>BPLR01000047.1:0-343397 GCA_021605095.1 Caerostris extrusa | reverse complement strand
TTTCTACATATATATAAGAAATTTCTGTTTTATATTTATTGTTTCGTATAACTGTTTTTCTAGCGCAGATTTTGATTAAAAAAACACTTTTATCAGCAGAAGTAACAGGCGTTTGTGTTTGTAGAAATTTAATCATTTCCTCCGGTAAAAACAGAAATGTCACTCTCTTCATGCTTTTCCTGATGTTTACAAGAAGCTATTTTGAATGCTCACGGAGGCGAAAATGAATTACCCAAGCGAACATTCCATGCATCAATAATTCCACGGATAAATAGTTTAACATTTGCGAAAAAAAATTTCACTCAAAAGTAAACATTTGCTTTTCTATCCCCTATAAGAATAAGAATAAGAAGCGAATAAATAAAATATGAACTTGTGTGCTTTCTGATGTGAGGAACTTTTGAAGTCGAAATGAAAGAAAAGAAGATTTTTGTCAAAAAGAAGGCATATAACGAATGATCTTTTTCAATTTCCGATTGTACAAAAATCGTATTCTATGGTATACATGTTTGTAAGCATTTTTAATAGTTGATTACTTTGGCATTCTTTAACATTAATTGCGAAGAGATTGTAAATCCAATTATTTATTATTGTTTTGCTTTTCCGAATTGCTTGTCAATCAATTGAATCCATCAACTCATGCGGCCTGCTGCTGTGAATCTTGAATTACTGTTGAATTTGCTATTGTGGAATCTTGAATTACTGTTGGATTTGCTACTGTGTTGGAATCATGAATTACTGTTGAATTTGCTACTGCGGAATCTTGAATTACTGTTGGATTTGCTACTGAGAAATCTTGAATTACTGTTGTATTAACTACTGCAGAATCTAGAGAGCTGGAAATATGCAAGACATGCGTCACAGTTCTGTTGTAGAACACCAATCCATGAGTCAATCCATGTTGCTTCGAAACTTGAATTACTATTGGATATGTTGTTGTGGAAAACTTGAGTTAAGATTGCTTCTGGACATGTGCAAAAACATGTCTGGTTTTCTTAATGGACGCTGAAGATTGGCACTGCTTCTGTCAATCTTTAATTTACCATTAGCCATCCCTTTCTTGCATCTAATGCAAAAAGTCAATCATTAAAATGGCATGAATTTTAAGAAGCCAGTATATTTTTATTTTTACTTTACTAGTTGTTCATAGCCTTTACCTGCTAGCTCTTAAACCTACTACTTATACCCGTGAAAGACAGAAACAAGCAAATTGCATGCACTGCACAATCAGCTTGAACCTTTCCCATCAGATTACTTGCTTTTCCAATTTTTGTCTAGCTATTTTAGACATGCTCTGTATATTTAAGAGGACAGACATTATTTTTCTCTTTAATTTAATCACAAGAAACAATGGCGCATTTTTATCCAGTGAACGTGCAAAAATTTATTTAAGTTCTCCTTAATACATTTTCTTTATAAATATTTTTAAAAGGAAATTTATTCCAAATTGATGATCAACATTATCTCAATGACTTTGCCTAAAACGTCATTGTATATAATTTTAATTAAAACCAAGTCTTTTTATAGTAGAATATATATATATATATCGTTTTTATCTTTCATTTAAAATTCCTCAGACAAAATGATGGTCCTGTAATATTAATCGATTTATCGATTTAATACTCGATAAAGCGTTTAACTGAATATTGCCTTTCTTTCTTTAAGTGAAATTCGTTCAGAGCTTCTTTTATTTTTCTTATCAAATTATCTGTAAAGCAAAAGCACTTTACATAATTACATTTATTATAATTGTTTGTTTCAATTTCTTTTCCAATAAAAAAAAAAACATGTCTGCTTGATATCCAAGCTTTTTTAAATATCAACATCTTTATATAAATGATTATAAATTAATTTATGTTTAAATGATAAAGTGAGAATTTAAAATTTTTAGTAAATTAGAGGTGGAAACATTCTAATTCAAAACTGGCAAAGCATAAATTATTTAAATATATCACTTCAAAAGATATTTGTTATACATACAAGTCTACAACACTCTGGCTCATACAGAGTGAGAATGTAATTAAATGTATTAAAAGGTTTGCATAATAAGTACTTATTCAGTTCAATATTCTCCTATTCAAATACAAACAAGTTTCGTTTAATACATTACCCGTACTCACCCTAGATTCCATCATGCATAAATGAAAAGAACTCGCATTTAATTATGGGTTAACATTCATTTCCATTGGAAGATTCAGCAAATTGTATCTAATTCCATTTTATGTCTGAAATGTTAAATCAATACAATCGAGAAAAACTTGTATGTGTAATTTGCAGTGGTAATTAAAAGCCAGCAAAAATAACTGGTAATGATACGATGGAAATTTAAACGTCCCCAGAGGTGTCTGTCTATTCCCCCATGGATATTTCCATATACTTTTCAAAGTCTTTTTGCAAAATAAGTTCAATTGCTTATAGGAAATAAAAATGAATTCGCAAACTTCAGCGAACGAAGATTTTTACGCGTCAACAATTTCACAAATGAACGATTTAGAGCACGAAAAGATTTAAATGGAAGAATAATTAAGATTTTGATCAATTAATTTTTTTTTTTTTGTTCATTATCCTCTTTTTGCAAACTAGGTAATAAAATATTCAATACATGCGCAATTTGTAGAATTTTTGAAAAGTGGATGATGCCAAGAGGAAGAAATAATATTGGCGAGTTTTTATCGTTTTTTCTCCTGAAATGCAAATCTCGAATACTAGGAAGCCATCTTTAGACACAATCAATCGTTGTTGTTTATTTTCATTAATATTTCTACATATATATATATATATATATATATAAGGAATTGTCTGTTTATGTTTATTATTTTTGTATATGTTTATAGTGCGAAATTTTGTTTTTATCAACAAAAGTAAGTGGCATTTGTGCTGTTTTTCAATTTAATCACTTCATATCGTAAAAAAAAAACTGAGAAATATCCTCTCTTTACGCTTTTCCTGATGTTTACAAATTATTTTGAATCGTTGCCGAGAGAAAATGAATTCTCAAACTTTCCGAGCGAAGACTCCATGCATCAACAATTCCATAGATATAAATAGTTTAACATTGTGTGAAAGATTTGCACTCAAAAGCAAACATTTGCTTTTCCATTCCCCCTGTGCGAATAAGAAACAAAATATTTGAAGTGTGCTTTCTGATGCGAGGAACGTTTTGACATTGAGATGAAAAGAGGATTTTTGTCAAAAGAAGACGTATAATGAATGATCTTCAATTTCCGATTGCAGAAAAATCGTGTTCTATGGTATACCATGTTTTATATGCATTTTAATAATTGATTACCTAGGAATTATAAGTCAACTATTGTTATAATTTTGCTTTTCGGACAATCGATTACTTGTTAATCAGTCAATCATTTTGTTAGTGGATTGTTGATAAGAATCGATTAGTTGCCAATCGATTGATCAAACGATAGTTCAGAAAAATATTAATTAATTGTTGATATAATTAATTATATCGAGCGTTGGTCTATATCCGGGCGTCACACTTTAAACTCGAAAAACAAGCTCGGTTATCTCTCCCTTTGAGCACATCCAGTCGTCTTCAGAAAGAAGTTAATCTTTTGATGCATGACTAACTATCAGCTGACAAAAGAAAAAGAAGCTGACAAAAAAAACGCGTGCATTTTTATTTTCCACAGTACTGTAAAAACTGATTTGGTGTGAGGTGCTCAAAACTTTCACTTGTTAGTGTGGGCACGGCCTTACAGCCACAACTTTAGGGAAGAAACGTTTCAGTCGCGATTATTATAGCAAATGTTTTATGTCTACATTTAGGCTGTCTGGTGGGTGTTTTTATAGGCGTTTCCCATACGTCATGGGGGAGAGGCTGTTATCTCTAAAAGTCGATCCTTCATTATACGTCGTTAATGGGTTGTTTGAAGTCACATATATTAGTACAATACAGCAGACACAGGTACACACAAAAAATAAACCATGTATTCTGTATATTATTTAAATCCTGTAACATTTTATCTCTGTATCATCATCTAAATCAACAAAACTGGAATGCTAAATTTCTATTTAGATACAAACTATATTGAAACACAATAATCTGATGATAATATAATAGAAGGTGCAGTGTAAAATAATTTAAAAATAATACATTAATTCATCTTAAATACGGGTTTCCTGAATCACTTTTAATACTTTGAAAGCCCGACTCGTGGCTCAGTGGTAACGTGTGCCACTAGTAACATTAGGGTGGAGGTTCAATCCGTTGGCGGCATTGTTGTGAGCACTGTTTCAAAAAAAACAAGAAGACTCGATGACATTTGTGATGCTCAGCATCTTGCCTCGTTAGTTTGCCTATCTAGTGGGAGTTTTCTCCAGAATTTCTCCCAAATTCTGAGTAGTTCCCTCTTAAAGTCCTCCCTGAAAGCTCTGTCCTTCTTCTTCAGCGACACGAAGTCAAAAAATCAGACTTCCAGCTACGGGTGCTCCATAACAACAGAAGCTTCCATACATGAGACCACACTGGTATAGATGTTGCTGTCTACCAAGTGGGATAAAAAACAACGACAATACTTTGAAATATTATTGATAGCAAAAAATATTTACTTACTACTTTCTCAATCATTTTTTTTCTCATCTTTAAAAATGTGTTAATTACAAAAAGATCCACCCATGTTTAATTACTAAAGATCTGTATCAGTCAATTTTTTGTCGACCTTTAAGGGAAAAAAAATATTTTTTTATTATCTCAGCTTAATGATTTCAACGTGGAATCTTTTTCTTAATTAATAGTGCATTAATTTGTAAGAAAATATATCATCAGATAATTAAAAACAAAAAAAAATATTTAATGAAAAATTATCAACAAACATAAAAAAAAAAAAATTGCATAAGGAAATGTTAAGCCTTTTTTGTTTTTAATCTATTTTTAAATAGATCGATATATTTTTTACGTTATTATATTAAATAAACATTTATTTATTTAATTATATGAATATAATTTTATTTAAATTATATTTTTTATTTATTATATAATTAATTTAAAAAACTCATGATTTCAACGTGGAATCTTTTTCTTATTAATTAATTTGTAAAATATCTCTAATTAAAAACAAAAAAATAATGAAAAATTAAAAAACATAAAAAAAAAAATTACTTACATAAGGAAAATTTTTTTTTTTTAATAATCGATATATTTTTACATTATTATAATAAATAAACATTTATTTATTTAATTATATGAAAATAATTTTATTTAAATTATATTTATTATTTATTTTTATAATTAATTTAAAAACTCTAAATAATTAAAAATATATTTAAAAAATTAAATTATTTAATGAATAATTAAACTCTAAATAATTAATAATTTATTATAGAGACGCAATTATATTTACTAAATCTATTAGTTTTTATTTTTAATTATATTTATTATCTATTTTATAATTTTTTAAAAATATATTTATTAAATTTATTAATTTTTTTTTATTATTAAATTCATTTATTTATGTTTAATTATATTTAATATTTAATTAAATGTATCATTTAATAATATTATTAATGTTTTTTATGATAATTTAATCTTAAATACAAAAAAAAACTAACTAAAGCAACTAACTAAAACTAACTAACTAACTTAAATAAAATAACTAACACTATCCACACTAAGAGTTACAAATTTATCAAGTTAACGCAATAACCTAAAATAATTAATGGTGATTACAGTAGCCGAGTTTTCAAAATGAAATACACTCATAGTAACTCATTATCTCGTATATTTCTCTGTGGGATCATATTAAATGAAACGAGGTCTCATTACATCTGTAAAGTGGGGGCTATTTATTTAATGGAGGCTCGTATCTCACTCTCAATTTTTTCCCATAAAATAAATGGAAAGAAGTTAGCAATCCGCTGCAATTTAACAATTCAACTTTCATATCAAATTGAGAATCTTATTCTGTTATATTTCATATTTCTTTTAATATTTTTCGATTTATTTTCAGAGCAATGGAAGATTTGGTCATTAACAGAAAAATTTAAAAATAATTTTAGCAAAATTATTTTAAAAGATTTAAATTTTTTTCAATGTAAATTCATACTTTCACAATTGAAATTATAAGATTTTCTCTTAAGTTAGAGTTATTAATATTTAACAACGTTTAAAAATTCACTAAATTACGATGTTTGAATTTGTAACTAAATGTATAATAGTATTTTACTCTTTGTAATTTATAAAATGATATTATGTTGTAATTTTCTGTTAAGATAATTTTGAAAGATTTAAATGAATTTAATTAATACTTAATTTAATGAAATAAATAAAATTTTAATGAATAACTAGATTTAATAGGCAGTGAATTTATTTATTTTTTTTTTTTTCAAACGGAAATCTTCCTAATATGCATGTATAAAATATTATTTTTGCATATAAATAAATTCATTATATATAGCCTCTGTATAGTTTTAATAAATCATGCATTTACAATTTTAATTGTAAATTTCTATTCTATAATTCTAATAATTGTTACTTTAATTCTGAGAAATTGTTAATGTGCAATTCTAATTCTACATTTCTATTCTATAAATCTTATAATTATTATTTTATTTCTAAGAAATTGTTAATTTACAATTCTGTTTAGGCGGTAAGTAAATTATCAAAAGTGTATGCTGTTAATACAGGAAATGTGAACTTTATTTAGATAATAATGAGGGGAACTATATTTGAATAATATAAACTCTATGGTTGAAAGCCGAAACTTTCTTACCGTAATCAATTCATAAAAACTATAATGTTTAAAGCATAATATTATTTTTATTATTGACCCACGGCTCCCACTGGAGAAATGATAGTTTAAATTTATGTGATTGTGTTCTTTTTTTTAATACCATTTTTGTCTGTATAGAATTTTCTACTATACATGTTTAAATTTTTTTTTAATTTTTTTGCTTCATTATTTACATCGATTCAGAGTAGTTTCTACCTTTGCAATTTGATATACGATATTATTTAATCGTTATCAGATCTTTTTCGCTTATGATAGACATTTTCTTTTAACACCTTTGCATTTTTAACAAAACTTTTCCAGTATTAAAAATGTTTTATTTTCTATGGCCAGGTAATTCTAGATAATCATTCATAAAAATGAAGCATTGGATGCAATATATTCGCATGTTTATTTTAATTTCTTCATCGAAATACAGGGTGATTATAATTAATGTTCTACTTTCAAAATGCTGTAAAACAAGAACCACTCGTCATAATGAGTTCCCATTTGAACTGAAGATACTTGAAGAAGGGGGAAACTGTATGGTAGCAAAAAAGGTTCAAAAAAGTTCCACCGATTTTTCCCATCTAATTTGGTATGACCTTGCCTTGGGGGATGGGCTTTCCACTAACAGTCTCACAACCGTTGAATGACTTGGAAGTCATTTTTTCCATCAAAAAACCGAAACAATCAAGCATTGAACACTACAATTGGTTTAATGTGCAACTCATGCCAAATACGTTGTCATTTCGATTTCGCAACCGAATTCACTTTCTTAAGCGCCACCTATTAATACATTTTAGAAATTTTTTAATGTCGTACTGTTTCCCCCTTCTTCAAGTATCTTCAGTTCAAATTTGATCTCATTGTCTCGAGCGATTTTTTTTACAGCAGTTTTGAAAGTGGAACATTAATTATAATCAACCTGTATTTGATTTCGTAAAACGCAAAGAAGAAATCTTAAATATGAAATGTGATTAACGTATGAATAGGTAATAGTAGATTTATCGGTCAAATCAAAAAACAGTTGATTTTGGATTTGACCAAACCTAAACCAGCTTGGGTTATATATAGTTTATCATTCAAAATTAATTTTTCAATAAATTAATCGAAATCATACAATCAAATGAATCAGGGATATACAATATATTCGCATGCATTTTTTTTTTTTTCATTTTTTTTGTTGAAATATTTTATTTCGTTCAAACGTAAAGATAAAATCTTAAATATAAAATGAGTGAATAAGAATAATAAGTAATGTAAATAATGAATAATGTAAAATGAGTAATGTAAATAATTTAATAATGTGAAATGAGTAATGTAAATAAATGAATAATGTGTAAAATGAGTAAAATGTAAATAATGTAATAAAATGTGAAATGGGTGTAAATAATGAATAATGTAAAAATGAGTAGTGTAAATTTTTCAAAAATAACTCGAATAATGAATCAATGAAATGAATAATGTAAATAATGAATAGTGTAAAAAATGAGTAATGTAAATAATGAATAATGTAAAAATGAGTAATGTAATTTAAATAATGAATAGTGTAAAATGCGTAATGTAAATAATGAATAATGTAATGAAATGAATAGTAAAAAATATAAAATAATGAATAATGTAAAATGAGTAATGTAAATAATGAATAATGTAAAATGAGTAATGTAAATAATGAAATATAAAATGAATAATGTGAAAATGGGTGTAAATAATGAATAATGTAAAATGAGTAGTGTAAATAATGAATAATAATAATGAAATGAGTAATGTAAATAATGAATAAAGTAAAATGAGTATTGTAAATAATGAATAATGTAAAATGAGTAAAATGTATGAATAAATAAACAAAAATAGTTGATTAATCGGTCAAATCAAAAAACTGTTGATTTTTGATTTGACTCAAACTAAACCTGCATGAGTCATATATATAGTTTAGCCTTCAAAATTAATTTTCAAAAATAAATCCAAATCATACCATTTCACCAATGGAACCAGCATTAAAAAGAAGCAATATTGAACAACTATAGAATATCTTTAAAGTGAATTTCATGGCATTTTAGCCTTAAAGAAATCGATTCGCTCATACGACATATAATCCCAAAATAAAGCGATAGCCTCGGATCTATATTGAGTGTATTCTCTGATGTCAGAACTAAAATATGAGCCGAAATGAAGTTATTTTGGGCGAAGTTCAATACCATTTTCGCAACCGATCTTAATCGATAGTTTCTATGGCGACGAAGATGCTACCAAAAGACAAGCATCGTGGAAAAAAAAACCAATCAGAAAGAAAGAAAAAATAGAAAAGTAGAGATGCAATAGGACAAGTTACTGTACCACTCCATCTATTTCTTTTTTTGTCCGTTTGAATGAAAAGAAATTTATCGGTACTCTGTTTTCAACAAGATATTTTCCAAGATAAATATTGAACCAAATATTTATTTTAGAAGGAATTAAGATCTTATATTTTGAGCTTTCATAGAATTAAAGAAAAAAAAATTGAAATTTATTATTTTTATCTGAAGAATAGCTAAAAATGAAGCAAAAGTTCTTATTAGTAAATTCAGAATTATTATTAGTAAACTTTTAATTAAATAAAAACTCTATTTTTTGTTTCTAATGATTCATGCTAGCGCCATCTGGTGACGGGATCATTTAAGTCTGTGTTATTATTAACCAATGGTGTTTATGGGTAATTTAGTGTTTTTAGTGGGTATTATGAGTTTTATATGGGGTTATGATGTATTATGGGTTTTATATGGGATATGATGTATTATGGGTTTTATTCTTATATATTTTATATTACATTTTATCGTGGGTTTTATTTTTATATATTTTGTATTATATTTTATCATTAGTTTTATAGTGGGTTTTTCGTGTCCTTGAACAGTTTTTTTTTTTTGCTTCAATGCTTCTTATTGGGTTGGGTTTTTTTTTAATTTCTTCATGAGCTGTTCTTATTGGTTTATTAAAATTTCTTTCACGTGCTTTTTTTATAAAATCGTTTGGAAATTATTATTATTTTTTAATCTTTTTCTCTTTTTCAGTTTTGAACGATAGCTGATGAACACAATTTATACCCTGAAAATAATTTATTGATACTTTTTCTATCTTTGTTTGTTTAAGCTTTGCTGTTACGTGTTTTGTTTTTACATTAATTTCTAAATTTTATGGATAACCTGTATATATTTTAACCGAATACTTTTTTTTTTATTTTGCAAAAGAATTTACGCTTAGAAAAATAATGCAATTGGCATAGTAACGTTAAGAAATTTAATTATTTTTTTATCATTTTAATGTATAAGTTTATATGAATAACAATAAGAAATAATTAATAATTAATAAACGTATAATATAGTTGCATGCAAATAATTTAACTGCTTCATAATAGTTTTCGCATAGACGTTCCATGTATACAAATTTTTAAATAAAAAAGTTATTCAACAAAATTTTGAAAACTTATTGCTTCGAAACAATTAAACTTGAACAACATTTTTATTTTATTTATATCTCATTTTTGGTTTGCTTGTTTTTTTTTAAATTGAAAGAAAAAGATAAATAGTCTTGAAACCCTTTTTAAGAAACTAATCCCTTTTAAAATTTTGTAGAAAAAAAAATATTTAAACATAATCCATGAGCCCTAACTGTCGATGCGGAATATTGATACATTTTTTTTTTATCATTCAAAATATTTTCAATAAAAAAAATTTTCGTCATTACTGAAAACAGATAAAAACGAACGCCGCCAGCAGTTTCATATCGGAACTGAGATCATTTTATTTTTAACTATGCATGTTATAAATGGACTTTTAATTGAGTCAAATCAGAATTTGAAATGTAATTTTTTTTTTTTTTTTGTTCTAATGCAGCTGGCAAACACTTAGAAGATCGTTTGTTATGTAAGATGCCTTAAAATAAGAGTTTAACTACGATATTATAAAGAGAAACATTACAAACATTACCCATTTAGAGCGTATAACTTGAAGATAAATCACGGACGCGGAAAACAATGCCCCCGCAACGCTCAAAAGATTCAAATAAAAATATTACCACTGGTGAAATTATTTAAAACCAATATTGAAATAATCCATACATTAATATTGTTGTGTTGGTGTAACCCGAAATTATCCCAGGCACATGTAGTACCGAGCCCATGAGCCCGTATGCCATGGATTCAGGAAGGGGCAATGTTTCTTGTGATGGAGCATCCGCATCTAGAAGTCGTCACTTCAGTTACAGCAATTTTTTTTACTGTAACTGACATTTACGCCCTGCAGTCGTATTAGATAATCATATACAGATTAAATGGATTAATTGAATCAATATAAGTTTTATGGCAACGCTGGGCTCGAATTTTTAAAACCTTGACATAACACAGGCACTAGGCCATTCAGAAATGTAAATATATTAATAAAAATAAATTTGTCGACAACTCGATTTTAACTTTTAATTTTTAAGTGCAGTCAACTCATTTTTTTTTATTTCTAAATTTTTTCCAGTTGTTATGATCCCTCATGGAAAAAAAAAAAAAAAAAAAAAAAAGGGAAAAATAAAAAAGAACAGAGAATGCTGGTATGGACCACCCGTAGGTAGAAGTCTGACTTGGCTTCTAACATGTCGCTAGTTATAGAGCTTTTGCCTTCTGGAAGGACTTTTAGAGGAACTACCCCGTATTTCTACTGCGTATCGTATGGGAAAAACCCAGAAAACTCAGATAGTCCGACTCACAAGGCTTCAGATGTTGATCCTCCCAAACGCCATCATCTTTAAAATCCCCGTTTTTTATACAAAATATGTTTCAATAAAAAACCGCCAGTGGATTGAACCTCCGCCCTAAAGCTCAGCAGTGGTGTACGTTTCATTTTTGCTCTATTATGTAATGATTTTATAGTTTATTTCTGTGAAGGTTATTTAAAGAAAATATTGAACATTTTTGAGTTCATCATACTTTTATTCAATTAATTTTCTGAGAACGTTATAACCCAACTCACTAATGAAGTTTCGTTGATGGAATTAGCCATAATCTTCTTCATTGACTCAACAGTACCATGATGGGCCAAGACCATGATGTTGCTGACCTTTAACATGATCTGCCAGGATCCCATGGTGGGCCTGGCAGATTTCGGGCCTGGCAGGTTGTATATTGCCTTTTACGTGGTAGGGTTGTCAGCCCTACAATCACATTAGACAGGGATTTACTGTTTAAAGTGGATTCCAAACCACTATAAACAATTATGGCACCGTCGAGACTCGAGCCCGAAATCTGTGGCACAGAGCAGAAGAACTCTAATCACTCTGCCATCAGGCTCCAAACCATAATTTTTTTTTCTTTCTAATGCAGCTGGCAAACACAGACATGGACATCTTGGATGCCTTAAGGCAAGTGCTGAACAGACGTACTCACTTAGCATTACCCAGGGGCGCGTGTAACTTGAAGATAAGCTACGGACGCGGAGTAACAATGCCCCCCCAACGCTCTGCGATCCTATTAGACCGGGACCTACTTTTTAAAGTGGATTCCGAACCACTACAAACAACCATAGCACCGCCGGGCCTCGAACCCGAAACCTGTGGTACCGAGCGCCAGAGCTCTAGCTACTCGGCCATTCAGGCCCTTCCAAACCATAATTAACAAAATTGATTTTATCAGTAACTACTGTATTTTATTAACGTAGCTTTCTATCGAACGCTTCCTCTCAGGTTTCGAACCAAACTTCATTAATTTGGAAGCCGATGTCGCTATCCACCTACGCTGCTGAATCCCTGGAAGCCTACAAAGCAGATTCTGCCAGGATTTTTCCTTGGTAAATATCCAGACGTCACCATTGGAAATGCATAAGCATTAAAAGTTTCTTGTTGATTATTCGTCCAATACGAAAATTATCAATATGGCTTTTCTGCAAATGATGCGAAATTCTGTTAATAGCATCGAATGTTAATAGTACACTGATATGATGAATAGTATACATTTTCCTCTATCCTCAAACACCATAAAACGGCCATTTGCTACAATATTATATGGCCGTTATGTATTCAGAGGCATTTCCTCACTTGTGTGTGTTGGAAACTCTTGATAATTACTTGCATCAAAGAACCTATTACTTGCCCGTCAGCGGTCATTACCTGCGGTGGTGGATTCGTTATATGGAGTCTATCCAGAGCCGCTAATTGCTGGGCTCCATTAACTGTTGTGCGTCAACTCAACTATTAGCGGTGACGCTTTGATCAGATTATTGCTATTCGGCCTATTTAACATTAGATACAACAAAACTTTCAAAATTACGCTGTGATATATAAAATGAAATGATGTGATATATGTAATGTTAAAACGATAATAACAAATAAAAAAAAATGATGATCTTTTAAATGTTTAAAACAATTTATTTGAGCGCCAAACCTAAAATCTCATCAAGCAATTGATTATACTTAACTATATCAATTGCTTGATGAGATTTTAGGTTTGGCATCAAATAAATTGTTTTAAACATTTAAAAGATCATCATTTTTTTTTTTTATTTGTTATTATCGTGGGCCTTAATTCGATAAGTTAGCATAATTATTTTATTAATACATTTTTAAGATTACTTTTCATTTAAAAACCATAGCAGTTTTGTGAATAAGTCCGTTAGCATTCGAACTAAAGCAACTTAGCTCGAGTCTGGATAACGGAGACTAATTAAAATTGTTTGTGTCAACTTTGGGGATACGCACAATAATCCCTAAACAATAATCAATACAATAATCAATAATAAATCAGTAATCAATACACTAATCACTCAGCCATCAGGCTCCAAACCATAATCTACAAAATTGATTTTATCAATAACATCGTATTTTATCAACGTAACTTTCTATCGAACGCTGCTTCTCGGGTTTCGAACCAAAATCCATTTGTTTGGAAGTCCAAACTTGCTATCCACCCACGCTGCTCAACTCCTGGAATTACACTGCTTGCAAAGCAGATTCTATCAAGATTTATACCTTGATAAATATCCAAACTTCAACATTGGAAATACATCAACATTAAAAGTTTCTTGTTGATTATTTGTCCAGTACGAACCTGTCTGAACATGTATTAAGTATCGAATGTTAATTGCATCCCTCTATGATGAATCTTATACATTCCCGTCTACCTTCCGACACCGTAAAATGCCCATTTGCTATAACATTATGTGTCAGTTATGTATTCAGAGGCATTTCCACACTTGTGTGTGTTGGAAACTCTTGGTAATTATTTGCATCAAAGAACCTATTACTTGCCCGTCAGCGGTCATTACCTGTGGTGGTGGATTCGTTATATGGAGTCTATCTACAGCCGCTAATTGCCGGGCTCCATTAAATGTTGTGCGTCAACTCAACTATCAGCGGTGACGCTTTGATCAGATTATTGCTATTCGGCCTATTTAACATTAGATACAACAAAACTTTCAAAATTACACTTGGATATAAAAGATGAAATCTCTAAGTATAATAAATTGCTTGATGAGATTTTAGGTTTAATTTAGGTGTAGGTTTCTCAAATAAATTGTTTAAACATTTAAAAGATCGTCATTTTTTTTTGTTTGTTATTAGAGAGTTTTTGCATACCGTGTTTCGGACGTCCGTTAGCTTTTTCCTCCCTAGCGCGCATGCTCAGTAGGAAACATTATTACAGATACGCATGCGCAATTTCACATGAGCATGCGTGCTAGGGAGAAAAAGCTAACGGACCGGTATGCAAAAACTCTCTATTATCGCGGTAATTCGATAAGTTAGCATGGCTATTTTATTAATACATTTTTAAGATTACTTTTTCATTTAAAAACCATAGCAGTTTTGTGAATAAGTCCGTTAACTCTCCGAACTAAAGCAACTAAGCTCGAGTCTCGAAAACGGAGACGAATTAAAATTGTTTGTGTCAACTTTGGGGATGCGCACAATAATCACTAAACAATAATTAATACAATAATCAATAATAAATCAGTAATCAATACAATAATCACTCAACCATCAGGCCCCAAGCCATAATCTACAAAATTTATTTTATCAATAACACCGTATTTTATCAACGTAACTTTCTATCAAACGCTGCTTCTCGGGTTTCGAACCAAAAATCCATTAGTTTGGAAGCCCAAACTTGCTATCCACCCACGCTGCTCAACTCTTGAATTACACTGTCTACAAAGCATATTCTATCAGGATTTATACCTTGATAAATATACAAATTTAAACATTGGAAATGCATTAACATTAAAAGTTTCTTGTTGATTATTCGTCCAATACGAAAATTATCAATATGGCATTTCTGCGAATGATGCGAAATTCTGTATGTATAGCATCGAATGTTAATAGTACACTGATATGATGAATCGTATACATTTTCCTCTATCTTCAAACACCATAAAACGGCCATTTGCTACAATATTATATGACAGTTATGTATTCAGCGGCATTTCCTCACTTGTGTGAGTTGGAAACTCTTGATAATTACTTGCATCAAAGAACCTATTACTTGCCCGTCAGTGGTCATTACCTGCGGTGGTGGATTCGTTATATGGAGTCTATCCAGAGCCGCTAATTGCTGGTCTCCATTAACTGTTGTGCGTCAACTCAACTATTAGCGGTGACGCTTTGATCAGATTATTCTATTCGGCCTATTTGAACATTAGATGCAACCGAAATAGTAAAATTACACTAGGATATAAAAATGAAATTGCTAGGTAAACCAAATAATTACTTTTTAGGTTTAGAAATAGGTGATTAAATTTTAGGCTCAAAGAAATAGTTTCAAATGAAATATGTTGAAAAGATCATCATTGAGTTTAATTCGTTCTATCATGTTAGTTCAATGAATTAGCATAACTATTTCATTAATTTATTTTTAAATAATTTTTTTTTCATTTGAAAACCGTAACAGTCTGGTGGATCGCGCGTTAACATTTCGAAGTCAAGGATCTTAGTTCGAGTCCCGACAATAGAGATGAACTAAATTCTTTTGCCTCTACTTTGGGGACAAGCACAATAAATCTAGAAGAAAATTTCTTTTGGCCTTTTTTTAACCTTTTGGCCACAGGCTTCAGGTTCAAATCCTGACAATAGATGGTTGTTTGTTAGTGGTTCAAAATCCACATTAAATGTAGGTCTCGATTTAATTAGCCTAAAGGTACAAAAAAATGACCGTAGATTAACAAACCAAACCAGAAAGAAGGTGGTAAGATGCGAAATTTACAGATGCCAATTTTGGGGACATTTGTTCCAAATTGTGATGGCATTCTCTTACTCACAGTGTAAAGAGGCCCTATGTGGTGCAATCTGAACAACAGTGAATTTGCCACGTTTCAATGGTTGTTGTGGCAAATTGCCAGATTGTCTGACATTCTAAAACAGCAACAATTATTGAATTTGATGTGTATTTTTATAATTTCGAAGTGAATTGTTTGGTCCTATATTCTCAGATTGTAAACATTTTTTATGTATTGAAGAAACAATGCATTTTTAATCAAAAACTAATTCATTTTTGACTGTATATTATAATTATGAACAAAAATTTAAAATTTAAACTTTGATGATATTATTGATTTTCCATTATTGATGATTTGTTACGCAACTCGTTGGAACCATTTTCTGATACAATCGCAGAGTTGTGCTCCCATTTCTCCAGGCCATGCCCTAAATGA
The DNA here is from genome assembly GCA_021605095.1 of Caerostris extrusa. Taxonomy (NCBI): domain Eukaryota; kingdom Metazoa; phylum Arthropoda; class Arachnida; order Araneae; family Araneidae; genus Caerostris; species Caerostris extrusa. The sequence continues at coordinate 327,016 of BPLR01000047.1, read as the reverse complement.
ATATCAGTCAATTCAACATTGGTGAAATGATAAAGAACTTCCACTTCTGATTTAAGTACTTGTGTATAGAGCCATCCATAAATCTATCCCCAATAATGCGTTCATATATTATTTTGATTCTTATCTATGTTCCTTATCTCCTTCCAAGTTTGTACAAGAAGTTCAGAACGTCTTGTATTGATCTATCTGCTTAACTTCAAAGAAAATGTACGTTGGCTGATGGCTAATTGGCTAGCACTCTGGCCTTTAGTGCCCCAGGTTTAGGGTTTGAATAATAGCAGTGGCATAAATGTTAGTTGGTGGTTCGGAATCCACGTTAAACTGCAGGTCCCGGTCTAATTAATCTAAAGTATGCTCAAATAGAGAATAATAGTAGTAGAGCGACAAACCAAACCAAGGAGATTCACATTTGTCTTTGACTGTCTTCTCAACATCGAATATTTGATAGAAGAAGGATTTTTTTCGTTCTAATGCAGCTGGCAAACACTTAGACAGCTTGGTCTTGGATGCCTTAAGGTAAGCGTTGCACAGACGTTACTCCTCTGAATTACCCAGGTGGCGCATGTCAACTTGAAGATAAGGCACGGACGCGGAGTAACAATGCCCCCGCAACGCTCTACGATCCTATTAGGGACCGGGACCTACTGTTTTAAAGTGGATTCCGAATCACTGCAAACACCCATGGCACCGCCGGGACTCGAACCCGAAACCTGTGGTTCCGAGCGCCAGAGCGCTAGCCACTAGGCCATTCAGGCCCTGATAGACGGAGGAAGTAGTACATAAAATATAAGTTAACAAAATAAAATGATACACTCTTCCTTATTTATAAGAAATAAAGTTTTTTATAAAATCAATATACAATTTACTAATGTTGTCAAAACGTTTTTAATAGACTCTAATCGACCTCTAATGTCCATTTTGGCGACCTCATCTTTAGATAGTTTTAACTGTTTATAATAAAATCTAACAGTCAAAAGTCTTAAAATATTATTGATGATGGGAGAAACTTCGGTAATTTTTTTCTAACAAAGGTGGATTATAAATCGATCAACATAATAACACAAAATGAAATCATTAATGATATAGGCTTTATGGATTATTTTTAGACATATTACCAAATAAAAAACACTTCATAAATTATTATGGATAACAAATAAGCAAATAATTGATTACACATTAGTGATCAATTTGCAAATAATACAATAACCAATGTCCACCTAACTAATCTTCAAAGCTTTTAGACAGACTATTTTTTTTTCCTGCAATTTAACCATAATTCATCATGAGATCAGCAAGATGTAAGAGAAAAGTAAAGACATTAATCATAGAAAAAGTCCATCCACCACTTTCTTCTTATCTACTTTTTACCACTTCGAAGTCGAGGCAGACTTATATCTTCTTTTCAAAAATATAGAGAGAGAAAGAGAGACAGAAGAAGTTTTATTCCTTCAGAAGCATCAAGAGCATTACAGATTATGGTAGGAACAAAAAAAGATTTAGCACATTAAAGAAAAGGCGAGGTCTGGCAGTTTTATTGGAAGAAACATGTGGCACATATATATGAAAAGTACTTTAGCCTGAAGAATCATATATCCATCACAAGAATTTCTTTTTATCTCACTATACACTCAAGATTATCTAATCTGAGAAAAAAAAAAATCAAAACTTTTCTGAGTGGGATCTGTAGTGGTCTACTATATATATTTTTTTTTTTGAAATGTTTTTTTTCCAATTTTTTTTTTGAAATATTGCCAGTAATCTGATAATAAATCTCCAACCACTGGCTAGTGATAAAATGCTCAGTTAGTGTGCAGAAGAGCTCTAGTATGTATCTGCTAGTGACATCTTTTGCAGTTCACTATATTCAGAATCCTGTCAGGGCTAATCTACTCCTTTACTCCAGGGCTTGATGGCAGAGTGTTTAGTGCTCTGCCGCTCGGTGCTAGTCCCGGTGGTGCCATGGATGTTTATAGTGGTTCGGAATCCACTTTAACGTAGGTCCCAATCTAATATGACTGTAGAGCTGAAAATCCTGCCTTGAAAAAGTCAGCGTCAAGGAGCCAAGTCGGACTTCTACCCATGGGTGCACCATCACAACAGAAGCTGCACCCCCCCCCTTTCCCTCCTTTCATGAGACCACATGGGTCCTTGTACTTGGTCTAGAGGTGTTGCTGTCTACCAAGTGGGATAAGAAACAGCCTGTAGTAGTATACTATATATTTTTTTTCGCAATGTTGCCAGTAATCTGATAATAAATACATTTCCAACTACGGGCTAGTGATAAAGTGCACAGTTAGTGTGCAGTAGGACTCGAGTACGAATCCACTAGTGACATCTTTTGAAAATCATTGTATTAAGAATCTACTCTAGGAACTGATGGCCGAGTGACTAGCTCTCTGGCGCTGGGTGCCACAAGCTTTGGATTGGAGTCTCGATGGTGCCGTGGTTGTTTGTAGTGATTCGAATCCACTTTAAGCCGTAGATCTCGGTCTAATACGACTTTAAAGCGTAGTGCGTAAGGCTGAAAACCCTACCCTGTAAAAAGGCAACGTCTCGGAGCCAAGTCAGACTTCTACGGATGCTCCATCACAACAGAAGCCGCTCTCCCTTTCCATCCTTCCATTAGATCACATGGGTTCTCGGACTAGGTCTCTAGATGTTGCTGTCTACCAACTGGGATAAGAAACAATCTGTAGTGGTATATATATATATATATATATATATTGGAAATGTTGCCAGTAATCTGATAATAAAAAACATTTCCAACTACTAGTTAGTGATAAAGTGCTCAGTTAGTGTGCAGGAGAGCATTGGTACGAATCTGCTAGTGGCATCTTTTGCAATTCACTGTATTCAGAATCGACTCTATGTCCTGATGGCCGTGACTAACTAGTGATCGGTGCCAGTCCAGGCGGTGTTATGGATGTTTGTTTGTTCGAATCCACTTTAAGCCATAAGTTCCAGTGTAACATGACTATAGAACATTGGGCGTAGGGCGGAAATCCCTATCCCTTAAAAAGTCATCGTCATGGAGCCAAGTCAGGCTTCTACCTACCGGTGCTCCATCCTAACAGAAGCTGCTCTCACTTTCCGACCTTCCACGAGACATCATGGGTTCTGGACTTGGTGTAGATGTTGCTGTCTCCCTAGTGGGATAAGAAACAGTAACAAAATCGACACTGTGGCAATTGTGGCAGCATATATAAAGTTTCTGGTATCGATTGTTAGTCTGTTTGGTGGGATATTTCTAGTTTTTTCCCATACAGCATGCAAATACAGATCAATTACCTCTGAAACTACTCCCGGTAAGGCTGTGTTAGTTGATTGTGACATGCATTAGTGGAACGCGAAGCACTCAGATGCTCAATAAAGTGAATGTGTTTAAAAAGTTTTAAATCTAATCTTTAAAATAACTTATTTCGTATTATGAGTGTTTTTGAATTAAAAAAATAAGATAATAACTACTTCAAAATGTTATACTTATACTTTATTAAAAACTTTTAATAAAATTTCAAATGTTGATTTGTGTGTCGATTTCAATGAAGAGTTTTACGAAATGTATGCTTTTTTAAGAAATATATTCTATTTTTATGAAATGTATGTGAGAGGGCCTGAGGCTGAGTGACTGGTGTTCTGTGTCACAATCGTGGGTTGGAGTGGAGGATGTGCCATGGATGTTTGTAATGGTTCGAATCCACTTTAAACCGTAAGTCACGGTCTAATAGCACCGTAGAGCGTTGACATAGGGCTGGCAACCATACCCCGGGAAAACGGGGCATCTATTTCTACTAACGGGGAAATATATTTTATTTTGAAATTTGTATTAGGCAGATGGCCTTGGCTCACCATAGGGCTGTTGCACCAATGAAGATCAAGAAATGTATGTAAACGACATATAGACATAAGACAAGCAAATATAAAGCAATTATCACTTACAGTCTCCTTCCTGAAAACAATTTCCTCCCAACCAAAGTGAATCCCACTCGTTCAATATATTAGAACAAATATTTCACCAATTGATTAAAATTAATAAAAACAGGAGCAATTACAAAAAACAAAGTATAATTAATTAGATATAGTTGAATGTAATAAGATACGTAATCAGTCATTTATCGACTTAGATATATACACTGAAGTGACAAAAGTCATGGGATAGCAATATGCAAATTTTCAGATGGCAGTAGCATCGCGTAGAACAGGTCTAAATGCGCAGTGCTTTCGCAAAGCTTTCATTTCTGTTCAAGTTATTCATGTGAAGAGGTTTGACGTGATGATGACCGCACGACGGAATTAACAGACTTTGAACGCGGAATGTTAGTTGGAGCTAGACGCACGGGTCATGCCATTTCGAAATCGTTAGGGAATTCAACATTCCCAGATCCACTGTGACAAGAGTGTGCCGAGAGTATGAAATTTCAGGCATAACATCCCTCCATGGACAGCGCAGTGGCGACCGCCTGCACTTAACGACCGAGACCGGCGACGTCTGCAAAGAGTCGAAAATTCTAACAGACAAGCAACACTGCGTCAAATAACCGCAGAAATCAATGTGGGACGTACAAGGGACTTGTCTGTTAGAACTGTGAGGAGAAATTTGGCTTTCTTGGGCTATTCCAGCAGAAGACCCACTCGAGTGCCTTTACTGACAGAACGACATCGCTTGCAGCGGCTCTCGTGGGCTCGTGAGCATATCGGTTGGTCCCTAGATGAATGGAAAACCGTGGCCTGGTCCGATGAGTCACGATTTCAGTTGGTAAGAGCTGATGGTAGGGTTCGAGTGTGGCGCAGACCCCACGAAGCCATGGACCCAAACTGTCAGCAAGGCACTGTTCAAGCTGGTGGTGGCTCCGTAATGGTGAGGGCTGTTTTTCATGGCATGGACTTGGTCCTCTGGTGCGACTGGACCGAACATTGACTGGAAATGCTTATGTTCAGCTACTTGGAGATCATTTGCAGCCATTCATGGACTTCATGTACCCAAACAACGATGGGATTTTTTATGGATGACAATGCGCCATGTCACCGGGCCACAAATGTTCGCGATTGGTTTGAAGAACATTTGAACAATTCCAACGAATGATCTGGCCACCTAGATCGCCCGACATGAATCCCATCGAGCATTTATGGGACATCATCGAGAGATCTGTTCGTGCCCAAAATCCTGCACCATCAACGCTTTCACAATTATGGACGTCTATCAAGACAGCATGGCTCAATATTCCTGCAGGAGACTTCCAACGACTTGTTGAGTCCATGCCACGTCGAGTTGCTGCACTTCGCCGGGCGAAAGGAGGGCCGACACGATATTAAGAGGTATCCCATGACTTTTGTCACTTCAGTGTAATTGTTTATATAAAGTGTATAGTTCCATATCTAAAGACAGAGAAATTAGGTGCAAATGGAGTTGCGCAAGTAATATTTACTTGGAGTAAAATTATAAAGCTGTATCATTTGAAACCAACCATAAAGCCGCCAATAATAATAAATCATGGAAGTTAGCTATTATGTCTCGAAAACTGCGAACAATGCGACAATTGCAAAAGTGCAGAACTACTCCCGTAATAATAACGAGTAATAAAGAATAATTTAAATGGCATTTATACTTTATTACACCTATTACTTTATTAAAAGTCATGAAATGCAAACACAAAGTATCCTTTTTACCGTTTTAACTCTTAAGGCGGAGGCAAATTAATAACATATTTTTAAAAAATATTTTATTAAAAATATTTTAAAGAAAATAATAAAATATTTTAAAACATATTTAATAAATAATAAAATATTTAATCTTAAAATATTTTAGTAAGAAATTTGTACAGCATTAGGACATTATGAAGATAAATATAAAATAAAGTGTTATAGTAAATATCAGTAATACAGTAGTATGTGATCGAAGTTCTTTGTTGGCAGCATTACATATTTATGCTCAGGATATAAATTTTTACTAAACATAATGTTAGGTGTTACACTTGCATGTCATTCGTTGCATATCATTTGAATCTCTTGATGCCAAATTTGGTATTTCAAGTAACTCAAGAAGAAGCCTTTGATGGAATTAGATCAGGTAATCTGGTAGGCCATTCCACAATATATCCATAACCGATTATCATATACCTGAAATTTTATAATTATTTTTTATTTTAGTTTAAAGATTTGACCCTGATAGCGTTAAATACTACTGTAAAATTTATAATTAATTATTTGTTATATTTGGTAGTATGAATAAGTTTCGTTATAAATAAAAAAAAATTACGTTTTGTGTTATTATGAAAGCTTGAAGAATTAATATGTGTTCTTTGCTGAATAAAACAAATTATTATTATTTTTTGTCTCCTGTTTATTTATTTTTTTATCTTAGGAAAAAGATAGATAATAGCAAGTTACTTCCGTGTATCTATCTATATTAAAAAATAATTCGACAAAAACAAGAAATGTTTTAGATAATCTTTCATTCAATATTTATGTAATATTTCCGAGCATCTCCCAAATATTTTATTCCTATCTAATTTTGAAGTGCTGTAAAAAAGTTCATTAATATATTTTGATTAAATTATTTAATTAAAACATTTCCATGTTACGTATTTATATATCATTCTGACAACGTAATATTATATCGAAGTTTGCTGCTACAAAATGTGCAATGATGATTTTTTTTATATTATAAGAATATAATTAGGTTAATTTAATGGATAAGAAAATGTGTTCATTTATTTCATAATATATCAAATACAATCCATCGTACCCCGTGTTGTATTAGAAATAACATACTAAACTTCAATAACTTTTATTTAATCAAAAAGGAATTTCAGATATAAAATTAGATATTGAAAAATAAATTTCAGGTTTTTCTATTTCTAATCATAAAATGGATATCTTAAAAAACATTTTCTTTCACATTCATTGAAGTATACACTGAAGTGACAAAAGTCATGGGATAGCAATATGCAAATTTTCAGATGGCAGTAGCATCGCGTAGAACAGGTATAAATGCGCAGTGCTTTCGCAGAGCTTTCATTTCTGTTCAAGTTATTCATGTGAAGAGGTTTTGACGCAATGATGACCGCACGACGGGAATTAACAGACTTTGAACGCGGAATGTTAGTTGGAGCTAGACGCATGGGTCATGCCATTTCGGAAATCGTTAGGAATTCAACATTCCCAGATCCACTGTGTCAAGAGTGTGCCGAGAGTATGAAATTTCAGGCATAACATCCCTCCATGGACAGCGCAGTGGTCGACCGCCTGCACTTAACGACCGAGACCGGCGACGTCTGCAAAGAGTCGTAAATTCTAACAGACAAGCAACACTGCGTCAAATAAGCGCAGAAATCAATGTGGACGTACAAGGGATTGTCTGTTAGAAATGTGCGGAGAAATTTGGCTTTCTTGGGCTATTCCAGCAGAAGACCGACTCGAGTGCCTTTACTGACAGAACGACATCGCTTGCAGCGAATGGGCACGTGAGCATATCGGTTGGTCCCTAGATGAATGGAAAACCGTGGCCTGGTCCGATGAGTCACGATTTCAGTTGGTAAGAGCTGATGGTAGGGTTCGAGTGTGGCGCAGACCCCACGAAGCCATGGACCCAAACTGTCAGCAAGGCACTGTTCAAGCTGGTGGTGACTCCGTAATGGTGTGGGCTGTTTTTTCATGGCATGGACTTGGTCCTCTGGTGCGACTGGACCGAACATTGACTGGAAATGCTTATGTTCAGCTACTTGAGATCACTTGCAGCCATTCATGGACAACAATGGGGATTTTTATGGATGACAATGCGCCATGTCACCGGGCTACAACTGTTCGCGATTGGTTGAAGAACATTCTGGACAATTCCAACGAATGATCTGGCCCCCAAGATCGCCCGACATGAATCCCATCGAGCATTTATGGGACATCATCGAGAGGTCTGTTCGTGCCCAAAATTCTGCACCATCCACGCTTTCACAATTATGGACATCTATCGAGACAGCATGGCTCAATATTCCTGCAGAAGACTTCCAACGACTTGTTGAGTTCATGCCACGTCGAGTTGCTGCACTTCGCCGGGCGAAAGGAGGGCCGACACGATATTAAGAAGTATCCCATGACTTTTGTCACTTCAGTGTATATTTCATCATTTTTTATTGTTATAGAACTCATAAATAAGTCTTCCATTCTTAATTAGCGATCTAACTCAATTCTTTTAATCTCTGTTTAATAAAAAAGTTTATTCGTAAGTTTAAAATAATTTTTGCATATACTGTGTTTTAGATCTTTTAAACTTAAAAACATTTGGGGTAGAGATACATTGATTTTTATCGAGTAGTTATACATTTATGGAGCCTGATGACCGGGTGACTAGTGCTCTGGCTCTTGATGCCACAAGGTTCGAGTCCCATGGAGTTCGTGCCATGGATGTTTGTAGTTGTTCGGAATCCCCCTTTAAACCGTAGGTCCCGATCTGATATCTGTAAAAAACGGTACCTCACCCCGTAAAAAAAAAACATCTCTTGTCTCGAAATCTGCTAGTAGGCAGAGGGCCTTGGCCCACCGTTTGGCTGTTACGCCAATGAAGAAGAAGAATATATAAAAAGAATATATGTAGGTAATATATGTATGTAGAAGAATATATGTAGGTCTCTGTCTAATATGACTGTAGAGCGTTGGGCTGACAACCCTACCCTGTAAAAAGAAAAATCTGCCAGTAGGCAGACGACCTTGGCCTACCATAGGGCTGTTACCCCAATGAAGAAGAAGTTATATATTTATATTGTTTAAAATATGCCTTAATATTACAATTACCTTTATTATAATAACAATGTAATATATTTAATCTAATATATTTATAAATACTATTTATTTTATCGGTGTTATTATATTTAAGTTTTCTTTCATTTTTAATTATTTTAGAAAAAATAACTAAATCTAATTAGGATCTCTAAGTGTATGAGTTTTGAAATTATAGTAAATATATATACTCTCATATCCGCATATCTTTTTGCTTATAACAATATATAGAGATTCATAATTCCATTAAATTTACATGAAATAACAGATGAACATATGCTCTTTACACTATTTTCTTAAAACATATGTTTTAAATTTGAAAAGAAAACACAGTTGCCGTGTTATAAACTGCAAGAAGCCATTTGCTTTTGACAAATAGTTGTGCAGCAGCTGTACCAAAGAGGTATCATGTCAACTGAAAACGATTATGGATGATTTAACGACTAACCACTTCAAAACAGCTGTCGAACATTACAGCAACAAAACTAACATGCAGTACATGTATAAAGGGCATCCCAAAAGTGCCTAAGATATGAAAGTAATAAACAACAAAAGTTAGAGTAAATCTTGTGTCTCAATTATATATTCATCTTTTTCTTTATGAAAATGTATATTGTATGGTGTACTATGTATTATGCAAACATGTAAATGTATGTACTATGTAATTGCACTGTGTCTTTCTTATGAAGCATTTTATAATCTTTGTCATAACATTTACTTGAAACTTTTTTAAAATGTAATTAAAATAGTGTCATATAGATATAAATCTGTGTAGTATTGTGTTATAGCGTCCGTCAAAATAATAATTAAATCATTTTTAATTAAAATATATCTGATATTTTAAAAATTAATGTTAGTAAATTCAATAATATACATCTGGAAAATTTTTCTTTTACTAAAAAATAATTAATTTAATTGAAATTCTTTGATTAATTAAATTAAAATCCTTTTTAATTTAATTAAATCCAAAGTATCTTTTGATTTATATTTGTTCGATATCTAAACAAATAAGATAAATATACTCTGTATTTCTAATTAATTTCATTCAAAGATAAAATAAATTTGAAATATAATGGAATAAGTTCATTTTTGGGCCCTGACAGGCCGAGTGACTAGCGCTCGGTGTCACAAGATTCGGATTCAAATCCCGGTGGTGCCATGGATGTTTGCAGTGATTCAAAATCCACTTTAAACTGTAGATCCTGGTATATTATGGCTGTGATGGGCGTAGGGTGGTCAACCCTACCCCGTAAAAAGAAAACAGCTCTCGTCTTGAAATATGCCAGTAGGCAGACGGCCTTGGCCCGCCATGGGGCTGTGGCGCCAATGATGATGAGGATGATGAAGTTCATCTTTGTTTAGTTAAACTAAATCTGATATTTCTGGTACACGTACATTTGTACTTGTATTTATTTGGAAAAAAACCCATAAAATCCAGAAACTGGACTCTTTGGCGTGGAAGGTGTATTACTTGATTCTTCATGTCTCCAACAATAGTTAATAATGCCATATATATCTGAATCCTACAGAACCAGTTACTATCTGGTTGTTCAACCCGCACACTACAGATTTTATTTAATGTGATAATATCTTTAGGAAAAGCACATTTTCAGGTTTAAAAATGAAAATCCATATCACTTATAGCACAATAAAACTAAATTAATTTAGTGACATCTGAAAGTATTCACATATCATATAGTAAATCATATACAATTTATCTACATATAACACTATTTTAATTACAGCATAAAAATGTTATAAGTAAATATTATGGCAAAAGTTATAAAATGCTTTATAAGATAGAGGGTATTTAAAATAATAAAAATTTACTACAAATTTGAGATTTAAATAGAATTTTACGAGGTCTCTATTATATAATCAAATATTTTATAACTTTCAGATATTACATAAGCAAATTATAAAACATAAATACAATGATCTTTTCAATTTTAGGTTTGCATTGATTTCAAATACAACGAGGTTAAAATCACTCTACGTAATTATTTGACTTCTCATTAAAAAAGAATCTTCGAATCAGTGAATTCAACGATTTTATTTCTCTCTTAGTAGAATAAAATATCGATACAAATCCCTTTCACCTAAATGTAAATCCTTTAAGATAAACTTCCATCGATTTTTCTTTTTTTTCAGAACACGTTGAAAAAGAATAGAAAGGGGGCAGCCATTTTTCAAAAGCAATATCGACAGTTTTAACATGGATTCATTTTTGGTTCAATGATATGAGAAGTTCCAGTAATGCTAAAAATGAATTTTGATTTTTTTTTGGATAAAAATCTCAAATGTGAAACGTATTATGGCGAACATCACTGGAAACGAGTATTGGAAGAGTACTGGATACTGGGTACTGGATTCTATAATGTATTGTACTAGATGGCGTGCACTTTTATTCAAATTCTCGATCTCATGATGATTTTCTGTAAAAAGATATTGGATATTTTTGGGGCGGAAAAAAGTGTATTGATCTTTTGAAATATTCTTTGTATTGTATAACTTATAGATTATTTTAATCTACGGTTCTTTTTTAGTGATATGAAGTTTATCTTTATGTACATTTAGATAAAAAATAATTTATTTTAATTTTAAATTTTTGAATTTTTAAATAGACTTTTTTTATCTTAAATCTTTCTTATCTTTTTTTTTATCTTTATCGTTTGATTTCGTAATCATTTCTGATGTGATAAAACGTTTGATTTTACAATGATTTCTGATGCGATAAAACGTTTGATTTCACAATCATTTATGATGCGATAAAACGTTTAATTTCCCGATGATTTCTGATGTAATAAAACGCTATATTTCACAATGATATATGATGTCAAAAACTTTAGATTTCATAATGATTTATGATGTGATGAAATGATTGATTTCATATTGATTTATGATGTCGTAAACATTTGATTTCATATTGATTTATGATGTGATAAACGTCTGATTTTACGAACATATCATGAAAACTAAATAGTTTAATTCAATACTTATAATTATATTTATATTTTTATTAAAAAAATGTTATTTTATTTTTGACTGATTATATTGAAATAAAATTACGTTTTCAAATCTTTGGAATGTGGAAAATCAAAGGATAGTTATTATATAAAATATATTTCATGAATCTATAAATATTAATTCGGCTTCTGATGTGAAATCTGATCTGAGTGTCAAGTGTTCTTGAGCTCGATGCCACAGGTTTTGGTTCGAGTCCCGGCGGGGCCATGGATATTTGTAGTGATTCGGAATCCACTTTAAGCCGTAGTTCCCGGTCTAATGTACTACTACTACACCACACCACACCACATCACACCACATCACATCACTGTGGTTAAAATCTCTATTATATAATCTTATAACTTTCAGATATTACCTAAGTATATTATAAAACGTAAATACAATGATTTTTTTTTCAATTTTAAGTTTGAATTGATTTCAAATATTATGAGGTTAAAAAACTCAATTTGCGTAATTATTTGACTTCTCATTAAAAGAACCTTCCAATCAAAGGAATTCAACGATTTTATTTCTATGCTGGTGAAATAAAATATCAATACAAATCCCTTTCACCCAAATGTAAAGCCTTTAAACTAAACTTCCATCGATTTTTTTCTTCTTTTCTTTTAGAACACGAGTTCAAAAAGAATAGAAAGGGGCAGCCATTTTTCAAAAGCAATATCGACATTTTTAACATAGATTCGTTTTTGGTTCAATGGTATGAGAAGTTCTGGTAATGCCAAAAATGAAGTCCAGGTTTATTTTTATTTATTTTTTTGGATAAAAATCAAATGTAACGCGTATTATGGCGCACATCACTGGAAACAAGTATTGGAAAGAGTATTGGGTACTGGGTACTGGATTCTATTATGCATTGTACTAGATGGCGTGCGTTTTTTATTCAATTCTCGACCTCATGATGTTCTGTGAAAAGATATTGGATTTTTTTGGCGTTAAAAAATTTTATCGATCTTTTGAAATGTTCTTTGTGTTGTGGAACATGTAGATTATTTTAATCTACGGTTCATGGTTTTAATGATATGAAGTTTATCTTTATACATACTTAGATAATTTATTTTATTTTTATATTTTTGAGTTTTTGAAATAAATATTTTTTTTTATCGTAAAATGTTTGATTTCACAGTGATTTGCGATGTAATAAAACGTTTAATTTCACGAGCTCTGATATTTTAAATTCAATAAATCATATTCTGAAAACAAGTAATATAAAAAAAAATTTTGAAGTCAATTCCTATTTTTTTCCACTCTATTGCAGAAAGTCTTTTATAAATAATTTTCATTCATTTTTTTAAGTTATATGGCGCCATCTATTGGTAGATATATGTAACTTAAATCTAAAAAAAACTAAAATTGATTAATTAAATTTAATTACCGAATTAATATTTGAAAAAACTGTATTAACATCAGTGTCATCCACTACAAGTTCAAAAACAATGTATTTGTACTTGAGTGGATGAATTCAAAGTATTTTATGAACGATTGAAAATTTGAACAAGATATATATAGGGAGTGTGTGAGCTAATAGAAGGAATTGAATGAAATCTTATTTATATTAATTATGTATAATTATATTTGTATTTCTATAAAAAAAAAGTTATTTTACTTTTGAATAATTATAGTAAAATAAAATTACATTTTTTCAGATCGTAAGATTGTAGAAATTTAGAGGGATGGTTATAATATAAAATACATTTTATATCAATTTATAAACATTATTGGGGCTGTTGTTTTACTGGACAGGTTTCGGGTTCGAATCCCGCCGTGCCAAAAATATTAGTAGGGGCTCGGAATCCACTTTAAAACCATAGGTCTCGATGTAATATAACTATAGATTGTTGGGCTTAGGACTGCCAACCCTACCCTGTAAAAGAAAGCAGACGACCTTGACCCACCATGGGTCTGTTGCGCCGATGATGATGGAATCCACTTTAAACAGTAGGTGTTGGTCCAATATGGCTGTTGGGCGTAGGACTGGCAACCATACCCGTAAAAAGGAAAGCCTATCTCGTCTTGTAATCTGCCGATAGGCGGACGGCTCACCACCATGCAGACTGTTGCGCCAATGTAAAAGAAGAAGATTTTTTTTTTTTCTTCTAATGCAGCTGGCAAACACTGAGACACTTGGTCTTGAATGCCTTAAGGCAAGCTCAGCACAAACGTTACTCACTTTGCATTACCCAGGGGGAACGCGTAACTTGAAGATAAGCCACGGAGTAACAATGCCCCCGCAACACTCTACGATCCTATTAGACCGGGACCTACAGTTTAAGAGTGATTCCGAACTACTACAACATCCATGGCACCGCCGGGTCTCGAACCCGAAACCTGTGGTACCGAGCGCCAGAGCGCTAGCCATTCAGGCCCTAGAAGAAGAAGATAAATATTACTTTATTTATACATAAGAATCAATTTTATAAATACGCATTTTAAATATGTTGTGAATCCACTAAGAATCATTTATAAAATTACAACATCATAAGAGTCATTATAAGATTATTATTGTTTTCTTATGAATCATTGAAATATTTCTTACAGAAAACCTACTTTGTTTACTTTGCAATTTGACAAATTAAATTTACGTAGTTATTCGGAGAAAGTTACAATAATTGTCTAGATAATTTTCTGATGCAAAAGTTGTAAACACAAATTTAATCAATAGAAATGTGCACGTTAAATTTAATTGCATTCAATTATTCTGAAGAAATTGAACTTGGATGCATTTTGAAATGCATTTCAAACTTTCTCCAGAAATTTTCTATTGAAACTTTTACGAAACTTCTTGGAGCTATACAATTTTAAAACAAAATGAATTGGCACTAGTGCTAAACATTGTTAGAATACATTTCTCTGAGACTCCTATAATCTGGCTTGTATCGAAATCTGGTCTGGGACATTCATTAGGCATTTATATATTAGTGCGATTCATGGCTAAAGATATATCTTTATATATAATTTTTAATTAACTAATTAATCATTTTAATGTAACTATAACCTGATACAAACTTTAATAATCTGAAATAAAATATATTATTTATTTGAAATGGCACGAAATAGTTTTGAAAATACTTTTAATTAAAATTGCATTATTGCTTAATTGTATTTTTCAAATTTTATCAAAAAAATTTTTATGAATTCTGTATTCTATCATAATGTATATATTTAATAAATATCATAAAATTTATTTTGATTCCTCAAATTTTTATCGAAACTATTTCAGGTTCATTTTTGTGCCCATCTGTAAAAACAATCCAATAGCCAAACATTTCATATAGAATTCTAAAAAATCTTCACTAAAAATAAAAAAATAAAAAATTATTTTTAACTTTTGTATTTAAAAATTACAGAAATAGTTTGCCTTAAAAATTTTTATTAAACTGTAATTGTATAAAATTGGAATTTTTTTTTACAAATTTCCTGTCATTATATTTGATATTTTAATGTTTAATTAAAAAAATCAAGATATATTATTCAAGATTTACTTTTGTTCGTGATAATTTCATCACTTATTAATATTTCAATTTATTTGTAATTAATGTTACCTATTAGTAGTATTTTTAACGTAAAAAGAATATTATATCGAGAATTTTGGCTCGTAAATTTCTTCATATATGAACTTTTTACAAAATGTGAAAATTTTTAAATTCTTAAAAAAAAAGTGCAAAATTACATCCTCTAATTTTAATTAAACATACAAGTAAATTAAATATAAAAAGAAAAACATATTAATTGAAAATTCTGCTACACAAAAATAATAACCCAACACAAGTTAACAGTTTTTTTATTATTATAGCGTCTCTAATTATTTTCAAAAATAATTGAGTATTTTCTTAGAAACGACTCACTCTTTCTACCATAATCGCACACCAAGTTGTTTGTTTTCAAAGTATTCGCCAAATATATCACTAAGGTTTTGCAAAAGTAGAAATAAATCTCAATGCCGTATGTTAATATAGCAAAATGATTGTAAATACAATGCATTTTAAGAATAAATTAATTAATTTTCATTATTAATTAAATTAAATCAAATTATTAAATTATTATTCGCATGCTAAGTTGTCTGTTTCCAAAAGACTCGCCAAATATATCGCCAAGGTTTTGGTAAAAGTAGAAATATTTTAATCTACTGTCGAAAAAGACTGCCAAATATTATAGAAATATTTTAATCTAAAAATTATTTATTGCGGTACAATACATTTTTTCAGAATAAATTAATTAATTTTCGTTATTGATTAATTAATTAATTAATAGTTATTTACAGATTCAAAGAAATTTATTATAGAAACTGTTTAACAAAAAAAAAAATTCATGTCTTTTTATTTAATGAGATTACTAAAAAGGTCAAATAAAGGACCTTATTTGAAAAATATTAGATAAAAGAGTACATAACGTTAAATTAAATAATATAAATTTGCATAAATATTTTGAAAATAAAACATCAAATATTATAAAATATTCAAGCATCTCTAGTTTTAACTCAATGTTTCAATTGCTCGTAGAAAACTAATTCATTTTTAATGTTTAATTTTTATTCATAAAACAAATTCAAAATATTTACGAGTACATTATACCTAATTGAAACATTTAATTTCCATTAGTTTCCATTAATGGGTCCCCAACGTATGCAAATATTTATTTCCATCTCTTTAATGATTATTATTTCTTAAAAAGCTCTTATTCGTTACATTTTCCGAATAGAGCTAGAGAATGTCAAAACATTCAATATCCATTTATTTTAACTTAATTTTTGACTCGTTATATGCCTAAATGTGACTTGCTACAGTTATAAATAGTACTTTATTATTAGATTTTGTATATAGTTTTTTATTTTTAATTCCACCAAATTAAATGTTTATCTATTTTTTAAATGAATAAACTAAAATAAAAGACTTGACTTGGACTAAAAATAAAGCTGAAATTTTAAAATAGTTCTTGTGCAAAACAAATAAAATGAAAATGCAAATAAATTTAAATAATTGCTCATTCACATTTTTCTGTGTATTTTGAACTTTTGGAGGACTTTAAAATGTACATGCTTTGAATTTTTATAATAATTTGTGTACTTCATAAAAGCAAACAGCAATGGGTTTTTTTTCATTTGATTATAATTTACAGATATTTTAAGCACTAATGTTTGTTGTCAATTCAGCAATGGTTTAAAGACAAGAAGAAAAAGAATTTATTAAACAGAATTCAATGAAATATTCTTTAAAGTAATAATTAAAATAAAATATACACTTTCCCATTTCAAAAACATTTCCATAATATTGATCTGGATATACCTCGTTTTAAAGTGTGACTGAATAAATATAGTTCTCCTGAAATTTACTGCGTTTTAATATGATTGATTCATGTTTGAAACATACAAAACCTTAAGAATAGATTCTATTTTAATATTTGTTTTTTTCAGATATTGGACTATACATAATAGTCTTAAAGTTTTGATACACCTTAAAATTTTCTTTGTTTATGTCACAAATTACTTCATAATTTTCATGATCTAGGAACTAATTTCAGTATTGATGAAATTTCTGTAATACAATACCATACAATTTCAATGATTGATTGATATATAGATATAAATCATAGCGCTTTAGATAAAATCAACCAATTTAATCCTGTACAGATGTTAAACTTTCTAAAAATTGTCGATTCATTTTTTTAATTGGAATCTCATATTGATTTTTTATTTAACGAACTGTAAGTATTAACTGAATTAATTATTAATTGATTATCAGTATACCATTCTGATCAGTGCAAATTCCCAAATATGTGGCATTATTTAATAGTTCCGTGAAATACACTATAATACCGTACAAGCCAATAATTGATAGTTTGGTTTGGTTTGTCGCTCTACTGTCATCGTGTGCACACGAGGGCTAAACCAGACACGGATCGGCAGCTTAATGTGGGATTCCGAACCACTAACAAACATCCTCAAAATTGATAATAGATATAAACACAGCCATTTAGATAAAAACAACCAATTTAATCCTATACAAATGTTAACCTTTCTAAAAATTATTGTCGATTTATTTTTATTTAGAATCTCATAATGTTTTTTATTTATTTACCTAAATTGTGGGCATTTTAAAGAAGCTGATTATTAATTTCTTATCAGTATACCATTCTATCAGTGCAAATTCTCGAATTTGTGGTATTGTTCAATGGTTCCGTGAAATGGGAAATACAAAATCCATTTTTGTGTTAGCATTCCTTCGTATAGTACAATATTAGCAAATTATGAAAGCTTAAAGTGTTGATGTATTATGGCAAACAGCTTGAACTGAAGCTTATTACATTACTGGAACGTTCAAATGTTATAGACTGAGGTTTGTGTCACTGCTTTAGAAATCCGGTTATTAAAATTTTACTTAGATTGCGTTAAGTATAACAAATTATTCATTATTATAATTTTCAGAGATTTCAAGTATTCATCCATATCACTAGATTAATGTGTATTAAAAACTATTTTTCAGAGTTTCAATTATTTTCTGTACAGTAAAAACACCGCTTAACGCGAGGAATATGATCTTATAAGTTCTCGTGCAAATGAAACAGCGTAAAATGAAGTTGTCTAACACATAAACAATGCTGAAATAAAATACCACAAAAATATGAAAATTTCTGCTGATGGCGTTAAAAACTTCCAAAAATGTGACAACTGCCCTGATGTCCAGCTTACTCCTCATCAAGTCTTTGATTGGCCGCTGTTGCCTCCGCCATGCATTGTCATAACATATTATTCGGTAGCCAATATTATTCGGGGCACCACAATATTTTTGATTCTCTTATACTCTTTAGGGTATACGACGACAACAGCAGCAATGGGAATATGTGAAATAGAACAGAGCATAAGAAAACGTATCAATTTTTATTTTGTGGCATATATTATTAAATACTTTTTTATTACATTAATTATAAACTTATTTATGACTAATGTGAATTTATTCTCATGAAGCATTCACGAAAATAGAAAAAATTCAAGAAATTACATTTATGATGAGAAAGGTTCTTCCTTATATAACAATTTTTTTGAAAAGAAGCCATTTAACGTCGTTTGCCTTTTCTTATATCGTTCAGCAAGTAGTTGTCCATGGCAATGACACTTCGTCTTGCCTTTGAACTTCTGTCAAAATTTAAATCATTTTTGTATAAACTGATCTGTAATTTTCGTTATAGTGGCTAAACCTTTTTTTTTTTTTTTCAGAAAATTCGTTGAAAATTCCTTTTTATTTATGTTTCAAAAACGCTAATCTTATCATTTTCTTGTTGTTCTACTAACTCTTTCAGATCATCACTTTCACAAATTGTAATTTTTCTATAATTCTTCAATATCCTGCATATTTATATTATCCAATAGCATTTCGTATCTAGGTTGGCATTTTTGTCGACATCAACAATGGATTCTTTTGTTTCACATTCTACTACTATACATTCTTCCCGATGCTTCCATCAAACATTCAGGAAAGATGGATGTTGTCTGCAGAATTCCTGATGTTATATTTTTCCAAACACACAAACTCAGCAATTCCGATACCGCATGCGATTTTAGGAAATTCCATTGCTACCATTTAATACTAAAACAACTCTTAGCAGGTTTTTACTGTATGTTATAAAAATTCATTTAGATAAAATGCAAAAAGGATTACTTACTTTATGTTTTTAAATTCATCAACTAATAATTATTTTGATTGTTATTAAATTAAATCAATATTAATTTAAATTAACAATATTTTTAAATAAAGATAGTTTATATGGGTTCTCATATAATATATTAATAATGCAAATCTTATAAATCTTTCTGGGAATCTTTACAAAGTGACAAATGTCTAATTTATGTACTTTGTTGTTGTCGTATCCGCTGAAGAGTACAGGAAAATCAAATATCGTGGTGATCCCGAATATTATTGGTCATGCTGATTGCAAGCTCGGAGTATAATTCCTCTTCCGAGGGATGGTTCAGACAACGCATGGCGGCTTCGTTGCTGTCCGGACAATCAAAGACATGAAAGACGAGAGTAAGCTAGACATCAGGGCAGGTGCCACATTTTTGGTATTTTTAATGCCATCAACAGAAATTTGCATATTTTTGTTGTGCTTCATCCTTACTCTTGTGAGAGAAGTAGTTGTTTTTCTGTCGTCATTTAGTTCTGTAATTTGGTATTTAGTTTTGATCTTAAAAATCATAAGTTTAGATTTTGCCAAGTCATTTGCATCTGCAAGGGAAGTAGGAATGGCAGTCTGATCCAGACTTCTGGCATTTTTATGTACTTTTAATTTTATGTTTTGTCGTAATTTCCAGAAAAGTTTTTGATACTTATTGTAATGCATATTGTTTAGTGCTCATTTTATTTGAACTACGTTGTATAAAATATTCACAACTTTCTGATTTAAAAAAATTATTTAAAAACTTCGTTGTTCGATTCGTAAATTTCCACTTCTTTAATTAAAATTCTTCCGAATTATATCATCTACTTTCCTTGCAATCTTTTATAAACACACAAAAAAAAATCAAAACCCTATTATTAGAAAAAAATATTCTAACTATTCTATGAACTATTCCTAGTTCAATTTTCAATCTCAAATGATGCAACTATAAAAACTCGTAGCTATATCTCTGATCCTAATCTCTCAACCTTAGGGACACACTCTTGGCCAATCAAATTAAGCATTCGTTTGAATTCAACCAATAACAATCCATAGTTTTTCTTATAGTTGTACAGTAGTTTCAATAAAAATAATACGATCCCTCTAAAGTTCTTTATTTCAAAAAATTTAATTAAAATACTACATTAATTAAATAAATGGATACATCGATCATTTTGACGTCTGTCTATACCACTTGCAATATGTGAATCTGGATAGCAATTACCATAGGCGAGAATATGTTCCTATCCAATATACTAACTATATGAACAACAATGATGTTAAATCGTTTAGCAAACTAATAGTAACATACCTCAGAATATCTGGGATAATATCAATGTTAAATAAAGGAAGTAGATTAGTATAACCTTTTAGTCCTGGCAAAGGATATAAGACCTGGGTATGGGAGGACCTGGAGTAAATAGTTAAAGATAATTATTAACACTTTAATGTTGACGTTGCATTATCCATTTTGATCCATAAGGGAATAAATATATTTCCTTTAATGGGACTAAATATATTATTGCAAAACTTCAATATTAATGATATAATATTATTTAGTAAATTTATAGTGTAACCATTCAGTTTAAGCGGAATATTTAATTATCAGTAAAAAATAATTCTTAAAATTGTGCATTTATAAAATATGTATTTTATAAACATGTTACACATTAAAAATAAAACAAATTACAAAAATTATGTAAAATAAACTTTTTTTTTGACTATTGATTCGTCTAATAATAGTTATCGATGATGAATTTAATTTGTCCCATAATAATATTAGTAAAATAAAATAAATATATAGCGTAACATTTATTATCAAAAAGTTAGATTAAATCAAACAATAAATTAAAAATATTACTTCATTTATTTAAAGCGGCCAGATAGTTTCAATAATTTCGTTACTGCATTTTTAAACTTTCAGATTGAATCCATCGACTGATTTGCTTTCCCTTTATGCGTGAGCTTAAAATGGATATAGATTTGCTCATTTTATGGATTTTCATTTTTTGTTGGAATAATCTTGAGTTGGGAACTTTAGTGGCGTAAGCTTATAATCTTATGGTGCATCTTCTGCTAAGAAGAATGTTTCTAAGTTTTTCAAGCGATTTCTCCATAATCTTTGCGTTTACGTCGGTAGTTTTGTTTTTCAAAGAATCAACAATAGCATAACATTCACCCTAACCAATAATTTTCCGAAGGCACATTTCCAAATTGCTGATAGGGTCATTTTGTTATTCTTAAATTGTTTTGCAGCTAATTTAATTGCAGATTTTTTTGTTTTAATTTTGATAAGTTAAAAATTGGATAATCGGAAATCTCGATCTTTGCTTGAAAACTTTTTTTTTTTTTTTTCGTCTTACTTTTACAATGAATTGATGTTCAACTGAGATAAAACAGTTTGTTTTCAATCAGAGGATGAAGTTAGAAAAATAGTCATAATCCGTAAAATTAGTTTAATTTAAAAATAAAAAATGTGTCAAAAACAAATGCCTTAGATGTCATGAAACTTTGATTTCGATTTGCGTTTCAACATAACTTATAACCCCATTCGAATATAGATTCGCCAGATTGAGACATTTGCATACCAATTACAACATGATTAACAATAATTCGCAATAATTTTATACATATTTAAGCTCTAATTACAATTGTAATTTGAAATTTCCAGTCACTATATCATTATATTTAACTTTGCCATGTAATGTTTCATACAAAAATACAAAATAAATTTGTGAAGTCAATATGAAAATAGAAATCATCAATTTGAGAACTATTTTAATCGATAATCAGCTGCTGGGAACTGGAAACGCATTGTTCCCGACTCATTTCGCCTCTGATAAGCAATTACAATACGTTTAACTCACAATAACCTCATACACAATTAAGTTCTAATTACAATCGTAATTTGAAATTTTCAATCACTATACCATTATATTCAACTTTTCCAGGAACGATTCATACAAAAATACGAAATAAATTTTGAGAAGATAATATAAACGTATAAACCATCTTTCAGTGCCGTTTTAACCGATAATCAGTTACTTGGAACTGCGAACACATTGTTCCCGACTCATTCCTACTCTGCTAAGTACTACTACTACACCACACCACATCACTGTGACTCTGCTAAGTAACCTGGCGGTCAGTTTTATGGCCGCTATCAACACAGGACATTTGCTTTAACAGCGAGGAGGGTTTCTAATTGAAATTCGCCGTCGACCATTCCATCTGTCAGTCTGGAGGGAGGTTATGAATATGACAGACTCGACGAGCACTCTCTGAGTACTGGAGGTTGAAAGCAAATCTTCGGGCACTTGAATAGCAAGGATTCGCGAGATTCCGATTCATTACGGCATGTGGACGGAAATCTCTGCCGGATAATGGATGGACGTTGAAGTGAGTGGCCGTAGAGTGACAACGCATTTAGCGCATTGTATATCTAGGAATGAGCATTGTTATCATGCATGAATATGATATTGTACTGATGTCAGGTCTCTACACATAAAAAACATATAATGTTGAAGTTAACATTTCTGTGTGAAACGTTAATTCATAATTATTTCTTTTTCATAATTTGATTATAATGTATATTTAAGCTCTAATTGCAATCTTAATTTGAAATTTTCAATCAGTATGCCATTATATTTAACTTATCTGATGATTCATAGAAAAATACAAAATAAATTTGTAAAGATAATATAAAAAGTAGAAACCATCCATTTGAGGACCACTTTGACCGATAATCATATGTTAGGAACTGGGAACTCATTGTTCCCGACTCATTCCGCCTCTGATGAGCAACTACAATAAGGTTAACATTAACTCACAATAACCTCATGCATATTTAAACTCAAATTACAATCTTAATTTGAAATTTTCTATCAGTATACTATTATATTTTAACTTTGCCATCCAATAACTCTTAACAAAATACAAAATAAATTTTAGAAGATAATGAAACAAATAGAAACCATCCATT
This sequence comes from Caerostris extrusa, assembly GCA_021605095.1. Taxonomy (NCBI): domain Eukaryota; kingdom Metazoa; phylum Arthropoda; class Arachnida; order Araneae; family Araneidae; genus Caerostris; species Caerostris extrusa. The sequence goes on along the minus strand of BPLR01000047.1, from coordinate 303,594 downwards.
TCAGTACCTTTTTAACAGATAATATGTTGCTAGAACTGGGAATAACACATTGTTCCCGACTTATTCCGCCTCTGATAAGCAATTGCAATAAGGGTAACAATAATTCATAATAACCTCGTATATAAAGCTATGACTACAATCTTCATTTGAAATTTCCAATCAATATACCATTATATTTAACTTTGCCATCTAATGATTCATACAAAATGCAAAATAATAAACTTAGAAGATAATATAAACAGTAGAAGCCCTCAATTTCAGGACCGTTTTAACTGATAACAAGTTGCTAGGAACTGGGAACAGCACATTGTTCTCTACTCAGTCCTCCTCTGATAAGCATGCTGGCGGTTAGTTTTATGGTAGCTATCATCACAGGACATTTGCTTTAACAGCGAGGAGGGTTTCTAATTGAAATTCGCCGCCGGCCATTCCGTCTGTCAGTCCGCAGGGAGGTTATGAATATGACCAAGCACTCTCTGCGTGCTGTAAGGGTGAAAGGGATTTTGCACATCTTCCGGCACTTGAATCGCAAGGATTCGCGAGATTCCGATTCATTACGGGATGTGGACGGGAATCTCTGCCGGGTAATGGATGGACGTTAGAGTGAGAGGGCACGCATTTAGTGCACTGTATATCTGAGGAATGAGCATTGTTATCACTCATGAATATGATAGTGTACTGATGGCAGGTGTCCACATAAAAACATACACTTGACAAGAATTGAGAGTTAACGTTTTTGTGTAAAGCATTAATTTATAGTTATTATTTTTTTTCTTAAATTGAAATTCTTCAAAAACTGAATATAATAAGGCTTGCGTAGTGAACATTAAACAGAAAATTATAAGAATGAATGAGCAATGTGGCTTGGTGGATAATGTTGGCCTACCGAATTAAGAATAATATTGGTATAATAATTATAGCTATTGGTTCGAAACCTGATTCCGAATATTTTGATTAAATAGTTTTATTTGTAAATCAGTAAAAAACTAAACCATGTTGTACTGGCGTCAATCAACAGGTCTGTTCACAAGCATAGCATATAAATTACGAAACTGATCAAAGCAATGCATTTGGAATGGCAACCATAATTATTAAAAGATCGACAACAAATTATCCAATTTCAAGTTCGAATTGGTTTTTAAGTTTGGTTAACTAAATACTAAAATAAAATTAGAAATTCGACAAATGTTATTATTTCAATAAATGCGTAGGCTTTAATAACCTGACTCAAATATTTCTTTATTTGGCGACTTGGCGAAATAGGGGTTTGCCATCTAATGATTCCACAAAATCGTTAACTTCGTTACTTTATGCTATTTGTATTTTTCATTTTCTATTATTTGCATTGCATTGTCCTCTTAGCTGGCAATTTTATTCGTATATAATATAGTGAATCACTAAAATTGAATTTCCAAAGTAGTGTGTCATCCTTTATTTTCAATATTTATAATAGATTCTTTTATTAAAAAAATAGAAATTATCTCTCTGTAAACAAGTAATGGAATCGATTCGTCCGTTTGTTCACAATCAGTGGTTCAATTATATTAATCAAATTTTTTCCGATTATCACATTTCTATAAATTGATAATACAAGATTTGGCTATTTATCTCCAAAAAGATTTAATCGCTAAGCCTGGGGCTTTAACTGCATTCCAACTAACATTTTTTAAAGAAAACTTAATGCTTCATGTTGCATTATTTAAAGAATTAGTTGATATAACTATCATTATTTAACAAACGAATATATATTTATGTGGCGTACATTAAAACTGTATTCTTTCGGCAAGATAAATGTTAAAAGAGAAGTATTTTCAAATATTTACCTTAATTTTGAGATCCTTTGTTCTTTCGATTAATTAATTCGAAACTATCTTACTTCTTTCTGAATTTAGTTAACGAAATTTTGAATGCATAGTGCATTAATACTTTAAGGCAGGGAATTAATTTTTGAATAAAATACGATGGAAATATGTCATCCTTTGTGTGTTTTTAATTCCTTTGTTAAAATTTCATACATCGTTTGTTCAAGTTAAACATAACTTACTTCCGATCTGTTGAATAATTTAACAATATGTCTCCATTAAATGCTTTATTTTCAAAGAATTAGAATCTTTTTTCTTTCTAAGATAGATAAAAGTGTCATTCGTCTATTGTTGAAATTTAATTAATGTTGTCCATTTTCTTAACATAATCACTTATTAGCGTTTAGTCAATATTTTTTTTTTTTCTGTTTTGATGCAGTTAGTTATTGATTATCGTTTCTTCCATAATCACAGAATTTGTTTTTGTTTTTGTTTTTGTTATCTTTTTTCCCCCTCAGTAATGTGGAAGTCAACATATGTTAAGTTCTCACACCTGCTGAAAGAAATTTTCTCTATTGTTCTTTTTTTTTGTATTGTTTTGTTTTGTGTGATTTATTGTTTATGTTTTTCTTTTCTTTTCTTTTTTTTTTCAGCAAGTTGTTTCTGATTCCATGATGGCAGAGCTGAAAGAATGCTTTATGGAGGCGTATGATGATAATAAAGATGGGAAAATTGAGATCAGAGAAGTATATCGAACAATCTATTCTTTTCTTTCCCTTAAAATTTGTTACAAACAAGTTATTGGCTTTTCTTTATTTCTTTTACTTATTGTAATAAGACATTTTATAGTTTTTTTAGAATTTCTTAGAATTATTTTAGAATTATGTAGAATTTCTAAGAATTATTTAGAATTATTTTAGAATTATGTAGAATTTCTAAGAATTATTTAGAATTTCTTAGAATTATTTTAGAATAGAAATTTCTAAGAATTATGTAGAATTATTTTAGAATTTCTAAGAATTATTTAGAATTTCTTAGAAATGTTTTTTTTTTCATTTAAGTATTTTTAATGCAAAATACTATCAGAACCTTCTAACAGATATTAATAATTAAAATTTTTGAAATTTAAAAAAAAAATTCTTTAAATTTTGTGTTTAAAATTGTTATTGAAGGAAAAAGGTTATATTAGTAATATAAATGTAACAAGGTTGCGATATAATTGAAATTTCAATTTTAGTTAAGAAAACTATTGTGATTTGCTCTTTTGTTTAATTAATTCTTAAATATAAAGAAAGACATTTTAACCATCTAATGAAAACTATTTGATTTAATAAACAATCCGTCACAAAAGACCTCATAGCTATAAAATATGGAAACATTTTCGATAAAATCACAGAATAGGGGCCATTGAGATTTGGCATCAAAAACTCTTTTCGCCAAAGTGCGCCAAGAAACGGCTTGCGATTGTAAGTGAGATGAACCGCAAACAAATGACCCTGTTTACTACATTTGGTGATTTATCTCCCAGTTGGATCCAAAAAGTTGTCAAATCCCAACTGCTCCTATTTTTCAATTTGGCTATATTTTCTATCCTCTTCTTACAAGGTTTTAAATATATTTAGTTAGATCTTATACATTCTTATAAACATGCTTAAAACGCATATTTAGTTTATTTTTATTATAATTTAGTGACTATCGTGATTCAAATAAGTTATTTTTAAACATAATAACATTTTGTTTTATTAGAAAATTAGTAACAATAAAAACTTTCTTTGCATCTTTTGGAAATTATTTAATTTTTTTATCTTGAAATAAAGAGTTAGTTAAGGATTAGTATGGTAAAATCTCATTTTAGGACACCGATTTTCAACAACTAAGGAATGGCGTAAAACAAGCGATTTGTTTTGACGAATTCCAATCAAAACAAATATCAGTTACAGTTATACTTAAAAATGACAATTATCTTACAACGGAAAAAGAAATAAAATATCATAATTAATTTGTAATATCGAAAGCAAATTTTAACCACTTTCAACACATGAATAAATATCATTCTGTAGCTATAAAAAAGGCAATCAAGAATGTTTAACAATTATTGCTTTTGCTGGTAATCAAGTTGTTCAATCAATGTCACTGTAATTTGGGCAATAATTCTCTTTCGTCAATTTATTTGCCTTGCACTTTGCAATAAGGGCCTTCTCTTCTACGTCGTTCGGACCTATTGTTGCAGTTATCGTAAAACTGTTTATTTACATGTTTATTTACAAAATCAGTTTATAAAGCCTCTTTTACTGTACTAATAACATATTCAGGTTATAGTTGCAAATGAAGATGTTCTTTGTACTACATAAATAAATAGTCGGAACTGTGTTTATATTTTTAACTTAGTCACATATTCAAGTATAATTTATATTTTTAACTTTGTCACATATTCAAGTATAATTTCATTTGCATTCATTAACTTTAAAATTGAATACACCTAAAAATGTATTTTTAAGTTTTCAAAAATTAGGAAAAAATTTAATTTTTGAAAATTGAGAAATAATTTTATTTGCTATCCTTTTTTTTTTTTTTTTTTTACTCCGCAAAGAAAAGAATTAAATAATATAGCGCACGTAATGATAAATGAGGTTGCCGCATTCTTCTAAAAATGATTACAACATCGTACCACATTTTGTACACTCTCACCCTTTTGGCGACTTGGCGAAATTAAGAACCTTAATTAAGATTTACCCGATAAATATTAATTATTTAAAGGAATAAAATTTATTTTAAATATTCTTGGATTAATGAATGAATCTCTTTAAACTGTTAAAATGTATACAATTTTTGCATTTAATTAACATTTATTAGTATGACAAACTTCTGGATTATAATACAATTCAATCGAAAATTTTCTTCTTTTATTAAAACATCCAACTAAATTACTTTTTATTCTATGAATGCATAGCTTCAAGAAATGAAGAACTTGATCTAACATAAAAGTATTTTGGAAAGCAATTTAAACTGATATATATGTCAATTAAATTCTGAAAACTTAATTTACGGAAACAAAAGCAGGAATAAAGAAACAAAAATAGAAATAAATACAGTATAGTACATATATATTCTCAAACAAAGCATAATAAGTTTTAAAGTTAAGTTTCATTCCTTTTCAGTTTTAAGAATCATTTAAACAGTTTCACTTCAATTACTTTTACAAAAGACTGTTGCCAGCTGGCATTCATTAACTTATTTCGCAATAATTATTTTAGAAACAGTAACATCGTTTAGAATAAGATATCAGTTGACAAAGAGTGTTGCCAACTAGCATTCATAAACTTATTTCTCGCAGTAATTATTTAAAAATACTAACATCATTTAGAATAGAATGTCAATTGCATAAGCTAATTCTCGATGTTGAATATCATTTATTTATATCTGGGAATGGAATTTGCTGAAAGTATGTTATTCCATTGCGTTATTTGGTCTGTTATGGCATCACAATTTTTTTATTTAGTCTTCATGGTATATAATTATTTCTGTTTCACATTAAATAAAAAATATTTTTCAGAAATTAGCTTTTAATGTATAAAATATTTTTTTACAAAGGGTATTTCCCAAAAATTCTTAAAATAAATAAATTAATTTTATTACAAAGCTCTTTCATTCACAAGTGTATTGTAATACTTTTTGCATGTCGTTTAAAAATTTGCACTTTATGGAATTTAAATTTAGTAGTTTTAACCAATAATTCATTTTTTTTATTATTATCTATTTATTAAAAATATGAGCCGTTTTCATTGAAAAAAAAAGTGCAGTAATATATTACATATCGTGAATATATTCTCCATTTGGTGTAAGTCAATTTATAGATTATTATCCATATTTTATTTTTTTCATATTTAAGATTGAATTTGTATTTGAATGGTTTGAAATCTTTTGGTATATGTTAATACACTCATTTTATGTTTTTTAAATATTAAAGCGATTTAAGTTTATAATGAGATCGTTTCTAAAGTATCAGTTAAAAGAATTTTATACTTTTGATGATCTCAAATGTACTTTCACCACTTTCACAGTCGACAAAATGGGAAAATCATACATTTATGAAATATTAAATATGGAATTTTCATTGAATCAAACCAATTTTTTATGAAATTTTATTTAATTTATTCAAAAAATAATAATAGAATTTTGTTTCAATATTTCATAAGGTGAGGTCATTTTAATTGTTGTAATTACAACTTTATATGAATAGGTGTTATATTTAATTTTATCATTATTAGAAAGTTTTAGAAAATAGTCATGATGTATTGGGGGATTTTAAAGAAATATATCCATCATATCGTTGAATTTTTCGGATGTGATGCGTCAGGAATGATGATGTAAAGAGGTATAATAATAATATTTAAAGTATAATATTTTCAAATTTTCGTGGTCTTCCTCGTCTGGGGAATCAATATAATATTTTAAACTAAACATTTTCATCCAATGAAGTTTCATACAACATTGTGTTGTGTAAACAAGCAAACTACTAATAACGTTTTCAGCTCTAGCTATGAAATCCTCCGCTGACGATAATTCAGAAGAAAACAACGAAATTCCAGGAACGAACAAAATATTTTATGTCATTAACATAAATATAACATGTAAATAATTAACAATTAAATATTTATGTTAATAATTATTTAACATAATTATTAACATGAATATAACATGTAATATAATTTTTTAACTAAATATTATATCTTTGCGAAAAGTGGACTTGCACCACTTTCGAAGTAATTATATGTGTAATTTCATTAAGCACGAAAATTTATATTGACAAAATAATGAACATTTTAAAGGATTTCTTTGGGAAACTGTTTTCAGATAAAAAGCTCATAGCAGATTGCATTCATTGTTATCATTAACTAATTTTTTTGTCAAAAATTGACGTACACCACTTTCAAAGAAAATGGCTCATATGTTAGAAAATCAATTACTTAATGGGTGAATTCATTTTATTCATATTCACGTGCTTTTTATTCTAAAAAATAAACGTTTGCTTCAAAAATTGTGTTTTTGTTATAATCAATTATTAATTAAGCAGATATGTATTGATTTTTAAAAACTTTTTAATTCTATTGAAAAAGAAAGATAGATTTTGGAAATTTGTTAATGAAATGGTTGTATCATCTATGAAAATAAAGAATTTGAATATATGTATTGAAAAAATTTATATTAGTCAACTAGTAGGAAACTTTCAATTGATTTTATTGAAACAAATTCATTTTTTTTTAACAAAACTTTTTAAGTTTTTCAGTGATTATTAATTTTTATAATCACTTTTTTAATATCTTCATAACTTAAATGTTATCAGATACGTAGAAATCTAAATGATATCAATTGTATAAAATTGTCATGAGCGTTTATATTTTATACAATTATCATACTTAAAATTAAATGTATAAATTTAATAGAAAAAAAATTTATACGTTTCAAAATAGCATCAAACTGCTAATTCGTTTTTTTTTTTTTCAAACTTATATTAAACGATCATTATCTTTATCCATATATTTCAAGACTTTAAATACTTATTTGTTAAAAAGATACTAGTTACAAAATTCCGTCTATATTATATTTGCAATGATTTTCCCATAATCAATCTTTTTTATTATTATTTCCTCTTTTCTCTATTATTATTCTACATAAGGATATCTATGGAAAAATAACAAGTAACCATTAAATAAAAATACAAATAATTATAAATATGGAACAGTTAATAAGAAGAGACTTAAGTGATAAAAGATTTTTAAAAAACACTTCAAAAACCATCGTAATTCAAATACATGAAAGTAGACGTTGGAAAAAGGGAAATTTATATTAATGACAACCTTATAATCTATGCATCTTGTGCCATTGTATACCATCATTGCTTTAAAAAGTCATATGAGACTTTTTAACAGACTTTCTGATTTTAACAAAAGATTAAAACATAGAAATATTGCGGTTGTTTAAATTGCATTGTTTAATGCAAAAAATGTTAAAAGAAAAATTATTCATGAGAAAATATTTTTAATTTAACGGAAACCGCAAAATGAATATTGCAAACTAAAAAACATACATGAATACTAAAAATTTCCTGAATACTGAATACTGACTTTCCAATCATTCACTAATTTGGACGCAGAGTCCCTATCTACGCTATTTATTTCGCTCTTGTCCTAACAAAAGAGATATCGACTTTATTGGTTAGCTAGTCATTAGCTGTTGGTAAATATTAGTTTAAAAAAATCCCCATTTTATGATACCTTCAAAAGTATGTTCCCTTTTAAATTACTATATACTAATGGTTGGCTCCATATCATTAAAATTCATAATCCTATTTAGATTAATACATATTTGTGAACAAATATTTTTAGGCATGAATGTTTAAAAAAAGTTAATAAGTGAATTAATTGAGTCACCACTTTTACTCTTGACATCTATAAAAAAATTGAACCAAATACTAAATCGGTCAGTCATTTTTGTTATCAAACGTCAAAAATCATTATTTTTTTACCATACTATAGTATGTTTTTGTTATGTATTGTGTATGTAAACAAAATAAAATTTAAAATAAATAACTTTTGATAGTTTTTTTTTCGTGTGGTCAAGTTAAATTACTGCCAGTATGCCACAAAAGTTTGACGCGTGAGCCACAAAGTTTATGCATATTTCGTACTTGTCCTAACAAAAAGTTATAAAACTTTATTGGCTAGCAAGACATTAGCCGTTGGTAAATGTTATTTCAAAAAATTCTCATTTTATAATAGCTCCAAAAATATGTTCCTTTTTTTTTTAAATTGCTACAGACAAATTACTAAGGGTTGGTTCTAGATAAAGCATTAAAATGCATAATCCTACTTGGATCAATACATATTTGCAATGCATGTACAATTTGCATATTTGCAATAGCTGGTACATGCACAACTTGGTGAAACAATAAGCGAGGTATTTATTAGCAATTTCTAATTAAATCACTAATTGTAATGGTAAATCATAATTGGAATTGATATCGTATGCTATGCATTCGCATCATTAATTAAAATTGTTATAATATGCTAATTTGATGTTGCTCCAATTTGCAGAGGAACTCAAATGAGTAGTATAATGAACTAGAATATCGTAGATAAGAATTTTATAGGAAAACTATGAATATACTACAATTTTTATTGCTTATTCCTGTGGCGATTGGGTTAATACCATCATTAACTTCTGCTTCATACATGTTATTGAATGTTGGCATATTCCAGGGCTATTAAACGTAACTAATGTACTTGCAATATTATAATTAGCATTTGCATCATGATTTTAGAAACAACGGGGACTATTACATAATTACAAATCCGATTATTAGTATTATATTTCCAATATATTTGTGACATTGGGGAAGAATATAACCACGTTCATTAATCATTCCTTTCAGTTCAGAAAAAAGAGCATGTTTGCATTCTTTTTGACACATAACACATTACACTGGCTATTGCATATAAGCATTGGTTTTATTGCTTCATTGGGGCTTTTGTTGAATCCTCATATTTATGACATGTTTTGGCTGAAATTTATTTTTATCTAATTATTGAGAAATCTTATCTCGTTGAGCATAAAAAAAACAGCTTTTCAAACAATTTACTACTCTTTCGATTTAAAAATTAGCCATTTTCTGTCATTTGGTAATTTGACCCAATTCGTAACAGGTCTTTTATTTTATCTGTTTATTTATTTTATTTACTCTGCATGTGAATGCATACCCAAACAGGGTAATTTTACTTAATAAAATAATTTACGTGCGTTTACTTATCTTGCCTATATACTCAAAATAATTTTGCTTTTTTATAATAATTTAAATGTCTGTATATATATTTTTCGTGTATATTTAAAGTATTATGTATTTTATATATTTATTATTATAGTTTTACTTTTAAAAATAATCTATGTGTGTGTACATATTAGGTTTTTATATTTAAGGTAATTTGCTTTACAAAATAATTTATACAAAATGATAAACATTTTGAAGGGTTTCTTTGAGGAACTGTTTATAGATAAAAAGCTCATTAGAAGATTGCATTCATTGTTATCATTAACTTTTTTTTTGTCAAAAATGGTCTTACACCACTTTCAAAGGAAATGGCTCGTATGTTAGAAAATCAATTACTTAATGGACGAATTCATTTAATTCATATGCACGTACTTTTTTATTCTAAAAAAATTAGAGGTTTGCTTCATAAGTTACCTTTTTTTTATTATATTCCTTCATTAATTAAACAGATATGTATTGATTTTAAAACTTTTTAATCCTATTAAGAAGAGCGGTGGTTTTTCAGAAATTGAATTGTTTAATCAAATGGTTGCCATCGTCTATTGAGATAAAAGAATTTGGAATATATACATTGAAAAAAATTTATAATGCGTATTAAAATTTTCATTGATTTTATTGAAACAAATTCCTTTCAAAAACACGCTTTTAAGGTCAACATAGAGATTCTTAATTTTTTTTATCACTTTCTTAATATCTTCATTACTTAAGTGTTTTCAGCTGCATAGAAACCTAAATGGCATCAATTGTATAAAATTGTCATGAGCGTTTATATTTTATACAATTATCACACTTAAAATTAAATGCATAAATTTAAAAAAAAAATTTATATGTTTCAAAATAGCATCAAACTGCTAATTTGATTTTTTTTTCAAACTTATAGTAAACGATCATTATTTTTATCCATATATTTCAAGACATTAAATACTTATTTGTTAAAAAGACACTAGCTACAAAAATTCCGTCTAATATTATATTTGCAATGATTGTCCCATAATCAATCTTTTTTAATTATTATTTCCTCTTTTCTCCATTATTATTCTACATCAGGATATCTATGTGGAAAAAAAAAAAAACAAGTAACTATTAAATAAAAATACAAATAATTATAAAGGTGGAACAGTTGATCAGAAGAGATTTAAGAGATAAAAAATTTTAAAAACCACTTCAAAAACCATCTTAATCCAAATACATGAAAGTAGACGTTGGAAAAAGGGAAATTTATATTAATGACAACCTTAGAATCTATGATGCTGCATACACAGACTGCATCTTGTGCCATTGTATACCATCATTGCTTTAAAAGTGACTTTTTTAACAGACTTTCTGATTTTAACAAAAGATTAAAACGTAGAAATGTTGCGGTTGTTTAAATTGCATTGTTTAATGCAAAGAAAATTTAAAAGAAAAATTGTTTATGAGAAAATATTTTTAATTTTACGGAAACTACAAAATAAATATTGCAAACTAAAACACTTGCATAAAAACTGAAAACTAAAAAAATAACACTTTCCAATTATTCACTAGTTTGGACGCAGGGTCCCCAACTACATTATTTATTTCGTTCTTGTCCTAACACAAGAGATATCGACTTTATTGGATAGCAAGTCATTAGCTGTTGGTAAATATTAGTTTTAAAAAAATCCTCATTTTATGATACCTTCAAAAGTATGTTCCCTTTTTAAATTACTATATACTAATGGTTGCCTCTAGATCATTAAAATGCATAATCCTATTTGGATCAATACATATTTGTGTACAAATATTTTTAGGCATGAATGTTTAAAAAAATCAATAAATGAATTATTTGAGTCACCATTTTTACTCTTGACATCTATAACAAAATTGAACTAAATACTAAATCGGTCAGTCATTTTTGTTATCAAACCTTCAAAAACCATTATTTTTTACCATATTATAATATGTTTTTGTTATGTATTGTTTATATAAACAAAAAAATTTTAAATAAAAAACTTTTTATAGGTTTTTCGTGTGGTCAAGTTAAATTACTGTCAATATAACGATCCGTGAGTCACAAAAGTTTGTGCATATTTCGTTTTTGTCACAACAAAAATGTTGTCGAAATTTATTATTGGCTAGCCGTTGGGAAACGTTTATTTAAAAAAATCCTTATTCTATATTAGCTCCGAAGTATGTTCTGCATACATTGACATTTTGCGCCATAACTTAAAAATCAGTGCCCAAATTCTTGGCTTGGGAACATCATTCGTTTTTCAACAAGACAATGACCCCAAGCATTCAGCGAATCTCACCCGTGAATGGCTACTCTACAATGCTCCTCGCCAATTAAAAACCCCACCTCAATCGCCTGACATCAATCCAATTGAAAATTTATGGCACCTGCTGGATCTAGAAATCAAGAAACATAAAATTTCAAGTAAAGACGACCTCAAACGTTTACTCTTGCAAGAGCGTCACAAAATTTCCAACAGTACAACAAAGGCCTTAGTTTCCTCTATGAGAAATAGATTACAAGCTGTTATAGATGCAGAAAAGATGCTCTTTTTAAATTACTATAGACAAATTACTAATGGTTGGTTCTAAATAAAGCATTAACATCCATAAACCTATTTGGATCAATACATATTTGTGAACAAATATTATTAGGTATGAATGTTAAAAAAATCAATAAATTAAATAGATGAGTCATCACTTTTACATCTAACATCAATAAAAAATTGAACCAAATACTAAATCGCTTTCTCTATCATTTTTGTTACCAAACCTCGAAAATCCTTTTTTACCATATTGTATTATATTTCCGTTATGTATTGTTTATGTAAACAAAAAAAATATAAAATAAATAACTTTTGATGGGGTTTTCTTTCGTGTAACCCGTGGGCATGTTAAATTATTGTCAGTATAGCCACCCATAAGATACAAAAGTTTACATCTACATATTTCGTACTTGCCCTAACAAAAAGTTATTAACTTTATTGGCTTGGTAAACGTTTATTTTAAGAACTTATCATTCCATAACAGCTCCAAAAATATGTTACTTTTTTAAATTACTATAGACAAATTAGTAATGTTTGGTTCTAGATAAAGCATTAACATGCTTAATCATGTTTGGATCAATGCATATTTGCAATGTATTACTATAAACAAATTACTATTGGTTGGTTCTAGATAAAACAATAAATTGCCTAATGCATAATCCTATTTGGATCAATATATATTTGCATACTATCTAGTGTACATATGCAATAGCTAGTACATGCACAGCTAGGAGAAACAGCATTAGCCTTAATCAAAAGCGATGCCTAAACTTAAAGTTTCTAATTGACTAATTAATTGAAATTGTGATTGTAAATCATAATTGGAATTGATATCGTATGCTCTGCATTCGCATCATTAGTTAAAATTGTTATAATATGCTAATTTGATGTTGCTCCAATTTGCGGAGGAACTCAAATGAGTAGTATAATGAACTAGAATATTGTAGATAAGAATTTTATAGGAAAACTATGAATATACTGCAATTTTATTGCTTATTTCTATGGGGGTTGGGTTAATGTTTATGTAATACCATTACTGACTTCTGCTTCATAGATCGGTATGTTATTGAATGCTGGCATATTTCTGTAGCTATTAAACATGACTAATGATCTCGTAATATGGAAATTAGCATGTACATCATAGTTTAAGAAACAAAGAGGACTATTACATAATTGCAAATCCGATTATTAGTATTATATTTCCAATATATTTGTGGCGTTGGGGAAGAACATATAACCACGATCATTAATCATTCCTTTCAGTTCAGCAAAAAGAACATGTTTCCGTTCTTTTTTGACACATAACTCATTACATTGGCTATTGCATATAAACATTGGCTTTATTGCTTCATTGGGGCTTATGTTGAATCCTTATATTAATGGCATGTTTTGACTGAAATTTATTTTTATCTAATTGTTGGCCAATTTCGTCTCTTGGACCATAAAAGAAAGCTACTCAAACAATGTACTACTCTTTCGATGTAGAAACTAGCCAACTTTTGATAAACTTTTTTTGCCATTTTCTAATTCAATGAAGTTTTTAATATTCGCAGAATTATTTTGAAATAACATTCTTCTGACAGAGAATTAGTTACATTTTAATTAAAAATTTTCTATCTTCAATATAAAATCTCCAAATTTGACACTTAAGTTGATTCAAATCGCCAAATTTGAATCAACTATGGGTATCGAGAGTTATCGTCAATAATTCAGTTCAAAATAATTATATGTTGCTAGATCTTAAATATTAATATGGGTTACTTAAACTGTCTAACAAACTAAAGGTTTAAAAGGTTCAGTTATAAAGATGCTAAGGTGGTTACTAAGGTTATAAAGGTACTACTACAAACTATCCTACTCCTAACTAAACAAAGTATTAAAGCTTTTACTAAAACAGAAATACATTACACTTTAATGGAATTTTTGTAAAAAACAAATTATTAATCAATTTTAAATTAAATAATTGTTTTCAGAGTTTCATTTTCTTTTTCATATTTAATATTTTCTGTTAAAGTTTACTGTTTCATTCAATTTCATTACAAATTTTTCAATAATAATAATTTTTCGATTTCAATACGGAAATTTCATGAGCGCTTCAATTTAAATAAGATTTTGCTTATAAAGGGAAAAAAAAATCACATTAACTAAGATTCTGCCACTAATATTCTGTATGTTCTAAATTATTTCCAAAATTGGTTAACTACATTCTCTTTTTATTTTTCAGCTGGCCCAGCTTTTGCCTCTGGAGGAGAGCTTTCTCCTCCTGTTTCGTTTTGATAATCCACTGGATTCCAGTGTAGAATTTATGAAGGTAATCATTATTTAAATTTATAATTCTTAAATGAAATTATTTTTGTATTCGTATTTTTGATGTAATCCATTATGAGTGCGTGTTCAAATTCCTGTTGGAAAATCAATCATATGAAGAAAATAATTGTTTACGTTTTAATATACACTCTTAATCTTGTTAAATATGTAATATGCTTGATGCCATTTTATTTGTGTGTAATAAAAATAAGAATAAAATAAGAACAAGCAAAATAATAAGAATTTTCTAGATGTATAATTACCATAATTAAGATGCATAATAAAAAAATAAGCCTTGATTCCTCATCAAACTTCACAGGAGATCTGCTGGCCATAAAATTAAAAAGTACATTTTTTTTTTTGTTTCTGAGAAATCTATTGGCAACAAAGTGTTAAAGCTTTTATTTTCCAAGCAATATTAATACTTCCATTAAGATTTTTCTTCAAATCTTACATATTTCTATAGAAGTCAAGAAATTTAAATGACAATTTGCTATCCAGGTTCATTTATTAGAATTTTAAAAAAATGCTTTCCAATAGAGTAACATTAAAGTGCTACTAATAATTGGGCACTTAAATTTTCTAATTTTTATTTTTTAAATAAAATACTCATTGAATTAATTATAACTACTGCAATACTCATTTGTACAAAAATAATTTATTTAATGCGATTATCTAATTATTATAATTTTACCTACTTTTTAATTTGATAATAAATAGAATTGTTCTTTTAATAAGAGCAGATATTCTAACACAGAATAATATTAAATACTGGTACTTAAATTTGAAATTATATTATATTTCAAAGCAACTACCAGAATTTTAACTTTCACGAAAAGTATTTAAAACTCTTAATAGTTATTTAATTTTTTTTAATCCTTTGAAATGTAAGTTATTTGTATTTAAAATTCATATCAGATAAAGTACACTTTTATGTGCCAAAATTTTTATGGCCAATCATAATTTAAACTAGTTGTTCAAATTTTATTTAAACGTTAATTAAAATTCCATTTTTTAATCTCTTTTTAAATGTTGATTAATTAACCAGAATTATTTTTCCTGCATCTTTTAACGAATGATATTTTCAAAAACCTAATTGGATTTTATCTTTTAACTTGTAGTATCCTCCATATTATTACAACCCACGAGAGATAATTTATTTTCTTCTTTTTTTTTCCTGCATTTTCGGCAGAAAGCAATTAAATCAAAACATTAAAACTACAATCTTTTCGCAAATAAATTAATTCCTGCGAACTCTGGAATTAGTGAGAAAAATTAAATTAAGCGAAACTACTAACTTATTTTAATTTGTCTTTTATTTTATTTTTCTCATTCTCCAAAACATTTTCTTTTACAGATTTGGCGAGAATATGATTCCGATGGCAGCGGTTTCATCGAAGCAGACGAGTTGAAAGTAAGCAGAATTTTGTTTTTATCGGAATCTGGCAACGCATTCGCAGCAGCTGAAATTCTATTTTTGTTTTTAACTTCTAGAACATTTATTTTGAATAAATTAATTTTGATTTAATTTCCTTAATAATCCGACAATACGCCACGTTGCCTCATTTTTAGAATATGATTGGAAAGAACAAAACAATTAGAAGGTATGTTAATTTTTATTAAGAACGAAATTATTATTGCCATCATTATTAGTATTATTATTATTATTACTATTGCAATGTCGTTCATAACGATTTTTATTTTTCAAATAGAATAATAAAATTTAACATGTTGGTAATTAATTAAATTTATTTGTTTATGTTTGATCATGTATGAAAGAAAGAGTGTATTGCGTTTGATCAAATTTTTTGACATTAAAATTGTACTTTAAAAAAATTTTGTAAGGAAAATAATTTTTATACATTTATTCAAATACATATATATATTCAAATATATTTACTTTAATTAATAAAAACAGCTAAAAGAATTTAATTTGTATCTTAATCCAATATTTACTTTATTCAGTTAGAATAAATTCCAGAAAAATGTTTAAAATTGAAATATATAATTTGTAATAGGTGTTTGCAACAATTTTGTTGATCCAGACGTATTAACATTTCAGTGTTATTTTGTTGAACATTTTTGAAGTTATTGAGGATAAAAAATTGCTTGTTATTAGTAGAAGAAATAAAATATAATTTCATATAAAAAAAAAGTAATGCTTTTTAAAATTAAGCACAATAATTTTCTCTGGGAAAATAAGTCATTTCTCTCTTATTCGTTATATATTGTGTTCTTAATTTTTTATTAGGAAACACAAAAATCCATTGAAATATGTTTTCTGTAAGAAAATAATATACTTAGGAAATTTTAAAACATTTAAAAAACAGAAAGCTGTCTATGTCTTCATATTTAAATGTTACTTTTAACTGTGATAGTGCTTACTGATAAATGGCCGCTTTAAATTTTTTATTGACAATTTTCTTCATAAAATTAACTGTAAGGAATAAAGATTTTTTTGTAGTTTTAAATAATTAAAGCGGAAAAATTAAATATTTATAAAATATATAAATATTCACAGAAATTTCGCAATGATTATATTAGAAAAAAATTAATCATAAAGAAGAAGAAAATATAAAATGCATTAAAAAAATTAAAATTCTGAAATGAGCAATTAATTTGGGAAATATTTGTAAAGCATCTGACTTCTGATTGAATACAATGTCGAAAAAAAAATTACAGATTGATTAATTATACGTAGTTCCAATTTATAAAAAATGAATATGTTAATGTGTAACTGTGTTCCTCCGAACTTCCTCCTACACACTGGCAGGAGCGTTTTTTTATTAATAACCTCCTTCGATGTTATATTATGTTTATTTTTGCAGAAAGATCTAGTTGGACTCGAGACTCTCATCCGAAAAACTATTTTGAAGTACAGCGCAACCTGCGCTCCATATAAGGCTGCTGAAAACATTTACGTTTCATTTTAAACGTCCACCGTTTCTATTAGGAAACGTTTAATTTATAGTCTTTCACCTAGATTTCTAGGAACTTTTTATTTAGCGCATCCCGGCCCATTAGTTGGTTTTACAGACTCTCATCCGGAGAGGAAGCATATTTCGCGCATCCTGCGCGTAGCTAAATATCAGGTTTTCGGCTTTGAAGTGGAGTCCTTCCACGAATCTATAATTATCAGTCTTTAAATGTGCTAAATATTGTATGTCTCTAATTGTATGTGTGTGGTGTTTGTGCGTGTGTCAATAAAGCTGTGAGTTTTCCACCCTGTGCCTTAAAGATCTCAACTCAACCACACCTAGTTACAATCTGATTGCCCTACCTGCACACTACAAATGAGTTTTTCTTTATATTCACAGTACAGCAAATTTCATAAAACTGTATTTGGTATAAAAACTATACATTTCAGTAAGTAAATTCCAATGGTATTCATTTTAACTAGTTAATATAAATAATACATAACTCTAAAAATCAAAATGAGTTCGGACGACAATGAAGTTTGACAAAATTCATTCAAAAAGCTTCAATATTTTTATTAAATAAGTTTCCCAAAAATTAATACAAAACTCATTTCCATTTTAAAATTAGTTTGCCCCAGAATTTAATCCTCTAATAGCGTTTACTGCTTTATGAAAAGAATTTCTGCTTGCAAGTTTAATAAAATTCTTTAATCAGAATTTTCTAAACATATTTACTTTTTATTGGATTTTCCAGCGGATTAGGGTGCTTTTGTGCTGGAATTGACAGGACAGCTAAGTTCTAATGGAAATTAATGAATTTTTTATTGTTACTATTATTTTCCCGTTCTACCCAGACCAGTCTTATCTGGTTTATTTATACATGTACCGTATGGAGCTGGTTAAATTTATTGACCCAAAAAATGTAGTAGTTAATTAATTAAACCAAAAATATAGCAAAGTTTTGTTTCTTTAGATTAAAATATTGCTACATTATTTTTATTTTATGACCTAACTATTTCTTAACAAAAATGTGAAATGTTCTTAAATTGTAAATGTAAGCATTTTCTTTTTAAATGTGAGCTTCTTTGTTAGCTTTATTCTTATATATAAAAAGAATAAAGCTAACAAAGAAGCTCACATTTAAAAGAAAATTTATTGTAAAATCCTAAATGCATGCCAAAGATATTTTATGATTCAATATATCGACTAGATAACTTGGATATTATATTTCACATTATAATATCGAAGTTATTGTACAATATATACATTGACAAATATATTTGTGGTACTGACGTATTCTATATATATAATTCTTCTGTACGTTGTTTTGTGCTGAACTCCTCCTAAACGGCTGGACCGATTTTGATAAAAAATTTTGTGTTTGTTTGAGTGGATCCCTGGATAGTTTAGATTCACAATTGGTCCGGTAGGTGGCGTTTCAATCGATATAATTCTTCTGTACTTGTGTTTGTCGCTGAACTCCTCCTAAACGGCTGGGCCGATGTTGATGAAATTTTTTTGTGTTTGTTTGAGTGGATCCCTGGATAGTTTAGATTCACAATTGGACCTAGTAGGTTTTCAATCGATATAATTCTTCTGTACGTGTGTTTGTCACTGAACTCCTAAACGGCTGGACCGATTTTGATAAAAATTTTTGTGTTTGTTTGAGTGGATCCCTGGATAGTTTAGATTCACAATTGGTCCGGTAGGTGGACCTTCTGTACTTGTATTTGGTGAACTCCTCCTAAACGCTGTTTGAAAATTTTTGTGTTTGTTTGAGTGGATCCCTGGATATTTAGATTCTTGGACCTGTAGGTGGCGTTTCAATCGATGTACGTTTTTGTCACTGAACTCCTAAACGGCTGGACCGATTTTGATGAAATTTTTGTGTTTGTTTGAGTGGAACCCTGGATAGTTTAGATTCACAATTGAACCGGTAGGTGGCGTTTCAATCGATATAATTCTTTTGTACTTGTGTTTGTCGCTGAACTCTTCCTAAACGGCTGGACCGATTTTGATGAAATTTTGTGTGTTTGTTTGAGTGGATCCCTGAATGATTTAGATTCCCAATTGGACCTAGTAGGCGGCGCTTCAATCGATATTCTTCTTCTGTACGTGTGTTTGTCACTGAACTCCTAAACGGCTGGGCCGATTTTGATGAAATTTTTGTGTGGGTACCTGAATGGATTAAATTCACAATTGGACCTTGTTGGTGGCGCTGCAATCGGGTTCTTCTGTGCGTGTGTTTGTACTGAACTCTTCTTAAACGGCTTGACCGATTTTGCTGAAATTTACAGTTCAAAAATATCCATGAAGTATGCAGGTATATTGGAAAATGGAGAATATATTCACGATATGTAATTTTCTACAAAGCATTTTTTCGTTGGCAGGACAACGTATGCCGGGTTCTGATAGTATATATATATATATATATATATATACTTCACAAAACAACAGCTGAAATTTTTAAGGTTATACATTAAAAATTATAAATGTAGAATATTCTGTAATTCATATGTAATGAGATATATTTTATTATTAATTTATATTTTGTTATTATAATGTTTAATGTTAATAAAATAAGAAAAATCAAATTTGTTAAAAAATGTGAAAAGTTAACTATATATTCGAAAAAGATAAGCATAATATCAATTAAAAGTACCAATAATGATTTAAATTGTAATTTTTTGAAATTTCAAAAGAATTAAAAATAGACAAAGGTAATGAACAAAAAGAAATCTGTCGAAATCAAAAAATATTTGAAAAACCGTAAAAATGTATCTATTTTTTTTTTTCAATGAAACGTAAGGATCGTGAAACATTGATTTAAATATAGATAAATTGTATCTGTTATAAAAAATAAAAGATCAAATATTTCAAATAAAAGTATTGTTAATTAAATAGACTTACATATGAATTAAGAAATTTAATTCTTATCAATTAAATTTCTTAATTTCTTTTCTCTGAAAATTTATTTCTTATTAATTAAGAAATTACGAGGTCTCTTTTTTCGCGCTTTTTAATAATATCGGACTATTAATATTTATCATTATAACAGAGTTTTCGGTATCATCTATGTAAAAAGTAACTGAAACATATTTAGAAAATTCTTTTTGCAAAATTATAACACTTCCTTTTGAATGTCAGCATATAAATTTAGTCATTTGCCGTAGCGAGATGTTTTATAAAGGTTCAAGAATTTTGATATTAGCGTAGATATTAGCAGCGTAGATTATTAGCAGCCGTATTTTGGACGTCCGTTAGCTTTTCAGCGCATGCTCAACGCTTGCGTATCTGTAATAATGTTTCCCTATGAGCATGCGCGCTATAAAAAAAGCCGGACGTCAAACAGCAAAAACTCTCTACAACTTAAACTGATATTAGCAGTATAAAACCCAAACAGGACAGTAACAATAGATAGTGATGTAAAATAGAGACCAAGGGTTTTCTAAACGTTCTGCTGGTTAACATTCAACTGTATATCATTTTTAAACAAATACAAAGCATATTTCCTCGTTAATATAAATTAAAATCTGTTTTTACCCAGTAATAAAAATAATACTATCCAATGTATTTAACCAATCTAATACCAGTTTGTATACATTTGCAAGTAAAAAAACAATTATATTTACACAAAAAAAAAAACACTATATTGTGTAAACCACTATATTTACGGGATTAATTACCATCAAAATTGATGGATTTAGTTAATATATTTACATGCAAGCGGTTGTTTCAAATGTTAGGTACTTTACCTGAAGTTATTTTCTATTAGAATGGCTGATATGTAGCAAATTCAGCATTACGCGGTGCCGTTTGGATAGCTTGATCCACCCATCAACATTGCGCCTCTCAATTTAAAGCGGCCAAGTGGCTCTGGCATTTGGTACCACAGGCTTCAGGTTCAAATCCTGACGGTGGAATGGATGTTTGTTAGTGGTTTGGAATCCCCTTTAAACTGTAAGTCCCGATCTGTTTAGCCCTCGTGCGCACAGAGATGATCGTAGAGTGATAAAAAAAAACAAACCTCTCCATTTAAAATGAAAATTCTCTAAGGTGGCATCTAATAGTACGCACACTTTGGCGAGGCCAATAAAAACATTTCAAAAGATATATTTACAGTCCTTATTCCAGAATAGACACGGAATCTTTCAGTTCGGAATGCTTTTCACGATTTTGAACCATATTCATTTAATTCAGAAGACAAAGTGACCACTAGACCCCCACAGCACCCCATAATAGACGCAAAAGATTTTTTTTTTCCTTTTATGAATTAAATATCGTCAGAGTTCTAAAATCCACTCGTGCAAACGACCCTAGTTTTATAATAAGAATTTCAACTGATTAATGGCGCATTCGTTTCGGTTCTAAACATTATCGTTTGTTCGAACCACCATCCAGAAAACGATTTTCTCCCAAATAAAGAGAAGATAATTCCAGCACGGTGTTCATTAATTAGTGATGTTTCTCTCTAACAAAAGAAGATCCAAATGAATTCGTAGATTACCGCTCTGATAAAATAAGCAAAATTTCCTAAATTGATTTCAGATCGATTTACTTTGAAGTATTATTTTTCTACTGAGAATAATAGTTTCAATGGATGTTATCGTTTGCAAAACGATTCTCATTTCTGACTAAGGGGAAAGGATTGTAAATAGTAATGTTAAGTTGATTAGATAGTTATTTTTTAATTAGTTCAAAATCGAAAATGAGGAGAAAAATTAAGTACCCGCATTAAATAATTTTTTATTCTGGTTTAACAGAAAACTTAATTTATATTCTAATTAAAATGTTTATCTGAAGTATATAAATTTTTTAATTAAATGAAGGGTTATGACTTCCAATTTAACGTTGTTGTTTATTCATATCCAGTTTATTATTTTTTAATTAATTCTCTTTGTCTAGGGTTATTAAAACACTACATTGTATACAAAACTAAAATAATCAAACTTACATAAAAGTACTCATTGTTACTGCAAGATTTTATTTTTACATGACGTGTATTATAAAATGAAATTTTTAGAGCTTAATTTCTTATATCGAATTGTTTTTAAATCAGTTATTAATAAATTAAATTAACTTTCAAAAATTGTTAATCTAAATAAATAGTGAATATAGTTGGATAAAATAAGAGTTAAATTTTTAAATTTAATTAATAATTTTAATTATAATAATTTTAATATTAATTTAATCAATAATTTTTAATTTAATTTAAGAGAAATAAAATTTTAGAGTTTAATTTCTTTTGTATAGAATCCTTTTCAATTCCTTCTATTAGCTCACATTCTCTCCCTATATATATCTTGTTCAAATTTTCAATCGTTCATAAAATGCTTTTTATTCATCCACTCAAGTTCAAATACATTTTTTTGAACTTGTCAAACACTGGATGTTAATACAGTTTTTCAAATATTAATTCAGTAATTAAATTTAATTCATTAATTTTATTTTTTTTAGATTTAAGTTGCATATATCTACCAATTGATAATACCAGATAAACTCAAAAAATGAATGAAAATTATTTATAAAGGACGTTTCTGCAATATAATTAAAAATAGTAGGAATTGATTTTAAAAAAAAAATTTTATTACTTGTTAAATCAGTTATTAATAAATTAAATTATTTCAAAAACTGTTAATAAAAATAAATGGCAAATAAAAAAAACAGTTGGTATAAATTAAATTTCGTTTCTGATGTAATTTAAAAACAGATTATTTATACATCGTTTTAATTTTTATAATAATCGTTTTAATTTTTTAGTAAAATTTAAAAAACATTTTTTTTTCAGACTAATAATATTTAATCAAAATAAAAGGAAATGATTTTCAAAATATTGGTATAAAATATGATTACTTACTAAGTGGTACATACTTATCAGCATAATCATTTAAATAAACTATATTTCAATATGAAATGAAACTTATTTATTGAAATGAAGCTTAAGTAGATTCAATATTCAATAGCTTGAATAAATTTGGGAAAAAAAAAGAAAGAAAAAGAAGATAAATAACAAATACTTAAATCATCCATTATGCCCAATAAATATTTTTAAACTCTGGGTTCGAAAGTTTATTGTTTTAAGTTTCCCTTCTTATGAGTAATGAAGTACAAAATCAAAAACATAATTTTTGTTTGTTTTTCAGAAAAATGTTCCAACACAACGATCAATTTGCTGTGCATTTGCCTTTTCATGAAACCTCACGAAGAATGAAATAACTTTAGAATTCAAAAGTGAAGCATATTTAAAAGAATCTATTTGAATCGGAATAAAAAAAATTTACTTCTGACATTTTTATGAGAAAAATAATAAATAAATAAAAGGAATTATAAAGGCTTAATAAATATAAATTATCTTTAATTAGAATACTTTTTAAAGTATGCATTTGAAACAGACTTTATCAAAATTAAACTTCTATACAAAAAAATTAATACGTTTTATTTCATTTATGATTTAAAAAAATAATAATCACTTATTTAGAAAACAAAGTCAGTTATGAAAAGTTCTGGAACTTTAAATTTTTATTCCAATCAAAAGAATTCTTTTTTTTTTTTTCTTCTGAATTCATTTCAAAACATAAAAAAGGAACTCGAATAAACAGATAAATAACATTCTACAAATATTTTTTCAAACAAAACTTTTTGTTTTAGGCCTTTGGCAACGTTAGTAATACTAACAAAGAATCTTTTGGACTGCGTTCATTCGAATTTTGCAAATTAATGGCACTTTTTTTCTGCGTCGAAGTAATTTAGAGGATTAATGCAAACATTTCTTTGGGGCAAGCTCTAAAATTACATTTCTAGTGGGAAAGTTTAAATAACCCATTTTATTTTATTCTTATTTGTTTTTGTGGCAAAAAGTTCTTGCTTTTAATGAGTCTTCGTTTCACTGAATATATTTTAATTTTTATGTTAACAGATGGCGTTGCATGTAGTAGTAATTCTAAACATGAGTGAATGTATGAGCAATGACTAATTATCGTAAATCGAAAACCTTTGGAGTTTTGGAGAGACTGTTTACATTAGCACTTAATTTATTTTTCTTTCACCTATATCAATAGAAAAGAAGGATAGAATTTTATTGCATTACTTATAGCTCAATTAGAATATAAATATTTGAGTACAAAGTTGTTATCTATCTGCCTTTTAGTATTCAATGCTGATTTTCGTGGTTTTGCAGATTTATATTTGTTTGATTTTAAATTTATTTAATTTCAATTTAATCAATAATAAGTATATGGCATATTTTTAATGGAAGGAAAAATAAACTTTTTGACATCCATTCCTGTTAATTAAATGAATTAATTAACAGATTAATTACTCTGTTTCATGTGACTGGTTTTTCAAAAAACATTTTTTTTTGAATTATGTATCCTGTATAGGATAATTCTTCAATACATTTACTACTTATTGCATCTTAAGTTTTCAAAATCATGGATTCTTCTGAGAAATACTAAAAATATAGTGGTTTTTTTAGAAGAATTTTCTAAAAATACTGATGCTTCGAAGAATATTCTAGAAATAGAAATGTTTTGTAGAATATTCTACAAATAGTGATGCTTCGAAGAATATTCTAGAAATTTCCACAAATATATTAGAGAGTTTTTGCATACCGTACTTTAAAAATACGGCATTTTTTTCTCCCTAGCTCGCATGCTCATAGGAAACATTATTATAGATACGCATGCGCAATTTCCTATGAGCATGCGCGTAGGGAGAAAAAATGCCGTATTTTTAAAGTACGGTATGCAAAAACTCTCTAATATTGATAGAATTTGACGATATTATGATATGGTTGCAACGGATTTGAAGAATTTTTTAGATTTTAACGATGGAATCCGTATATTCATATTCTAGAATTAATAAAGAAATTCGACGTATATATATATTTTTTTTTTAGATTAGTAAAATAATATTGGATATATTCTACCATTTTCTATCAAAAAAAAAAGAATCATTATTTAAAAGTGAGAAATGTTTTTAAAAAATAATCAATTTATATGGTTGTCAAATATTTTATTCAGGTATGGTCAAGGGAAGATTTAATTAAATAAATATATTAAACTTTACAAACACAAAATTAAAGTTCTATAACAAAATTATTGTAATTGATCGAAAAAGGGGAGCGACAATTGTTTATAAAAATCGTAATAAAAGGGTAAAATGTCGATTATTAAACAATGAAATACCAGCGAAAATATCATTAAAGATAAAGAACTACAGCATTTTCATTTTTGCTAATAAAATTTGAAACTTTCTTGCACTTTGTAATGCTGTCAGAAAAAAATGGACGTGTAGTGTAACTGTATTAAACTTTTTTTGTCTTTTTGGCAAATATTCTTCATGTAATTAATTTTATTTTATATGCGTCAAAATATTATTCTGAGAAGGTAATCGATGTCAAGGAAGATGGTACTTCTTCGATAACTTAACTAGTAGATTTATAATGAGAATTTAGCAAAAACCTTGCTAATGAGTTCATATTTCTTGAATAGTTTCACATGTAACACAAATATAGGCCAATCTCTCTTGAGAAAATCTTCAGGAAGATTTTTCTAATCTTTTACTCGAATGGATGTAATACTGCTTAAATTCTTAATAATGCACCTTTGGTATTGTTGGATTTTCTGCAATTCCGTAGTCACGATGACAATAAATTACGAGCTTTGCCTCTTTAAATTGAAAAGGCAAGTAATATTGGAGCGAAATACATCAACTGAACAGTGACTATCAAAATATTACTGATATACTGATAAATATTACTGAATATTACTTATTTGATTGACGCAATTAATCTTGAACAAAAATTTTATTTCATTTATATCTCGTTATGGTTTCCTTGTTTTTTTAAATTGAAAAAGGCATTACTTTCAGATATGACCTTTTAGCAGAAATTGTCCCACATTTACGTGTCATATGAGAGAATACGCAGAATATTCCCACTATGAGGCTTAACTATCGATGCAAGCCATTGATGCATGCTGTCATTTTCACAACTTCTTGATCCTTGGCAGCCTGATGGCCAGTTGGCTAGAGCTCTGGCCTTTGGAACCACGGGCTTCCGGTTCAAATCTTGGCATGGATGTTTGTGAGTCGTTAGGAATCCACGTTAAGCTGTAGATCCCGGTCTAATTAGACTAAAGTGTGCACAAAATGACCGTATAGCGATAAACCAAATTGAAATAATGAGTGATTAAAAAAAAAATTACAAATCATAATATAATAACATCAGCCTGATGTCCAATTGGCTAGAGTTCTGGCTTTTGGAACCACAAGCTTTCGGTTCAAATCCTGGCTATGTCATAGATGTTTATGAGTGGTTCGGAATCCATTTTAAACAGAGGTCCCGGTGTATTTAGCCTAAAGTGTGCTCAAAATGACCGTAGAACGATAAACCAAATTAAAATAATGAGTAATTAAAAAAAAAAAAAAACTACAAATCATAACATAATTAATGGAATAATTTACCTTAAAAACAAATTAGTAACGTTTTTATTCAGTTTTCGAATTGTATTCAAGTACAAAAAAATAATTTTTTTTTTTGCAATTAAAACCTTTAGATGATATTTTAAATACTCGACAAAAAACTTAACCATTTTTTTATTTTAAATTTAAGCACTCACTCAAGAACCTTCCCTTTAAAAAAAAAATTACGTGAGAGTAATTTGTTCAATAAACAAAGCCATCCATTACGTTACAAAAGCATTTTATGCTGCTTCAAGGGGGCCATAACTGTAATGAGTCCATCTTTATTGAGGCTCAGCTGTCATTAAAACTTGATGGCTCGCTTAAGTGACGGCCAAACCTGTGCTGAATCTCCGGAAATAAAAGTTTACGGCATTTCAGTCAAAATGCTTTTTAACGTTTGTGTGAGAGTTTAATAGACATATAATTGTCTTCAAGTACCCAATTTCAAATACAACTATAAAATCCTTAAAAAATGAAGCATACTTTTTGTTCTAAATAGCAATTAAATATTTTATTCTATGGTTTCTAATAGAGATGAGAAAAATGCGAATTTTCATTAATGGTGTTAACAGTTAATGCTAATATAAATTAA
Organism: Caerostris extrusa; assembly: GCA_021605095.1. Lineage (NCBI taxonomy): Eukaryota > Metazoa > Arthropoda > Arachnida > Araneae > Araneidae > Caerostris > Caerostris extrusa. Next base: position 276,169 of record BPLR01000047.1, on the reverse strand, counting down.
TGGTAAATTTAACGCACTTTAATTTTGTAATGTATTGTTAAGTTTTATGCATGAGAACTATGTAACCAGCCGCATTAATTTGAATTGTAACATGGACTACATTTATCGGAAGATTTACCAAAAGAAACGTTACATTTTTTTTTTCTTTCGTTCTTTAATGCATAAAATTAGATTTTCTATTTCAATTTACACATTTTGATTTATTTTTCTTTTCTTAAAATTTTTTAATAAAAAAAAAGATGTAATTTTAGGAAAGATTTGTTATAAGAAATTTTTAATTATAATGAATATGTTGATTCTTCTTCTTCATTGACGAAACAGCCACATATTGGGCAAGTCCGTTTGCCTACTGGCAGATGAATATGTTGATTAATTAAAAATAAAAGATTTATTTATAATTATAAAATGATTATAGAATTTTTTTAAAATAATTTTTTTTTAATTTTATTTGCACAAGCCTGGTTTCTATATTATAGCAGACTAGAAGATGAGATTCTTCTAACAATAGCGTGCCTCCTTGGTTGCAGGATCCCTATCTACGTAATTTCTTTTATAGCTACAACATGCATTGTAAAAAACAGGATACATTTTAAAATTGCGTTTAACAAAATAATGTGGGTTTTGTTGTTGTTGTTGTCGTTGTTGAATAAGACATTAAAATATGCAAGCCTGTTTGGATCAATGCATATATGTAAACAAAGAGTTTATGCATGAACATAAAAAAATCGGTAAATAAAAACCCTTTCATTCATCAAATTGTAACAACATATATGTCTCCTATCGAAAGATTGTCGATACGAGACCCTTATAGTTTATGTGATTATAATTTGGTAGGCTCTCTGCAAAAATTTCCGGCTTTCTTCCTAAACGGCAAGCAAATGGGATTAATTACCAATAAACATAGTAATGTGGACTAATTACCAGTAAACATAGTAATGTGGACTAAATACCAGTAAACATAGTAATGTGGATTAATTACCAGTAAACATAATAATGTGGACTAATTACCAACAAATATAGTAATGTAGACTTATTACCAGTAAATATAGTAATGTGGACTAATTACCATTAATCCCTTTTCTTTATTGCTTGTTGGTAGACTATTCGTGGTATACATAAGTTGATCATCAAACCCACCCATGTAAAATATTCATAAAAAAAAAATTTAAGACATAAAAAATTGTTGCTGCAGTGGAAGAGGTCTTTTCCATTTCAACCTGGATAACGTTGAATCCGTTGCATGCCTGTCGTGTTAAAAAGAAAACAAGAACACAAAAAAAAAAGGAAACAACAGTCAAAATCCCTCGTTCAAAAACATCAAAATAGTTAGAATTCTTCTTTTAATTTGAATGTTGTTTCTTTTATCAAGTTTTCATCAATACAATAGTGTTTAATTAAATAATTTTTTTTCATCATTGAGCAATTCCAAATTACTGCAGTTACATTCCATAAGGATTCCAAGTGGGCGTGTACCATCCCCCCCCCCCCCCCTACAGCAGTCAATCCAGCGACCTATCTGCTCTTCAGCTACTAAATCACCTCTTTTGTGTGTGAGCCCGCTCTCCGAGGCTAATCAAATAATGTTTCGCAGTCTATCCTGCTTAATCTACCATAAATGAATTCCTCGTTAATTGGAGCTGTGCTTGCCCGGGTAAGCTATTCGAACTCGGAATGGACAAACAAAGGATTGCCCCCACGCAAAAGACAACAAGTCCCGGCAAACCTCCTTTTTTTCTGGCAGAGAGGGGGCGGGAATAGGGATTAAAAACAAATAAAGGGTTTTAATGGGGTGTAATGGGTTAGAAATCAACGATGAAGGAATGGATGCTATTAAAAAGAGGGGGTGATCTTTATGGAGTTCGTGAAGTTATGAGCAGTAAGTGATAAATTAAGCAGAGGAGAGTTGTAGGAAAGAGATGAAATAAAGTTGCATGCAGTTATGAGTGTAGAATGATTTCAGATTTTTATTATTTTACAATTTTTATTATTTTCAAATCTTTATTATTTTACAATTTTTATTATTTTCAGATTTTTATTATTTGTGCATTATTTTAAGGAATTATTATTTACTTTTTAATGTTTAAACCTTCTGCTGAGGCCCGATGGCCGAGTGACTAGCTCTCTGGCGCTCGGTGCAACGTGTATATAGAATTCGAGTCTCGGCTGTGCCATGGATGCTTATAGTCGTTCGAATCCGCTTTAAACCGTAGGTCCCGGTCTAAAAGATCGTAGAGCGTTGCGGGGGTACTGTTATTCCGCTTCCGTAGCTTATCTTCAAGCTCCGCACGCATCTCCTGGGTAGAGATAAATGAGTAATGTCAGTGCAACGCTTGTCTTAGGCATCCAAGACAATTGTCTAAGTGTTTTCCAGCTGCATTAGAACAAAAAAAACTTGGATAACGTTGAATTTGTTGCATGTCTGTCGTGTTAAAAATGAGACAAGAACCAGATCGAAAATGCAAGCATTCGAAAACCACAAATTATTTTTTTAATTTGAATGTTGTTTCTTTTATCAAGTTTTCATCAATACAATAGTGTTTAATTAAATATTTTTTTCACCATTGACCCATTCCATAAGGCCCATTTCCATAAGTGGGCCAAATATACCTTCCCCCCCCTCCTGCAACCAATCCAGCGACCTATCTGCTCGTTAGCTACTAAATCACCCCTTTGTGTGTTCCCTAATAGATCCCGCTCTTCGAGGCTAATCAAATAATGTTTCTCAGTCTATCGTGCTCAATCTACCATAAATGGAATTCCTTCTTAATTAGGGCTGCTCTTGCAGCTACTCGAACTCGGAATGGACAAACAGAGGATTGTCCCCATACAAAAAGAAAACAAGTGGTTCCCGGCAAACCTCCTCGTTTTTTTTTTTTGGCAGGGAGGGGGTGGGGGGATAGGAATTAAAAAAACAAATAAAAGGTTTTAATAGGGTGTAATGGGTTGGAAATGGTGCATGAAGGAATGGATGCTATTAAAAAGGGGTTATCTTTTAAGCATTTCTTGAAGTTATATAGCAGTAAGTGATAAATTCGTAGTGGGAAAGACATGAAATAAAGTTATAAGCAGTGCATGTTGAAATCATGAAAGAATGATTTCAAATTTAATAAATTTTAGATTTTTAATTATTTTACAATTTTTTATTATTTTTAGATTTTTGTTATTTTCAGATTTTATATTTTCAGATTTTCATTCTTTTTTTTTTTTATTATTTTCAGATTTTCATTATTTTACAATTTTATTTTCAGAATTTTATTATTTTACAATTTTTATTATTTTCAGATTTTTATTATTTTGCATTATTTTAAGGAATTATTATTTACTTTTTAATGTTTAAACTTCTTCTGGGTCTGAATGGCCGAGTGACTAGCTCTCTGGCGCTCTGCAACGTGTATATAGTGTTCGAGTCTCGGTATGGATGTTTATAGTAGTTCCACAGGGTTCTCAAGATCGGTTCGAGTCCCCGTGTCCGTAGCTTATCATGCTACACGTTGTTGCTAAATGTAATGTCAGTACAGCGCTTGTCTGAAGGCATCAAAGACAATTGAAGTGTTTTCCACTGCATTAGAACAAAAAAAAAACCTGGTTAACGTTGAATTTGTTGCTTCGAGGTCCCGGCTGTGCCATGGTTGTTTGTAATGGTTCGAATCCACTTTAAAAAGAGGTCCCGGTATAATAGGATCGTAGAGCGTTGGGGGCATTGTTACTCCGCGTCCGTGGCTTATCTTCAAGTTACACGCGCCCCCTGGGTAATGCAAAGCGAGTACGTCTGTGCAGCACTTGCCTTAAGGCATCAAGACCAAGCTGTCTGTGTTTGCCAGCTGCATTAGAAAAAAATGTTTAAACTTCTGCTGGGGCCTAATGGCCGAGTGACCAGCGCTCGGTGCAATGTGTCTATAGAGTTCGAGTCTCGGCTGTGCCATGGATGTTTAGAGTGGTTCGGAATCCACTTTAAACCGTGGGTCCTGGTCTAACAAGATCGTGGAGCGTTGCGGGGCTACTGTTACTCCCGCTTCGGTAGCTATCTTCAAGCTACACGCACCTCATGGGTAGTGCTAAGGGAATAACGTCTGTGCCTCACTTGTTTTAAGGCATCAAAGACAATTGTCTAAGTGTTTGCCAGCTGCATTAGAACAAAAAAAAATCTGGATAACGTTGAATTTGTTGCCTGTCTGCGAAAACCACATAGAGTTAGAAAAATGCAAGCATTCGAAAACCACATTTGTTGTTGTTTCTTTTCTCAAGTTTATATCAATACAATAGTGTTTAATTAAATAATTTTTTCAACGTTGACCCATTCAAAATTAGTGCAGCTCCATTCCATAGGGATTCCAAGTGGGCGTGTGCCTCCCCCCTCCCCTCCAAAAGCCAATCCGGCGACCTATCTGCTCGTTAGCTACTAAATCACCCCTTTTGTGCGCCCTTAATAGGGCCCGCTCTCAAGGCTAATCAAATAATGTTTTTTGCAGTCTATCCTGCTTAATCTACAATAAATGAATTCCCCGTTAATTAGAGCTGCGCTGCACGGGTGAGCTACTCGAACTCGGAACGGACAAACAAAGGATTGCCCCCCCCCCACGCAAAAAAACAAGTTGATCCTGGTGGAAATCTCCCTTTTTCTGGCAGAGGGGGCGTGGGATAGGGATTAAAAGCAAATAAGGTTTTAATAGGGTGTAATGGGTCGGAAATCGTCGATGAAGGAATGGATGCTATTAAAAAGAGGGCCTGATCTTTAAGTATTTCATGGTGCCGTGTGCAATAAGTGATAAATTAAGCAGAGGAGAGTAGTAGAAAAAGGATGAAATAAAGTTGCACTCAGTTAATGTTGAAAGTTACAAGTATAGATGAATTTTAGATTATTATATTTTGCTAAAGTATTTTTTTTTTTTTTTTTTTTTTTTTAATATTTAAACTTCTGGTACTAAACTGTTGCAAATTTAGTATTTTCTATTACAAATGCTATACAAAATTCTCTCAAATTTAATATTTTTGCTGCAAATATAGTAATTTCTATAACTTAAAAGATTAATGACCCGACTTGTGCGCCGCTGATGAGCATTAGGGCGACGATTCCATCCACTGGCAGCTTTGTTGTAGATACTGTTTCAAAAAACTAGGAGGGTCGATGGCGTTTGGGATGTTCAGCATCTTGCCTCGTGAGTTAGACTGCCTGATGGGAGTTTTCCGGGGTTTCTTCCTTGCGATATTCAAACGCAGGGTAGTTCTCGCTGAAAATCCTCCCGGAAGGCACTGCCTTTCGTCTTCAGCAACATGGTGCCAAGTCAGACTTTTACCTACGGGTGCTCCATCACAACAGAAGCTGCCTTTTCTCTCCTTCCGTGAGACCACATGAGTTGTTGAACTTGGTTTAGAAGTTGCTGTAACAAATGAAATAAGGAAAAAAAAAAAGATTAATGTTGCATAAAAATATTCTCTTTTAACTTTTTATTTGTAAAACAATTTTATAATTTTTGTGTCTCTTTTAATATAAATACATATGCATTGATATTATTTTTTATATACATACTTTTACACAAGATTGTGACAGGTTTAGTAATTTCATAACTTAGAAAAATAATGTTGCAATAAATTATTCTCTTTTAACGACATGTATGCATATATAAGTATAAGCATATATATGAGCGTTCCAATTATTAGATACTATTAATAGATGCTATTTCTACGAAAACATTGCTATTGATCCATCTGAATTTCAGTAAAAGAAAAGCAGCCTTAGAATATTAGCATTTAACCTTTTAACTATTCTTTTGTTTTTGTCAAACTATTTTGTGCATTCTAAAGAAAATGCATCGAAAAAATATTAATGTTGAGGAAAAATGCGTTTTTAAGTTTAGTTACGGCGTTTTCATAAAATAAAAGTATCTTGAGCCAAAACTTCATTTGAAGATTTAAGAAATAACAGTAATTATACTTAAAAGTTTTTAAAAGTGAGAATTTTTTTTTGAAACTATTTTAAAACAAATTCTCATAGAAACTATTTAACTATTCTCACGTTAATTATAGTTATAAATCTAAAATAAATGTATTCGAAAATTGCAGGCTTTCAGTGAGTTAAAAAACTTATTTTGAAAGCTTATGCGATATTGGATTTTCTACAATCTGACAACGAAATTGTATCCTTTTACCATAAGTAAAATTAGTAAGTGTATTTAATGTATAAAGTGATAACTTGCGTTTATTCTTTTATAATAAATGCATTTTTAAAAAGAATGCTATAGAACATATTTTTGTAACAAAAAATTAAACACTATGTTCTATATTTATTTCTGAAATCTTATCATTTTCTTCTAAAATTTTTTTTCTTACCATAAGAAATAAACAACGCATGCACTTTAATATTTTATTTAAAAAAAAAATGCATGAGATTTTCATTTTTTATAATTCCAAAGCATTATAGGAACACATTTTTTTAACGTGCTCTCATTCCAATTGATATTAAAATCGTTTGGCTTTTGAAATAATTTCTCTGCTCTCTTTTGAAAATGAATTTCATGGTTCTCTCAAATTATGACAGCAATGTTTATTTATATTGATCTATTCTTAACCATGTCAATCCCGGTATTTTAATTACTTAAATTTTTGTTTAACAGTTAATTAACAGTTCGTGTAATCACAAATTTGTGCAGTTGTATTAACGATTGTGCCCCACACGTAGCTGAGTTTTACTGCGTGCCAGCTAGTGGATGAAGGAGAAGATTCAGTTGTGAATTAAAATAATGATTAACATTAACAATTGTGCCCCACACGGAGTTCAGTGATAATGAGCTCCTCTATACGACAGGATATCTATATATATATATATATATATATATATATATATATATATATATATATGTCTCCTCTATGCTATAAAGACCTCTGTATGACAATTGGCGGATAATAACTCTTAAATGTCTCCCTGAAAAACATTAAACCCCTCTCTGCCCATACCGAACGGACAAAATGAAGTTGACACACTGAAGTGGTTTCACCATTATAAAATATCGACACCACAGTGTGTTCAGAGAAAAAGTGCATGAAGGTTTGGTTTGGCTTGTCGCTCTACTGTCCTTTTTTTTTTTTTGCAAACTTCCGGCTAATTATAACTGGACCTTCTGTGTGACGTTGATTCGAACCACTAATGCCATCTATGCCAACTATGCCACTGTGCCATCTAATGCCACTGTGCCATGTGCCATCTCTGTGCCACTGTGCCATCTATGCCACTAATGCCATAATGCCAACCACTAATGCCTATCTAATGCCACTATTCATGCCATCACCATGATTCGAAGTTGAAAGGTATTGAAAGGTACCTGAGGCCGTGGTACTAAAGGTTAGAGGGCTAGCCAGCGGATAAAGTAGTAGATTTAATGGTGAATTTTAAATAGTGATTTGCATTAACAATTGCGCCCGACATGGAATTGAATAGGAATGCGTGCTATCCAACGGATGAAAGAGCAGATTCAATGGTGAATTAAATTAGTGAGCCTTGCATGTGGTGTATTACATGGTTAGATCTCTCCAGGTTTCTTTCGACACTATGCGACAATTGACGGTCAATTATTCTTAAATGTCTCCGTGAAAAGCATTACACCCCATACACATTCATTATACTACACCCGGAAGATAAAGTTGACACACTGAGTTGGTTTCACCACTATAAAATGTCGACACAACAACTTAGTGTGTTTAGGGCATTCTTCATTGGAAAAAATATTAATAAATACTGTTATTAAACATTTATGTAATTCGTTTTTATAAACATTTTGCTGTGTCAATTTTATGAAAAAGTTGCTACATTTTTTTTTTGTTTCTTTTTTTTTCAGAATTTTCTGAAGGATCTCCTGCACGAGGCCAGGAAAGAGACTATTGATGAGGACAAGCTCATTGAGTACACAGACACACTAGTAAGTAGTCTATGCTACTATGCTACTATGCTACTTTTCTGGAGTGATGACTGCTATGTATATTTCGTCTTAAACCGTGTTATGTGTTTAGTATAACATTTATATTACACAGCGAATAATAAACATATAATTCGTTTCCTTATTGTAGTATTTTAATATAACAATAACTAATGTAACAAATTAGATGAAAATAACATACATCGGTGTTTCTTTAATATTTTTAACTTGTTGTCCTTTTCAATTTTTACCTCTTCCCAAGATGAATTCAGACACCCCTTAAACAAACGTAAGTTTTTATACACCACTATCAAAATAATTTTTTTCTCCATTACATGCCATAATAGCTCTCATGTTTGATTCGATTTATTTTACATAAGGACAAAAAAAAAAAAGAACCCACTAATTGCATTATGTTTTTACTCGAAATTTCAAAAAATAATTCATAATAACATAATTTCGAAAAATAATTCCTCACAAAAATGTATTATTAAATGTAATTAGACAATTTTGAAGTGTAACAATCATTAATTAATTAATAAACATTTAATTTCTAAATAACAAAATTATTAAAGTATTGAGAAGTCATGGTTTGTTTGATTTCTTTCTGCTTGATCTATGAAAATATTTTCATAATTAATGATGAATAGTTGCTTTTAGCTGATTTTGATACAAGCCGAATAAAAAAAATCACCCCCCAAAACGCGTCATTGTAACCAACTTGATTCCTAGTGATAACAGACATGCGTTACATGTCAAGACATTAATTTGTATAACTTTCATTTTGTAGATGCTAATGTTTAATTTTTATTATTAATATCATGAATATCTAAACAAATATCATTTTGAATATCATAGATAATGAAATAAATAATTTGTGATTTAAACAAAAATTTTAATGTATGTTTTCCATTCAATAATTTCTTAAACGCTATTAAATTAATTCGGGTTTGTTTGTTTTTTTCATTTTAATGACTTTCTACTAATTAAGTCACTTTACAATTAACTTAAGTAGTAAAAACAAATTATGAGAAAGTTTTGTATTTATTTTCTGTACAAAATTAACCGTCTTTTTTCTTTTTAATCCAAAAAAAAAAAAAAAGGTTGTTAGTAACATTCTTATTTAAAAAGTTCATGAGAAAACCTTCTTTAGACTAAACTAGTTTTTTTTTCCATATATTGATTAATTTCCCCTATAAAAATTCTATTAATAAGCTCCGTTATTTTCCATGAAACAAATAATTCAAATAATATTAGTTCAAAACTTTCGTGTAAAATAATATTTATTTAAAAGGAATAATTATTGAATTTTTTTAAATGGTGCTTTAAGCTCCCATTAGAACATGAAATATATATATATATATATATATATATATATATATATATATATATATATATATATAAATTGTACTTGCATATTAACCTTATGATGTCATCCATAATGGGCATATGCCCGTAATAACGTCGTCGCGTATTAATATCAACGATTGATCACTCGTATAAAAAATGTTCTGCCCGAACAACATTCGTACATTTTTTTTTTTATATATATACTATATATATTGTATGCATGTATTCTTTTATAAAATTACTTCTAAATGCTATAGATATAGCTTTAAATTATGTCAAGTAAAGTAATAAATTCATGATTATCTAAATTATAACTAAATTAAGAAATATTTTGGTAGATAATATTAAATAAAACGTGTAAATCTTTTAAGCTCAGTTAATTACTTTTGTTTTATTAAACAAAAATTCAACCACAAAAATATTAAAAGGGTTTTCCATTTAAAAAAACTCGAATTTTATTCCATTTCATACTATTATTTGTGTCACAATTTTAAAGCCTTTAAAATGATGACATTGCAAATTGTTACAATATTTCTCCCAGATGGATTTTCAAACGACAAGTGTTGTTAGGCAAAACTATTTCACAGCGATGAATCAAAACGGTGAATGACATTTACAGGAAACATTTTTTTGCCCATTTTTACTTTTACAAACGCAGCTGTTCTGACAGGTGTTTCATTTCCTGTTGAAACCTATGCAAACACATGCGGTGAAAGGTTTTGAATAAAACGTTTGAATAAATTTTTATGTTACGTGTATCTTTATTCGGTAGAAATTCTAAGAAAAAAAGCTTTCAATTTTTAAAATAGTAGACAAATTCAAAATCTAAAATGTTTTTATAAAGTTTATATAGCACAGTACATAAGTTATACATTCCGTTATAATGTGGTCCACCGTGATAACTGTTATACCCGATTTATAGTCTAACCAAGTTATTTCGATGATAAAGTGAGAAAAGAAAAATAAACACCTCTGGGTTATCCCAATAAGACATTATCTTTAGTATACTCGTATATCATATCTAATATTTATAAGATGAGATACGAAAAAGTGAACCAAAGAACCCCAAAAATATAACAGAATACTTTTTGTAGTGTTACGAAAAGATAGAAATATGAGCCACTCAAATATGTTCAGTAAATATGAGACTCGCCCGACTCGTGTCTCAGTGTCAACGTGAGACGCTGGTGAGCATGAGGGCTGAGGCTCCATCCCCTGGCGGCTTTGTTGTAGACATTGTTTCAAAAAATGGGGAGACTCGAGGGCGTTTGTAATGTTCAGCATCTTGCGTCGTGAGTTGACTACCTTGTGGGAGTTTTCCGGGTTTTCTCCCATACGATGCGCAATGCGGAGTAGTTCCCCCTAAAACTCCTCTGCACTGCTCTCCTCCTTTAGCTACATGGAGAAGAAGTCAGACGTCTATTTACGGGTGCTCCATCACGATGCTACCTCGTTCTTCCCTCCCTCCATGAATAGACTACTCATAGGGTATCCGTCCCGCACTGCAGGACACTGTGAAATTAGACGCAACAAATATGAGATCGAGTATATTCGTATCTCATATTTTTATCTTTTGAAACACGATGAATTCATTTTTAATTCTAGACTAGCTCATATTATTCAAATGCAAATACGAGTTCACTTCTGATATCATACACCTGGCAACAGTCATTCACGTTTTCATGTCGGTTTGCAGTTTTTGAACTTGGTGCATGTTTGTACCCAAACGTTGGACGATGAGTTGCTTGTTTATTCATTACTCATTTCCTCTCTCATTTTACTTTGCATTAGTTCTTTCACAATGAATCAGGGTGAAGGTATTTTGAGTGATAATAGAAGCGGTGTAGTATTCGTATGTCGCAAGAACTGCCTATGAATCAGAGGATTAAAGTTCTAATTCGCATGTGCAATCCAAGCGGCTGACTTTATATTTCTGTTTGAATATTTAAAAATAAATGAAATAGGTGAAAAATTGTTGACTATAACTTTCTAACAATGCGCGTTTTGTTATTTTAGTGCAAAGTAAATGTTCTGAAACAAAAGTTCATTCATTTTATCTATTATGGGGTTAAAATTGTAACACAGTTAAAATATTACAGAATGTTTCAATTGATAATGAGAATTTTTAAAAAAATAAAATAAAATATGAGAAAATAAAAATATTGCTTTAAGTATGTATTGTACTTCGCAACCGTTTTTGTTGGTTGGATTTTGTTTTCGCATAATTTTCTTCGGAACGGTGCACCACGATAATTATACAGACTTTTAAGCACTTTCTCTTATATTCTAATTGAAAATACAGCACTATAGCAACTGATTTGAATTCAAGATACTTAAAGTAATTTACAGTGCAATGTTGGTATATTTGATTATGATTGAGTAGAGTATATATGATGAGATATACATGAGTATGGTATATATGACTATATTTCGTTTAGTACTATTTTATTATAATATACAAATACAATATTTTTTTTTTTGTTGTACATCGATGAACCTCCTGTACCACTTATGTATCCCACGAACAGGCCACCGACGAGTGATGAGGGAGGGCAGTGCTTTCCTGGAGGTAGTTTAGGGGTTACTGCCCCTAAAAGATCCCCTACTTCTGAAAGACTGTGTATTGTATGGGAGGAAATCCGGAAAACTCCCATCATGCAGTCTGACTACCTATGTGAGACGCTTTTGCACATTGTCACATTCTCCATCAATTCACCTTATTTCTGAAAGCAGTGACTACAACAAGACCGCCAGCAGATTCGAACCCACTACTCATGTTGCCACTGAGCCACGAGTCGAACATATTACATAAACACAGCACTCTTCTAAGTAATGTATATGTAGTCAAAGACTTATATTCAAGACAGTTATTTAAAAAAAGATATATTTTCTTGAAATTCGTTTTTAATTTGTATATTAATAATTAATAATAATTTAATTATTATTAATTAAATATAGTTATTTAATATTCTGCAAGGATGACAAACAAGGGTGATCACCTTGCCTTTGTTGTTCCTTCCACTTCATTATGCAATTTTTATCTTTCAAGATGTTCGCTTATACTTCTCTAATCGCAGAGAAAAATGTATTTAACTAATTATATAATCTATTAAAAATACGCATTACATAATTAAAAGATATTTCTGCATAACTGCTAAAAGTAGAAATTTTTTTTTACATCTGATGACAGTTCCTTTTGGTAGTAGACATTTTTCTGCCTAATGTACTTTTAAAACAAGTGCCATTCCATTCAGAAGTTTTATATCATGAGAATTTTTCGGCAACTTATATTAATGGATATAATAAAAAATTCTCTAGTTTATATATTTATAATTATATTTATTGCTAATACAAATAAATAAAAAATTTTAACATTTTGAAATTTCAGAAAAAGTTAATTAGCTGCAAAACACGACTTTCCTGTGAACATTAAGTTGGTAAATAAAATAAAATCAATATTGCAAAATAATAAGAAGACAGGGCCTGAATGGCCGAGTAGCTAGCGCTCTGGCGCTCGGAACCACAGGTTTCGGGTTCGAGTCCCGGCGGTGCCATGGATATTTGTAGTGGTTCGGAATCCACTTTAAACCGTAGGTCCCGGTCTAACACGATCGTAGAGCGCTGTGGAGAGTGACATATTAAAAATAATGAAAACTAACTGTTCATATATATATAGTGATTAGGGATTATAGTCCTTGTTGCTTCCCCCATATACCACTTCATTCATCATCATCATCATAAGAAGAAGACAGTTTTATACAGTTTTTTTTTTGAAATTATTATGTATGCTTATGACAAAATTAAAAAATGGTTAACATTAATAAATCATAATTAGCTTCTATTTTGCTGTAAAAGCAACGTTATAGCATATTTTGTCTTTTTTAGCCTTCAGTAACACATTAAATTTGGCTGTATTTAACTGATTAAAAATAATAATAATAAAATTTCTATTATTTTATTATTATTAAATAAATAATATCATTTGATAACGAATGATATTTCCTGAAGCTCGATAAACCAAACATTTATCTAATGATTTCAAAAGAACTATTAAAATAACTGAAAACCTAATTACATAAAAAAAAATCTCAAATTTTTCTGTCTGGCGACAGATAACCTAATTTATCTCTTTATATCCTCTCTTTCTATAAAAACTCTTTCAAATATACTTTTACCTTGATTGGAAGGCAATACGAAAAACAGCAAACCGAGAAACTCTATAACAACATTTTCTTTTCCTTGACGTAAACTTAAGCTCTGTTTCCTAATAAAGTATTTTTTTTTGTCACATCATGTCTGTTCCCACCTACAATACTCATAAACTACAAAATCTTTTTTTTATTAAATTACAAAGAAAACTCCTCCGTCTAGACGTACTAAAGAATATATATACTACAGGTATTTTGTAGCAATATAGAAAAGCTTCATTCCTTTTAGATGTACAAAAAGGTTTAGTTATTGAAGTTAATTATATTTGTCCTTTTATTTTGTTCAACTCTATTTTTTGTCTGCTTCATTTTTTTGAGAACTCCAGTTACCTTTGAAGACGAATATTAAAACCTGAATGATATTTAAGACATAAATGATATAATAATATTCTTAAAGGCTTGAAAATCAGATATTATAAATTTGTAACTTCTATTTGTAATTAAATTGGAAAATTGAGTTTAAAATTTGATAATGTTTATTGACATTCTAAAGCTATATGAGTTTCAATGTTAAGAAATGTAGATCATGTGGATCCTGGTTAGAATAGTCCCATTGTAACTGATGCCTGTCATAAAAGGTGACTAAAATGGATACCCAGGGCCAGGACGTATAACCTGGTGGGGTAAAATCAGAGTTTGGGTGCCGCCAAGGACAAAAAGAAGTTGCACTTTTTATCCTTTATCAAGACTCGTCGGTTTTTCTCGCTGGTTCATGGTATTTATTTTTTTTATCCCACTTGGTCCACAGCAACATAGACCAAATCCAAGAAACCGTGTGGTCTCCTGGAAGGAGCGACGGCGGCTTCTGTTGTGATGGAACAGTCGCAGGTAGAAGTCTAACTTGTCATCTTTGAAGGAGAGCAATGCCTTCCGGGAGGACTTTTAGGCTGGAACTACTTCGCATCTGCCTATCGTATCGGAGAAACCCTGGAAAATTCCCACCAGTTAGTCTGACTTGCAATGCAAGATGCTGAACATCCCAAACGCCATCGAGTCTCCTTGTGTTTTGAAACAATACCTACAACAAAGCCGTCATCGGATTGAACCTCCACCTTGTTTCTCATCAGCGGTGCAATGCCACTGAGTGACGAGGACTTAGTCTAAATGTTACTGTCAACTATGTGAGATAAGAAACAACAATTTTTTTTTTTTTTTTTTTTTTTAATATCAGTGTTATTCATGATTTTTGTTTGAAGGCCCTTGGAGAACATTTTCATTAAAATTGCTAAGCTAGAAGTGAATTAAATCAAAGTACGCGGGATTCCAAAAGAACAACACAATTTCTCTTCTTAAAAACAGAAATATCTGAAACTTAGTAGAACCATTTTATAGAATTATAATTAAACATCAAATGCAACTTTAAATATACAATAAAAATACTAAAGTATGAAAATTTTCTATAAGGAGAGGAAGTTATATAAAAACTTTCGACGAACACACATTAGGTTTTATTTCACTGCTTGCTACTACATTTGAAAACCCTCTTCCACGGCACCAAACCCAGTATGACGAAAATGCAAATAACGAACGAGACATTAAATGGAAAGTCTTTGTCCACCAACTTACATCTATCCCGCAGCAGGTGAAGCAGATAAAAATCTCTGGCATAATCCTCGCTCTAGAACAGCATCTCCCTAATGCAGCTCTAAAAGCCCTTCTTTCGGAGTTATTTTCACGAGTTCAGTTCCAAACGAACTACATCTCACACAGTTTGCATCTCGTTAAGAAAGTTATCCGGCACTGTTCCATTAAGACGCGTCTGTCCAAATTGAAAACCGGATGATCGCCTCTAAAAATCGGCTAACTGCGACCTCCAGATCTCATATGGTCTGTAAATTTAATCCCATTTGGCGCAGTAAATGGCCTATAAATAGCCTCCTCCTGTGACGAGACTCGTAAATCAAACACGTTTTACGCCCCATAAAAATCCAGCCCCTGTCCCGAAACCTCGATGCGCCCCCTCTTTGGCAAAATTGAATTTGATCCGGCAAGCACAACAAAGACGAGGTTCGAGGAGGCATTAGGGGTTCTTGAAAGGGAAACTAAAGTGGCCATGAAACTACCAAACCGGCCTTCGAAAGAACAACCAACAAAGCACCTTAATGGTCAATCTACATAAAACCCCGACATTTTTTCATAATGTCGGAAGATATTTAAACGAGTGTGATTGTTTCTAAAGATTTTTTTCTATGTGATCATAAAATATTTAGATTGTTTGACTTCAAAAAGTAGCTCTATATACGATTTCAAATAGCGAGATTTTATAATGCTTTTTATCACTTGAGTATCTAAACCAGAGGTGGCCAACCCAAATGATCTTACGGGATTACTCTGTTTACTATTATTCTTATATGTAAACATAGATAATATAAGAATAACGATACTAAATGCACATTGTGAAGAAATATATAATAATGAATATAATATACAATATAATATAACAATATAATATACAAATGTAAACGAAATAAAAAATGAAATTATCAAAAAAATACTTATTTTACTACTGCGATATTTGTTTCTCCACTCTTTCACCTTAGCTTTTGCAAATTGATCTCAATTTGGGTATTTGCACATTGTAATGGGTGTTGCAGGTGAGCGTCCGTTATGTTTGAGAGTGTTTTGTGTTTGGTCAATTTCATTTTCGAAACAAACGATTCGCAGGTAAGTTGAACGAAAACTGCTAATAACATGAACTAACAGTCTGGTTTGCTCTGCTATCAACAATAAACTATGCGTATCTAGGGATGGTCACTACGTCATTGAAGTGATAGTGACGTGTTCACCTAAAGTGAAACATATAACTTGCTATATTATATGTTTCAAGATGCAGGTGCATCATATAAGAATATAATTTAATTATTCGCAGAATATAATTTAATTATTCTGTGAACTCATAACTGTAAACTCATCATTAAAACAGGCAATATCTGTCATATATTAGTAAAAATTTTATTTTAAAATCACATTTTTTATTTAAAAATTTAAATTTTATTTTTTAAATCATCAATTTTTCTCATAATTTTGATTCTATAATTTAATTCTCAATTAATTTTTGAATATATGGAAGCACACATAATGTATTTTTTTAATACATTGGTTTTCACTACTTTGGCCATTATAAAATAAATAAAATTTGTAAAAGTGTGATAAATATCATGGGAAAAATATTCAAGGTAGTCCGCGGGACCCCTGATATAAAGAGACAAAGATAACTTCGTGCAAATAGTACATACTACTATAAAATAGCATATTATGACTTAGAATTGAAAATTTAAAATGTAGATTTCATTTGAAGATAATATTCATCTATGGATTATTTTTATACAGAAATTTAATTTGTGTATATTATTTTTCATAATCCCGATTTTTGCAGGACAGTAGAATATTTCGATAAAATAAAATTTTCCGAAAACTTTCATGGTATTAATATTAACTAATATTCTGCTTGGATGTTTGTGCTCCGAAGTTTTGAGAGAATTCCACAATTTTGATGCTACCATTTTTGTAAAAAAAATTGTATGTGAGGATCCATAAATTTTTATGTTTTACATTCCGAAAATGCATTTATATTTTACAAAGACGTTTATTTCTCTAACTTTGAAATAAATATCTTTAAAAAGTTCATATGATTTATATATACATGGATAAAATGCAACATATTAAAAACTTGGCAATATCTACAAATAACATATTTTGTTATTAGCAAACTATAACAAAACGTATTTGCCAGCTGCATTAAAAAAATTATTAGCAGACAGATCTTTTAGAATATCTTTCTTTGTATAAATATATATTTATTCATGTATACCGGTGAGAACAAAGACTACAACAAAATATTTAATAATAAATTATGATTAAATTATTATTTAAGTTATTTTCCTTTCGAAAGACTTTGCTTATAAATGATTTATTATACATTAAATTCTTTTGCAAATTCTATAAATGTATTACAATAAAAATAATTTTTTGTCAACAATCAAATTTAAAAAAATTATTATACTAGTATTATTTGCCATTCACATTTAAATGCTCCTTTTATTTACCGAGAAGGATTAAATATAAATTATTAGTGGAAGAATTGACTTTGAATTTTCTGCAAAAGAATTGATTATGAGTTGTTTTTCCTTAAAGAGATGAATGATATTTGAAGGCGCTGGGTACTTACGTATCAACGGTACCTTGGCGACAGTTGCGCCAATAAAGAGCACACGCGCCAACCGCAGCTACAGATTTGGCGGTTTTTAAGTGGCGCCAATCTACACTTAAAAATTTTGTTCCAAATAATGAAATATATATGAAACACTTCATTTAAAATCAAAACGCTTTCAAAATATTTTTATTCCAAATAATAAAATATACATTTCAAAATTCAAAACACTTTTATTTAAACACAAATTAGTCAAAAACACTTTATTTAAACACAGTCAAACGGAGTTTTCTAAGTCCCACACGATAAACACTGAAATTGCATTTCCAAAACTTACGTTCACCAAAATAAAGTTTCATGTCATGGGAATTGGGACATTTTCGTTGTTTTAGTAAAATATTTTTGCTCCTGAAAAAATAAAATTGCATCTTGTTCTTTTTCTGGCAAATGCCAAATACGCATTTTCGTAGCACTACAAACTGGCGCCAAAACTCAGCAAATCTGCAGCTGTTATATTGGCGCCGCTTAAAAACCGCCAGATCTGTAGCTGTTAATTTGCCGACACTTAAAAACCGCCAAATCTGTAGCTGTTAGTTTGGCGACATTTAAAAACCGCCAAGTCTGTCGCCAAGGCACCGTTAATACGTATACCACTTAAAAACCGCCAAATCTGTAGCTGTTAGTTTGCCGACACTTAAAAGCCGCCAAATCTGTGGCTGTTAGTTTGGAGACACTTAAAAACCGCCAAGTCTGTCGCCAAGGTACCGTTAATACGTATACCACTTAAAAACCGCCAAATCTGTAGCTGTTAGTTTGCCGACACTTAAAAACCGCCAAGTCTGTCGCCAAGATACCGTTAATACGTAAGTACCAAGAGCTGTTTAAAAATTTAAATCTTTACTTTATGTACTTTCACACTTATATTTTTGTAATTACTCCTTTGTTTTGTTTGCCAAAGGTATATTTATATTTTTTTGTATATATACATTTATATATTTTGTTATATATAAATTTATTCAAATGTATACTTATATTTTTTTAACTTCTTTTCAGCTTCAGATTTTCGACAGCAACAAAGACGGAAAATTGCAACTAAGTGAAATGGCGAAGTATGTTCTATTTGATGTATTTTCATTGTAAATTTCGTCTCCAATTAGTATTTATTAGATATATTATAAATGATTTTTTTAGTTTTAAGGTTTTTCAAAAAAATTTCATTCTGTAGTTATTCTGTATTAAATTTTAATCTGTATTTAAAATTTTATTCTGTTTCCATAAAAACTTTTTTTAAAAAAACAGTGTTTAGAAAAAGATTTAAAATCAATTAAATTTTCTCCCCTTATAAAAAATATGTTTAGTAATTTAAACAAAGGATTTATGACTAAGCATTTTACATTTGTACTAATTATTTTTTAATCAAAAAAATAAATAAATAAAATGAGTTATGGAAGGGGTAAATAAATCTTGAAAAATCATTTCGAATTATAGATATAAATTTAATATTGCTTCGAAATTGATTTGAAAGTTGCTGTTAATTATATTTTAAAGATTTAGTTGCTAAGTTGCATATATCATTTATAGGATTTTATTTCGCCTGAAAATGGATTTTATATTTTAGAGTTTATTCAATACTATACCGTATGACTGCGAAACGCTAAATATATATATTAAAAAAAAAAAACTTACAAACTTGTTGATGAATTTGGCAAATTTTAGACGAATTTGGCGATGCGTTAAGCAATTTTGCCAAAATTCTGCTAATTCAATTTTAACGAGAGTTGATAGTTCTTAATGATGTGTCTAATCAGTGTTTCCTAAATTCATTCCAACGCTGAACGCTTTGCTTATCCTAAATATTTTATGGAGCATTTTGGGTTTTACATCAAGATTGATCTGGAATTTTTTTAATTTTATTGAAAAATAATGCAAGTAAATTAAGGTAAAAATACTAATCATAACAATATTTCTGCATTGGATTTTGTTACAGCATAACAATAAAATATCGATAGACCCAAAAATATTGTAAGCGAAAATAAAAAGTATATTGGTAGTTTTGGAAAGGGATGGGTTTTTGCTAAACTTATCTAAAAATTATTTAAAACGAATTCTTTCTGTTTTGGACTTACGAAGCATACTCGTAGAATACTATTTTTCATTGCAGTACAGTCCACACGCGTCTAAAATATAATACAATATTTCAAATAAAAAAAAAAAACTAGAATTTCATATTTTTTGATAGAAAACCTATTGACCTTCTATTGAATATCAGTATTCTAAAAGTAAATAGTACATAAAAGTACAAATAAGTTGGTATATACGATTTTGTGTACCTATCGGTAGGTTTTCATTACTCCTGTTAGCATTAAATTAAAAATTAACACATCCAGAATTCATTAACTCTGAATCAGTTTTGGCGAGACACAAATGTTTTTTTTTTTCATTTTTGTAGCAAAAATAAAATTTTATTAAATAAAAGTTTAATGATATTATATTTTTGCTACAAAAATAGAATAGAATTTTATTAACTAAAAGTTTCATAAATTTCTATTTTTTTGCTACAAAAAGTAGAGTAGAATTTTATTAAATAAAAGTTTATTAAAATTCAATTTTTTTGCTACTAAATTAGAATAGAATTTTTAATAAATAAAAGTTTAATAAAATTCTACTTTTGTTACTAAAAATATAATAGAATTTTATTAACTAAAAGTTCAATAAAATTTATTTTTGGCTACTAAAATAAAATAGAATTTTAATAAATAAAAGTTTAATAAAATTCGATTTTGGCTACAAAAATGAAAAATATTTTCATTTAGCTAAAATTGATTCAAAATTAATGAATTCAGTCCAGAACAGAAATCAAACGATTTATTAAATCAAATAATCAAACAAACGATTTAATAAATAAAATAATCAAATCAAACTATTTAATAAATTAAATAATCAAATCAAACGATTCAATAAATCAAAGAATCAAACCATCGATTTCAATTATTTATATCTTTTTTTCTAAATTTATTGAACCTCTAAATTACATTATACATACACAAGCATGTAATTTTCTTCAAAATTCGATTACCTATCTTTTTGATAATAATGTCCATGGAGTAAAAACTCATTTAATCGACATTTGCTATCGAAGTTGAAAATTTTCTGCACACGCACAAGACGCATGTCATTATCATTTAAATGAATGTTGTCTATTAAAGTGTCAAGTTATCTGA
This sequence comes from Caerostris extrusa, assembly GCA_021605095.1. Lineage (NCBI taxonomy): Eukaryota > Metazoa > Arthropoda > Arachnida > Araneae > Araneidae > Caerostris > Caerostris extrusa. The sequence goes on along the minus strand of BPLR01000047.1, from coordinate 255,333 downwards.
AAAACATTCTTCCCTTTCTCATTAGAATATCCAATGTCCACGATTCTTCAATTCCTGGTTTTGTTTGCTTTTCATTTATTTTCAGTTCGTAAATTTCTTCTTGGTAACGAAACATTTTTTTTTTCTGCCTAAAGAAATTGTTAAAAGCTTTTTATTCATTTATTTTTTTCTTCGAGCAATATTATTAAAATATGTTTGTTTTACTTTTATTTACTTTTATTATTAAAATTTTTTTGAGAACTTTTTCAATAGATGTGTAAGAAATTTGATTGTATTTATTCTAATCAATTATTTGAAGGATTGTTCAATCTTTTTTTTATATATATATTTTTTATATTACAAATGTGTATTGATCTTTTTTTTTTTATAAATATTTTCGTTTTGGGATATCAAATATTTCAGGCAATCTCTGATTAATACACAATATTTTTTTCTTGTTTTTACACTCAAAGAGTATGAACTGAAGGCTTAAGTTTCACAGATATAAAACATATATTGGAAATTTTTGCTGCAAATTTTAACCCCCATAATTTATTGTGGCTGTAGAAGAAATGTGAAAATATTGCACTCAGGGCGGTGAGATCTATAAACACATCTCAAAAAAATGCATCCGAACCTTTTCATTAAATACCGAGAATTGAAGGGCTAAAAACATGGATAAGAACAGAAATATTCAAGTATTAAAGTAATCTGCATGCGTACACTGTATTCTATGCATGTGTCAACAAGTTGAAAACTGTGAATTAGTATAAAGGATAAACAGATTTCCAAATTTATAGATCATCGTCATTATTGGCGCAACAGCCCCATGGTGGGCCAAAACCGTATGCCTACTGGCAGATTTCTTTTTTATGGAGTAGGTTTTTAGCCCTATGCCCAACTCTCTACATTTATAATAGACTGGGACCTGTGGTTTAAAGTGGATTCCAGAATCACTACAAACATCCATGGCACCGCTGGGATTCAAACCCGAAATTTATAGCAATACAAAAAAAGGACGTGGAATGAGTGTGTAGTGAGCAGCATGGTGGATAGTGTGTAGTGAGCAGCATGGTGGATAGTACGTTGAGTTCGTGAACTAAGATTCGAAACTCGAAAAGCAACATCGAACCGACATCTTTTACGCCAGTTTTATTTGTCGCTCTACGGTCGTTTTGTGCACACTCTGAGCTAATTACACTAGGACCTACAGTCTAACGTGGTAACGTAACCACTAACTCACATCCATGCCACCACCAGAATTCGAACCTAAACCAGTGGTACCAAAGACAGAGGGATAGCCAATTGGCCATCAGACCCTTTTACGCCGGAAAAGGGATACAATAATAGTGTAGGCTGGAATGTTCATCCATTGGGCTCAAGAAACCGAGTATGATGCCAGATACTGCCGATGTCCGTTCAAAATTACAGCGATACAATGTGGGTTCAATGTAGCAGACACCCCATTTTCAAACTTAATTAACGCTGAATTTATTACATATATGTCATTCTAAGGCAAATGACCTGTTGCCAAAATGCCAACAATGAACAACGTTGCTCAAATGTTATTCGATAACTAAGAACAATCAATGGAACTAACACTACATCTAAAATAACCAAGATTTTCAGACGGAAAGTTGTTTGTTTAGGTTTCTAAGAATAAGAATATTCTGCACTACGGTCTAGCGATCTAACGATGACAGATTTGCAAAAGGTATCCCCGATGGTGCAGCTAACTTTTCAGTACGTTGAAGCAAGAAAATAAATAAATCGTATCCTCTCATGTTTCAAGTCTCCGTAGACCAATATCAATTATACGCACTGATTATTAAGAGTAATGCTTACAGTCGAAAACTGCTGGATTAAATGACTCCCAGCCATTCCTGCCTCTTTAAAATTATCTCGCTATTAATTAACGCGGAAATCAAGACTTCTCTGAAAAGTAGTTATTTGGGAGTTTCAGCGAAATGCGCTGCGTGTGATTTAGAAGTGAAATTAAAGTTATATGAAAAATTTTCATCACTAAAGGTAATATTTAAGTTATTAGATTACTTATAAATAACCTAGATACACGTTTAAACATCTTTCAATGTCTTCGGGAGAATTCTGGATGTAGAATGTGCAATATAAAGATGATGTTATTGCTAATTACGATAAGGCATTTGCCAAACGTAATTGTCCGTGTGAATGCATAGCACCGTAACTAATTCGATTTTAATGGATGATCCCATGATATTCTTTTACGCTTTCGTTGAATACGTAAAATTATATTAAGCTGTCTATTTTTATACTTTAACAGATTCGCGTTTATCTATTTAACTCTCTTATTGAAACAAATAGAATATTATTATTCTTTCACTGCTCAATTAGAGTACTTTTGATACATTTACTTAATTCTTATCGAATAAAATTACTGGGCTGCTCTAAAATCAAATTGCATAATTTTATTCTGTCAACTTAATATATCCGGCGTCGGTTTGGTTTGTCATTCTACGGCATTTTGTGCACATGAGGGCGAAAGAGACCGGGACCTACAGTTGAACATGGATTCTGAACCACTCACAAACATCCATGCCACCGCCAAGATTCCAACCTGAAACCAGTGGTACGTACCAAAGACCAGAAAGCTAGCTATACAATATAATTGGCCAAACAATAAAAGTGAAGGCTGGAATGTCCTTCCGTTGGGCTCAAGAAGCAGAGTAGGATTAAAGATACTGGCGATGTTCTTTCAAAATTACAGTGATACAATGTGGGGTCAATGTAACAGACACCCCGTGGTGCAAACCTAACTAATGATGAATTTATTATATATTCCATAACGTTTCATTCTAAAGCGAATGATCTCAAAATACCATAATCAAATACGTTGCTCGTTATTCGGTTACTAAGAACTATCACTACCTCTAAAATAATCTAGATTATCAGACGGAAAGTTGTTTGTTTAGGTTGCCAAGAATAAGAATATTCTGCATTACGATCTAGCGATCTAGCGACAACAGATTTGTAAAAGGTATTCCCCGATGGTACAGCTAACTTTTCACTAGGTTGAAACAAATAAATAAATTGTGCCCTCTCATGTTTCATGTCTCCGGAGACCTGCATCAATTACACGCACTGCTTATTAAGAGTGATGTTTACACTCGAAACTGCCGGATTAAATGACTCTCAGCCTTTCCTGCCTCTTTAAAATTTTCTCGCTATTAATTAACGTGGAAATCAAGACTTTTTCTGAAAAGTAGCTATTTGGGAGTTTCAGCGAGATGCACTGCGAGTGATTTAGAAGTAAAATTAAAGTTTTATGAAAAATTTCATCAGTAAAGTAATATTTATATTATTAGATTACTCACGAAAAGCCTAGATACACATTTAAACATCTTTCAATGTCTTCGTCTGCATCCTGAATGTAGAATACGCTATATAAATATGATGTTGATAATTACCATGAACATTTGCCAATCCTAATTGTTCGTGAGAAAGCATAGCACCGTAACTAATTCGATTTTAATGGATGATCCCGTGATATTCTTTATGCTTTCATTGAATACATAAAATTATGATGAGCTGTCTATTTTACGCTTTAACAGATCAGCGTTTAACTATTTAACACTCTTATTGAAGCAAATAAATTAATATTATTCTTTCATTGTTTAATTAGAATACTTTTGATACGTTCACTTAATTCTTAACAAATAAAATTAATTTGCTTCTTTAAAATCAAATTTAATAATTTTGTTCTTACAACTTAATATATTTGACGTTGGAGCAGTGAAATAAATACAGCATTGAATATTTGAACTTAGGATTGAACAAACCGAAACGAATTATGAATGATGCCTTTTCATATCTAGGCAGATGTTGAAAATGATAGGGGCCTGATGAGTCCGCTGGTGTCATGGATACTTGTAGTGGTTCGGTATCCAATTTAAACCCTAGGTCTCGGTCTAATATGACTGTAGAGAGTAGGGCTGACAAACTTACCTGTAAAAAGAAAGCCTCTCCGGTTTCGGAATCTGCCAGTAGGCAAACGGCCACGGTACAACATAGATTGTAGTGCTGTTTGGTTTGGTTTGTCGCTCTACGCGCCATTTCACGGCCCCGCCATTCTACGGAGAAAGGCCTGTTATCAAAATGCCAAAAATCAACTACATTTCCCAAATGTTATTCGGTAACTAAAAATATTACTACATCTACAATAATCGAGATTATCAGACGGAAAAGTTGTTTATTAAAGTAGCCAAGAATAAGAATATTCTGCTGTATGATCTAGCGACAGCAGATTTGTAAAAGGTATTCCCCGATGGTACAGCTAACTTTTCACTACGCTGAAGCAAGAAAATAAATAAATTCTATCCTCTCATGTTTCATGTCTCCGGAGACCTGCATCAATTACACGCACTGCTTATTAAGAGTGATGCTTTACAGGCGAAACTGCCGGATTAAAGGACTCTCAGCCTTTCCTGCCTCTTTAAAATTTCCTCGCTATTAATTAACGTGGAAATCAAGACTTTTCTGAAAAGTAGCTATTTGGGAGTTTCAGCGAGATGCTGCAGTGATTTAGAAGTAAAATTAAAGTTTTATGAAAAAATTCATCAGTAAAGTAATATTTATATTATTAGATTACTCACGAATAGCCTAGATACACGTTTAAGCATCTTTCAATGTCTCCAACTGAATTCTGGATGTAGAATGCGCTATATAAAGATGATGTTGCTAATTACGATAAGCATTTGCCGTACGTAATTGTCCATGTGAAGGTATAGCATCGTAACTAATTCGATTTTAATGGATGATCATGTCACAATCTTTACACTTTCATTGGATACGTAAAATTATATTGAGCAGTCTATTTTATGCTTTAACAGATCAGCGTTTATCTATTTAACACTATTGAAACAAACAGAATATTATTCCTTCAGTTCTCAATAAGAATACTTTTGATGCGTTTACTTAATTCTTAACAAATAAAATTTATTTCCTTCTCTAAAATCGAATTGAGCAATTTTGTTTTGTCAAATTAATATATCCGGTGTCGGTTTGGTTTGTCGTTTTACGGATAAAAGGGCGAAACAGACTGGGACCTACAATTTAACATGGATTCCGAACCTCTCACAAACATCCAAGCCACCGCAAGATTGGAACCTGAAGCCAATGGTATGTACCAAAGACCAGAGAGCTAACCAATGGGCCGTACAATAAAAGTATAGGCTGGAATGTCCTTCCGTTGGGCTCAAGAAACAGAGTGTGAAGCCAGATGCTGGCGATGCTCGTTTAAAATTACAGCGATACAATGTGGGTTCAATGGAGTCTGTTTAGGTTGCCAAGAATAAGAATATTCTGCACTACGGTCTGGCGATCAAGCGACAGCAGATTTGTAAAAGGTATTCCCCGATGGTACAGCTAACTTTTCACTAGGTTGAAACAAGAAAATAAATAAATTGTGCCCTCTCATGTTTCATGTCTCCGGAGACCTGCATCAATTACACGCACTGCTTATTAAGAGTGATGTTTACAGGCGAAACTGCCGGATTAAATGACTCTCAGCCGTTCCTGCCTCTTTAAAATTATCTCGCTATTAATTAACGCGGAAATCAAGACTTTTCTGAAAAGTAGTTATTTGGGAGCTTCAGCGAAATGTGCTGCGAGTGATTTAGAAAAGTGAAATTAAAGTTTTATGAAAAATTTCAGTCAGTAAAGTAATATTTATGTTATTAGATTAATTTACGAATAGCCTAGATACACGTTTAAACATCTTTCATTGTCTTCGGGAGAATTCTGGATGTAGAATGCGCTATATAAAGATGATGTTGCTAATTACTATAAGGCATTTGCCGAACGTAATTGCCCGTGTGAATGTATAGCACCGTAACTAATTTGATTTTAATGGGTGATAACATGACATTCTTTACACGTTCATTGAACACATAAAATTATGTTAATTTTGCCTAGTTTATACTTTAACAGATCAGAGTTGGTCTATTTAACACCTCTTATTAAACAAATAGAATGATATCATCTTTCATTGCTCAGTTAGAGTCCTTTTGATACGTTTACTTAATTCTTAGTATATATTACTAATTTGCTCTTTTAAAATAGAATTAAGTGATTTTGTTCTGTCAACTTAATATATTCGACGTCGGAGCAGCCAGATAACTACAGCATTAAGTTTTCGAATAAAGGATTTAAAACAAAAACTCGAAGCTGAACGAAACCTTTTCATATGTAGGAAGGTGATGGTTTGGTTTGTCACTTTACGGTAATATTTTTGCACACTTTAGGCTAAACAGACCGGGACCTACTGTTTATTCTGAACCACTAACAAACATCCACGACACCGCGAGGATTCGAACCTGAAGCTTGTGGTACGAAAGGCCAGAGCACCAGGAAATTCTACGGCGAATTCAGGCGCCATTCTACGGCGAATGAGCTCTTATCAAAATGCCAACGATTATCTACGTTACCCAAATGTTATTCGGTAACTAAGAACAATCAGTAGAACTATCATTATTATCAACAGTGGGGTAGCAGCCCATGGTGGGGCCAAAGCCGTCTGCCTACTAGCAGATTTCGAGACAGAAGATGTTTTTCTTTTTACGAGGTGGGGTTGTCAGCCCAACACTTTACTGTCATATTAGACGGTTTATGGTTATTTGGTATATAGTGGATTCCGAACCACTACAAACATCTATGACTCCACTGGGTCTGGAACTTGAAACCTGTGGCCCCGAGCCCAAGAACGTTAGTCACTAGGCCATAGGGCCCAGTAGAACTATCACAACATCTAAAATAATAGAGATTATCACATGGAAAACTGTTTGTTCAAGTAGCCAAGAATAAGAATATTCTGCACTACGGCCTAGCGATCTAGCGACAACAGATTTGTAAAAGGTATTCCCCGATGGTACAGCTAACTTTTCAATGTCTTAGGGAGAATTCAGAATGTAGAATGCGCTATATAAAGATGATGTGCTAATTACCATAAACATTTGCCGAACGTAATTGTCCGTGTGAATGTATAGCACCGTTACTAATTCGATTTTAATGGATGACCACATGGCATTCTTTACACTCGTTGAATACTTAAAATTATATTGAGATCTCTAACAGATAAACGTTTATCTATTAATCACCTCTTATTGAAACAAATAGAATATTATTATTCTTTTTCATTGCTCAATTAGAATACATTTGATTTTGTTTACTTAATTCTTAACAAATAAAATTACTTTTGCTCATCTAAAAATCAAATTGAATAATTATTGTCTTCTAACTTGATGTATCCGGTGTTTGAGCAGTCAAATAAATACAGACTTGAATATTTGAACTTAGGATTTAACAAAACGAAGCGAATTTGGAATGAAGCCTATTCATATCTAGGCAGGTGTTGAGAATGATAGGGACCTGATGACCGAGTGACTAGCTCTCTGGCGCTTGGTACCAGAGCTTTCGGCTTCGAGTCCCGCCGGTGCCATGTATGCTTGTAGTGGTTCGGGATCCAATTTAAACCCTAGCTCTCGGTCTAATGTGACTGTAGAGCTTAGGGTCAACAAACATACCTGTAAAAAGAAAACCTCTCGTGTTTCGAATCTGCCAGTAGGCAAACGGCCATGGTACAACATGGACTGTAGTGCTGTTTGGTTTGGTTTGTCGCTCTACTGTCATTTTGTGCACACTCTAGGCTGATTAGACTGTACATATAGTTTAACGTGAATTCCGAACCGCTCAAAAACATCCATGCCACCGCCTGGATTCGTAGCTGAAACCAGTGATACCAAAGAACTAGGCAATTGGTCATCAGTTCGCGCCCTCCGACGGCGAATGACATCTTATCAAAATACCAATAATCAACTATATTTCCCAAATGTCATTCGGTAACTAAGAACTATCACTACATCTAAAATAATCGAGATTAACAAATGGAAAAGTTATTTGTTTAGGTTGCTAAGAAATAAGAATATTCTGCACAACCGTCTGGCGGTCTAGCGACAACAGATTTGTAAAGGTATTCCCGATGGTACAGCTAACTTTTCACTGCCTTCAGACACGAAAATAAACAAACTGTATCCTCTCATGTTTCATGTCTCCGGAGACCCGTATCAATTACACGCACTGCTTATTAAGAGTAATGTCTGCCGAAACTGCCGGATTAAATGACCCTCAGCCATTCCTGCCTCTTTAGAATTATCTCGCTATTAATTAACGTGGAAATCAAGACGAGTGTGAAAAGAAGTTATTTGGAAGTTTCAGCGAAATGCGCTGCGAGGGATTTAGAAGTGAAATTAAAGTTTTATGAAAAATTTTCCTCTGTAAAGTAATATTTATGTTATTAGATTACTTGCGAATAGCCTAGATACACGTTTAAACGTCTTTCAATGTCTTCTGGAGAATTCTGGATGTAGATTGCGCTATATAAAGATGATGTTGCTAATTATGATAAGGCGTTTGCCGCGTAACGTAATTGTCCGCGTGAACGCGTAGCGCCGTAACTAATTCGATTTTAATGGATGATCCCATGACATTCTTTACACTTTCATTGAACGCGTAAAATTATATTCAGCAGTCTATTTTATACTTTTAACAGATCAGCGTTTATCTATTTAACACTGATTAAAACAAATAAAATAATATTATTCCTTCATTGCTCAATTAGAATACTTTTGATACGTTTACTTAATTCTTAACAAATAAAATTAATTTGCTCATCTAAAATCAAATTGAATAATTTTGTTCTGTCAACAGTCTAATATATTTAGCATTGGAGCAGCCAGAAAAATACAGCATTGAATATTCAAACCAACGAATTAACAAAGCGAAACAAATTTTGAACTAAAGCTTTTCACAGTTAGGCAGATGATGAGAATGATAGGGGCCTGAAAGCCGAGTGGTTAGCTCTCTAGCACTCGGTACCATGGATGCTTGTACTGGTGTGTATTCCACTTTAAATCGTAGATCTGGTGTAATACGACTGTAGAGCATAAGACTGACAAACTTACCTGTAAAAAAAAGCATCTCCGATTTCGGAATCTGCCAGTAGGCAAACGGCCACGGTACAACATAGATTGTAGTGCTGTTTGATTGGTTTGTCGCTCTACGCGCCATTTTACGACTCCGCCATTCTACGGCGGGGAAAAAAAAAAGAAAAGAAAAGAAAATCTAAAGAAAATATCTCCTGTTTCGGAATCCGTTAAGTCCACCAAGAGATCTGGCAGACCATGTTAGAGATCCGTCACACCATGTCAAGCCTTGCCCTTCCCCAAGAAAACATCTCCTATTTCGGAATCTGCTAGTAGACAAACGGCCGTGGTCCAACATGGACTGTAGTGCCAGGGAGTTAGTTAGTTACATGATAGTGATAGATCGATAATTCGTCAAATCAATCTTCCTTTATATTCTCTATAGATCCTCGAAAATTCGAGGATCTATAGAGATCGGTGTATAAAAGAAAACGTCTCCTCTTTCGGAATCTGCCAGTAGGCAGAAGGCCATGGTCCAACATGAACAGTAGGAAGTAACAGTTAGTTAGGAGTTAACAGGAGCTATAGTTAGTGTTGTTACAGTTAGTTAATTAGATGATAGTGATAGACCGATAATTCGTCAAGTACTTCCTTTAGATTCTAGGATCTGTAAAGATCGGTGTATACTTCCCAGATGCCACCTTTGGAATGATCATTGTCAGTTTCAAAATGGGTGAGAAAAAGCAGGGTGACTATTGTGCACGGTATATAACGCTGAATTTGCAACATACATGTTATTGTATTGGCTAACAACTTAAGAGCAAATGTTCTTATTCGAGTTAATCAACCATAAATTTACGATTGATCCTATAGAAGAATGAACTTAATAAAATTATAAATTTCTAATTTTACATCATTTTATAACCACTACCATTAACAATAGCTATTTAGTATTCTAACTAATTTCGAATGTTTATTTGATGTTTATTTTCTTTTATTCATAATATAAATCAAGTTCCCTTAAAAAAAAAATACTTCTGAAAAAATGTCTTTTCGGATTGAATTAATGAAGTTCTAAGCTTAATCTCCTCGCCTAATTTTTTTTCCTTTATTATTTTTACGGAAATAAAAATGGAAAAAAAAATTAGGCATAACTTTAATTAACTTTTTAAATAACTTTAATTAATTTTAATTAACATTTTATTTTCGTAAAAATAATGTCAAACTAATAATTGGATCTTCCTTTTTTTTTTTTCATTAAGGCCATGCAATATGTCGTCAAAGAGTATAAATAAAAGTGGTTAGAACTTGCTAGTACACTTGTTGCGAAGATCAGTTCTTAAAATGAGATTTGTAGTGTTATGGGTTGTGGATTGCAGCATTTATTATGTGCAGCTTATGTTTTATGCATTATGCATTATGTTATGCATTATGCATTATGTTATGCATTATGTGCAGCTGGATTCTATCTGGATGTGGTTGGGTTGAGACTTGAGACACAGGTTTGAGAACACGCAGCTTCATTGATACGTGCGCAAACACCACATACGCAGAATTAGAAATATACAATTAACGCATTTAAAGATAAATAATTTTAGATTCGTGGAAGGACTCATTTGTAAGCCGAAAACCTGATACTTGGCTATGCGCAGGGTGCGCGAAATATACTTCCTCTCTGTAGGCCAACTTATAAGCAGGTGGCATTAAATATATTTCTTCTCGGGATGAGAGACTATGAACTAAATGTTTCTCAACGGAAGCGCCAGTTGCGCTGTACTTCCTCTCGGGTGAGAGTTTCGAGGCCTACTTATCATTTCTTCTGAATACCACAGGAGCATACCACGCTCTTGCGGAGCGTAAGAGGTAGCACGGTTACAGATACTTAAATTTCTAAACTATTAATTAAAATCCAAACTACTTCATAGCTATAATTCTACCACAACTTACTTTTGTATAATAATGATATTAATGTTTATTTCTATGTTTTGCAGGTTATTACCAGTAAAGGAAAATTTTCTCTGCCGCTCAGCTTTTAAGGTATGGTTTTAAGAGTTAAAAATTTTATTTAAAAACATATTTTAAAAAAAAAGATAAATTTTGAACACATCAGAGGGCTAATTTTTATATTTTAATTGAATATCATTGCCTAGTACACTTTTAAATACTTATTTAAAATCGCATGATTAATTTATTGCCAACAAAATAGCAAATTTATTGTAAAACCAGTATTTTCTCGTTGAAATCAGTTTAAAATATGTATGTATTCAAAAACTTAACATTTAATTACTAAATTCATTAAAAGTAATTAGTTTTAATAAGTAAAATTTATCCATAAATACATACACATTATAACGCAAATATATTATTAAGTATATCAAGTCAATTTAATAGTTATCTGACTTCATTAACTTGTAAACTGATAATTTAAGCATTTTAAATTTTTTAAAAAGCGTTTCTAGCAAATGCAAAGATTTTAATTTCGTTAACTATCAAAAGTTGCTGAAATAGGTTTTGCATAAATTATCACTAAGATTACTTTTTTTTTTTTTTTTGCTTTTATATTTGTATAAAACCATGAACCCTTAAATATTCCACATACATTAAGAACGCACTTTCTCTCTCTCAGTAAAAGCGAGAACCTTGAAATAACCCGTGGAACTTTTCTAATTAAGCAGATTATCCACCGTATTTACTTAGTCTGGCAATCCATTAAGAAAATAATCCAATAATTCGTGACATTTTCGCCAGATCGATACCCATTTACCTGTTAGAAGAGGTTGGAAAATCGCATTAGCGCGGAATTATTTTAATTGCTCGTAAGGTTCCATAAGGATCTAAGCTTTAGATTTCGTGGAATAAACCGAACCATATTGATTTCGAGTTAAAATAAATCTAATAACATTTCTATGAAGTAATGACAACAGTTTACCTTCGAAAGTTTTTCAGATCAAATAAAAGTGCTTCGCTTTTAATTGCTTCTTTTTTCGATTTTTAGCCTAAAGTTTATATAAATTGACAAGCATGCACTTAAAATAAATATTTTCTTTTTAAAAAATGGATTTCACTTTTGTTTGATTTTATTATTTTCATCTTACAGCTATAACGATTCAGGTAGCTAGAAATATATTTAGGAGCCTGATGGCTTAATCGCCAGCGCTGTGAATATTATATATTATGTAAGTATTTATCATCATGGGGTCTGATGGCCGATTGACTAGAGCTCTGACGCTCGGTGCCATAGATTTCGGTTTCAGGCTCGGCGGTACATTGGGTGTTTGTTAGTGTTGCGGAATCCACTTTAAACTGTAGGTCCCGGTCTAATAAGACTACTACTACTACACCACACCACATCACTGTGCCTAGAGCTGAGTTGCCCCTATACCAAGGGTCGGCAACTCGCGGCTCGCGAGCCACATGCGGCTCTTTGGATGTGAAGCTGCGGCTCTTTAATTCCATACGAAAATATTATTTATTTTATCAAAAAAAAAACCATTTAAAAATCGTTTAAACATGTATGTACTTAACGCAACAAAGTGGACAGCTTTAAAAGAAATGCCGCGAGTTGAGGCACTTATATTTGACGCATGGAATAGTCTTCCAGATTGCTACAGTGAGCTGAAGAAGTTGGCATTTGGAGTGTTGATGACTATCTTTGGATCGACATATTCGTATTATGTCGATCCGAATATATATCATATTCGTGCGTGCAAGCGTTCTCTTGCATGAATATAATTAAAAGTAAGAAACCAACTAACAAATGAAAAATTTAGAGTCGTGTTTGAAACTTAAAACAACAAGTTATGAGCCAAATTTATCCAAACTTTCCAAAACCATGCAAAGCCAACGCTCCCATTGAATTTATTTGCTAAATTGTTTGTTATTGAAGTACAAGTTAGTGTTGTAAGTAAATGTTTAATTGTTTTAATTTTTTACTTAAATAATAAATAATTATTTATAATGCCATATATATGTTATTTAATTTGTTGTGAGAAACACTACTTATATATGAATAAATAGATATTTTTCTTATGAATAAATAGATTATTATTTTTTTATCAAAAACTTTATTTATGCGAGTACTATTTATTGTTGGCAAGAAAAAAAATTTTGTGGCTCTTTAAAAACTTTGAAATTTTGTAAATAGCAATTTTTGGCTCTTCCGCCTCAAAAGGTTGCCGACCCCTGCCCTATACAGTTTGGGAATGATGTGGTGAAATGAATGGAAGCACGATGGAGGCGGAAAGTTTTGCATAATTCCCTTTAAGAGGTACAGAAGCTGAACAATGGGGAAAATTCATACTAAACAGAACTAAATATCAAAAATTAAAAGAAAAAAAAAAATTGAAGAAGTAAGAAATATGAAATGCGAAAATATAAAAACATTAGGTAAGAACTTTGGGTGTGGGCTGACAAGCCTACCCTATAAAAAGGAACATCTAATATTTCGAAATCTGCCAGTTTTGCAGACGGCCTTGGCCCACCATGTGGTTGTAGTGCCAGGGAATTAGTTATAAATATATCTTTAAAGAAAAAGGCATTGTTATTGAGCGTTTATAGCAAATGATTAACTAAATTATTTTATTTATTTAGGATATTTTACTAATAAAGTTAGGTTGCCGTACACAATTTTTTATCATTCCCATTTTGAGGATATATGAGTTAATTTTTATGAACGATGATAGATTTTTCTTCTTTGACGCAACAGCCCCATAGTAAGCCAAGGTCGTCTGCCAGATATCGAAACGGGAGATTTTTTTTATTTTTACGTAGTAGGATTAGTGGCCCTACTCCCACAATCTTAGTAGACCAAAAACTACTGTTTTAAGTGGATTCCGAACCGCTACAAACATCCATAGCTCCGCCGGGACTCGAATCTGAAGCTTGTAGCACCGAGAAATGCTATCAACTCGGCCATCAGGCTCAGGGATTTGGGTCGGCCATCATGGATCATCCTATGCCATGATGATAGATACTTACATAATATATAATATTTGTAAAGAAATATTATAACATTGAATAATAAACTATCAGTGCTAAAATATTATAAAAGGTTTTTTTTCTGGTGAGAGATTTTGTAGTTTATAATTTTCCCAACAAAATGTAATTTTTTTTCAAACTTATTCAAATTTTACAAAAAAAAAGTACACACACGTGTTCATTAGTTTCTTTAAGAGGTAATTTTTATTATTATGCCATTTTCAGCATTTTTTAGAGACAAAGTCTTATAAAAAAATATTGAGATCTTCATTGAGATAATATATATATAATATATATTATTGAGATAATATAATATAATGAGATAATATAAAACAAATATTGAGATTGCTGATTTGCTGATTTTGAAAATATTTTTATCAATATATTTTTTTTTTTTTTTTTAACGAAACACTTGTTCTCTAAAAATATAAATTTGTAAGCTATACAAACACACTTTCAAATAGCTATTAATTTCTTGATACTTTTATGAGAAAAAAAAAACCACACATTTTCTAATTAAATTTAAACGGTTTTTTAAAGTATAAAAGTTTTTATTATGAATTTATATTCTTTTTATCCTAAATCAATATTTTTAAAAGAATTCTCTTGTCAGCTGTGTTTTTGCAATTTTTTAAAAAAAAACTTTTCTTTTTTTTGTGGGGATTTTGAATTTATGTTTTTTAGTAAGTATTAATTAGGGAACTTTTCATTTCTTTTAGAGTTTTACTACTTTTTATTATTTTTAATAAAAGAAGTGTACTTTTTTATTATACTGTAAATAAAATAAAAAAACAGCAATTAATTAACCGAAAATGTTCTAAATTAATCTACTTCTAATTAAATGGAAAAGATATATCTTAAAAATTAATTACGCAGTTTCCAACTAAAAAAATAAAATATTGAAATTTAATTACCACAGTTTGAAATATAAAAATTTTTTTAGTTATACTTTCTTGTTAATTAAAATTATATTATTAAAGTATTTTATATCTCTATTTTATTTAACATTTGACTTGACTTCCTTTATTGATTTTATTCTTAACAACATGTTGATTTTTGAAAGTACATTTTGAAAAAAAAGGAAAAAAATTTTTTTCAACTTAAAAGCATAATTTTTTTTCTTCAAAGATGTCAAAATGGTAAAAAAAAATATATTTTTTTATTGTTGTAATTACTCTTTATCACTTTTCTATTTCTCATTTTTTGCTAGCATCTTAAGCACATCGTTTCAAAAAGTCTTCTATTAAGCTTTTCATTCTTTTTTTAATACATTTTATTCGAATTTTCGCTGTATTTTTAAAATTTTTTATCTTCACAAATTAGAGTTAGCTTTTCACATTCACTCTAAAATTTTTTCTTCCAGAATTCATGCACCATTTTCAATTTTCATTTTCGATTCATTTTTTTTCTAAAGTAATAATCTTTTTTCCTTCTTTCTTTCTTCTTTAGAAAATTAAATTTTCACCACATTAATTTTTGTCTTTAGTGATTTAGTTTTTTTAAATATTTGTATTGCTTTTTTTTTCTTAATAAAAATATCTATTCATTTATTACTAAATTAACATATATTTATAAACTTGTAATCTTTTAGGTTTTTAAACACTTTTTTATATCAATTAAATGTCAAATAATTTGAATGACAGTGTAGATAAATATGCATTATATTATTAGAAATAATCATCTTCATGTCGAAAAGCAATAATTTCATTTAAAAGAAATATTTTGATAAGTAACAAAGATCATTTCATTTCAATTTTAAAAATATACTTATTTTCTGAATTTTAAGCTTAAATATATCTTGGTTTTTTTATTTTAAATTTTTCTCTTAGAAGTTGCAATTAAATTTTAATTCATATACAACTTTATATATCTAATTATAAACATAAATATACATTTAAATCCAATTTAAAGTATAGTTTAAGTTCATTAGTGATAGATTTTCTAACTGTTAATTAAAATTTTATATACCATGAATAAATTCGAAATCTTAAAATTTAGAGAACATATATATTACTAAAGCATATAAAAGCTACCAGTAAATATATATTTTCCCACAGATATTTTTAATATTATTTTTGAAAACGATAAAAAAAAATTGAGATAAAACATTTATACATCAAGAAATTCTTACAATGACGCAAAATATCGTTTGCGCTCTTGTTAACAGACGATTGGAAAATAAAACCCGTTTCGCAAAGCAAAGAATCAACACTAAACAGTTAAAGTAAACGAGCCAAAAGTCAAATTTAAACTGAAACGAATACTT
This sequence comes from Caerostris extrusa, assembly GCA_021605095.1. Lineage (NCBI taxonomy): Eukaryota > Metazoa > Arthropoda > Arachnida > Araneae > Araneidae > Caerostris > Caerostris extrusa. The sequence goes on along the minus strand of BPLR01000047.1, from coordinate 239,157 downwards.
CTTTCAAGCCACGCAATTAGTATGTTTGTTAAACCTATTTAAAATGTTTCTTTTCCAATTATTGACTATTGAAAGAGCCATTTCCTCACTGAAGATATCGTTAGAATAATAAACAAGAGAATGATAGTACTTAAGAATGAAGTATGAGTAAGGTCTGGACTTTCAGAACAGTTTGTTTGTTCTTTTTCAAATGAAAGGAATTAACAGTAAAAAATTTAGCTTTATTTATTTTTTACTGTTTCGTTAGAAATGGAAACATTCTTAATTCTGTTTACAAAACTAATCAAAAATTCTAAATGTGATTTTATTTATTTATTTATTTTAGTTATTTATTTACTCTGAAAAAAAATAGCAATAGCAAATAAGGAAACAATGTTCAGTATTCATAGATTTTTAAATAGTTTTCATTTTTCAAAAAGTATAATATAGCCTACAAAAAAAGTCTTTTTAATAATTTTTAAAAATTTTTGTAAAAAAGTCTTTTTTAATAATTTTTAATAACTTTTTTTAAAAAGAAAAACAATAATTTTTAATAAAATCAAAACAATTCGAAAACAAGAAAATTATCTTTATTTTCGAAATTATGAATTTTCATTTTGTAAAAAAAATAAATAAAAAAATAATTTCTTGTTATAAACTCCCTGTGCATGAAATTCTAAATTTCAGTTAAGTATTAATATTTACAATATTTTGGCATCACAAAATAAATTTGAAATATTTTTAAGATAACGGTTCATAAAAATTCAGTTATAATTTCAACTCATTTTTTTATTCACAAATGCATAACCTAAAAAATAATAGAGAGTATTTGCAGACCGTATTTTGGACGTCCGTTAGCTTTTTCCTCTAGCGCTTGCGTAATGCTCATAGAAATTGCGCATGCGTATCTGTAACAAATGTTTCCTATGAGCATGCTGGCGCTAAGGAGAAAAGCTAACGGATTCAAAATACGGTATGTAAAAAACTTCTCTAATATCATTTATACATACCGAACCCATTGTAAAGTCGATATTTATCCCTTTTACACAGAAGAGTTTGTTAACCTTCATGAACGTTGTGTTTATATATAGTAAAAAAGACATGCAGTCTTTATTAAAACAAATGCAGGAAAAAATGCAGATCAAATTAAAAAAGTTAGCGAATCTAACTCGATTCCTTACTGAATTACATTAAATAATTTCTTTATTTCTCCCTTAAAGCACTGCAGTTGTTTTATTCGAATATTAAATGTAATATTATGTCAGAATATTACAATTAATTCAACTTTTATAATCTGCAATTCTTCAGTAGTAAAAAGGGTTGTATACAGACTTAATTTTTAACTTTTTTTATAATGAGAAGTATGAATAAAAAGTTTCCACAATTTTATCTCCTTTTATTTTCTTGAATTTATCTCCCTTTTTATTTTCTTGTTGGTTTTTATTATTATGTGAAAGTTTTGATTTAGTTTTTTTGTATGAAATATTCTTGTTGTTTGATGTGCGTGTGTTTTCGATCTGCTTCAGACAGTGGTAAGAGGTAAGGATTTCACTTCTTTTATGGTGCAATATAGTTGGCACATTCTATTTTGTTAATGACTCCTATTTCACAGTACTTCCTACCTCTAAGTAAACGAAGATCGTAGCGTAGAAGTTGGTAAGATTAGAATCTGTAAATAGAACATCCAAATGGGCCGACGGGCTTGAGCCTTTCATAAGCGAAAGTGTGTACGAATTCAAACTTAGGGATTCTGCTATAGCTGCCAAACCTGCCGCCAAATCCCAGTTTGTGTGCCAAGTTGGAGGTCGCCAAACGGCGATAAATTATCCAACAGACAAACTACATTTTCAACTGTCTATCAATACAATGTCTAAAATTGTAAATTTGATTCTGTTGATAATTGTAATACCTCTAAAAGTGATGCTAATATATTAGAAAGAATCTAATATTGAAATAAATTTGTCATTTAAAACATATGTATATGATTTTTAATTCTTTCCTTAATTCTACATTTCTATATTGAATTATTTATGTGTTTATAAGTATTTTATGATTTTTTTAAATTTATATAAAATTAAACGTTTAGTCATTTTAGTTTAAATAGAAATTTTATCAATGAAAATTTTGAAATGGAAATCAGTTATTAAAAATTCCTCGATTTATGATGGAAACATTGGAACGAAATCCCTTCGTAAATCACCGAGTGCTACAAGAGTAGATCTTCAACGAATCTTGAAGTGTGAATCCTCAAAGAATCCTAAAATGTAAATCATCAATGAGTAAATCTGATTATCTAAAGAGTAAATCCTGATTATCTAAAGAATAAATCCTGATTATCTTGGTACTTTTAAATAATTTTCAAAATTTAAAGAATGTATAAAATTTTCTTTTTTTTTTTTTTTTTTTTTTTTTTTTGCAATTTATCAATTTTTAAAAATGACTGATTTTTAGTTAAATTATTATTACATTTTTTTCATACATTTCATTCATTATTGCATTTTTAAATTCGTAAATTTAATAAACACAAATTCTTTACTATAAATGTTTGAACTCCACTGCTTAAATAAAGAAAAAAATAATAATTACAATTATTTTTCTTTTGTTAATACCATCTCAAATTTTAACAATGAATTAAAAGTTTGGATGTTCTCTATTTATAACTTTAAACACTCGTAAACACTTAAGCATCGAAATGCATGACACAACATTGCATGCACGTACATTTTTTTTTTTTTTAAGGAAATGAATTGGAAATGGTGCACAGCTTGCAAAACATTATTTATTCTCGTAATATTTCACGGTTTGTTCACTCAGAATGCAACATTTCACTTAGCAAACTCATAGTCCATGTTTGAACATTTTCTGCATACTACTTTTCTTTCTCTTCATGGAAAAGTGATTGGATGCTACATTTTAGTTTATTTTAAAGTTTTTTTTTAATGATAGGCAAAATAATTAGTACACAAAAAGTCTTAGTTAGTTTTTAAAAAGAATTTAGTTATCTACTAGTTTTACTTTACACGAAAGTATTATATGAAATAAGGATTCATATATAGATAGTTGTATTGGGACTTAGTAAAATATTAGTTTCAGTAATTTAGCAAAACTATAGAAGGTTTTTTGCATTTGTTTATTTTTAATATTTTAACCATTACTTATCTGCAATGTCTAATGTTATAATAGTACTAATATAACTGATAATAATAAATAACAAAAAATTGCAATATTTAAAAAACTGAAGAAAGTTTAGACAAAAGTTTAGTAAAAATATAGCATAAATAGTTTATTCAATCATCTTTTTGTCAATTGTAATTGCAGTAACTTGTAAATTACTTCAGAAAATAAATTTGTTATAACATAGTTAAATTTCTTGAACTTAAATACGGCTTACCATGTCCTTCATAAATCTATAATTTTCTATGTTTTAAACTCCAAATTACGATTTATTTATTTATATCAAGATTTATTTTTCAACGTTAAATCATATATTTGAGGTTGATATTTTAAAAATTAATACTTTCCTAGATGAATTATTACAAAGCTGTGAATATTTTATCTACTCTTTTTTGATATATGTTATACAAGAAACTAAATGTAAATGTCTTCAGAAAATGGAAAAAGAATACTATTTATTATGCTGTCAATTTTGTTTATATTTCAACTAAGTAAACGCAGAAAATTTACGAATTTCAAATAAATTTCATGAAAGCAGTAATTAAATAGTACATAAATTATTGTTCCTAAAGTTCAATATTTTTCTACAATTGCAAAAATGTCAATTATTTTATCTGAAATAATTTCAAAGATGTCAATTATTTCAGAAATATCTGAAATAAAAGTAAATGTCTTCAGAGAATTGAAAAAGTAGATTATTTATTATGTTGTTAATTTTATTTAAATTTCAACTCAGAAAATTTATAATTTTTGAATAAATTGCATGGAGGCAATGATTAAGTAGTACATAAATTATTATTCATAAAATTAATATTTTTCTATGTTTGCAATGATGCTAATTATTCCAGAACTTTCTGAAATGATTAATATAATTTGCAACGGATTAATTATTGCATTCATTATCATTGCATTGGAATATTCCTAATGAAACAGCAAATCTCATTAACTCAACATAATTAAAAAGCGACTACTGATTGCTTAATCGGGATAATTAACTAAAATATCGTTATGTTTCTTTCAAGAAATAGATCAAAATGAATAAAATCTAACTTTCTCAAAAATAGAAAAAGAAATATATCAAGTCCAACTTTACAAGAATTAATTATATGCGTTCTCTACGGAAAATATTCATTAAAAATCACTGAAATTAGAATCTTCATATTTCTAGTACTTCATAAAAAAAATTCTAAGGTAAAATTAATACATTGTTTTTAATATTCTAATAATAAATTTTGTGTACATTTTTTCATTTACCGTATAAGAAAATGTTAATTGTATTTTTAAAATAACAACAATTTTAAATTTTAAAACTATTTGAGAAAAAAAATATAAGCATATTTTGTTTAAATAATAAATGCTAAATTTTCTTAAATTTAGTTGCAAAATCAATTTATAAAGTTTAAAAGTGTTAAATACATCAAATTTTTTAGTCAAAATTTAATCAAAATCATCAATGTTAAATTCATCAAAAAAATCTTCTTATCTAACATTATTTCTACAAGATATTTATTTAAATATAGAATTTTTCAATGTTTACAAAAATATTTTATTTATATTTTATACAAACATCTTAACGAACTATATTTATTGTTATAAATTTTAAAAAGAAAATAAAAATAATTCAAGAGCCTGCAGCAGAATTATACAAGTTACAGTTAAGTTATACTTAATCACGTAACTGATTCAGTGCTCCAAAAAAATAATGAATTAAATGTCAAATAAATTATTAGTTTAGGTACAAAATTTAATTAAATAGTTATTAAAATCGTTTTTAAATTGTAGATTAATAAAAAGTGACCGATTTTATGGTATGTTTATATATTAAATGACTAAAATTAAATGATAATTTTTAAAGAATTTATTTTTTCAAATAGAAAATTAGTACTTCATTTTATATTTTTTTATTCGTCTTGTTAAATTCATCCAACATTTTGTATAGTATATCTTTTCCAAAATCATAATAGCAACATTCGTCGTTCTTAGAATACGTTATGTTTACAATTGAAGAAATTTCTATTTTATAAAAGAATAGAAATCTTCAATCCAAACAATTTTCATTTTATTATTTCATAATATTCTCTTATTTCCAAAATTATATGTTTGGTAATAAAGTTCTTATTTCATCCTTTTCAATTTAGTTTTTTTTTTTTCTCACACATTATTTTCTTCGGCATCTTATTTGTATGATTATAAAATGGAAACAAAATGTTATGGCCTTATATAGAAAACGCAAATCATCAGTCATAATTCAAATGGTCATAATTTTCATTACTATCTTTTTTTTCACTTCATTATCTTTATTTTCATTTATTTAAACCAAAAAAAAAAAAAAAAAAAGATTTTGTGTGGTATTATATTTTTTCATGCTTGTTCTCTTATATTTTGAAGACTTTTTTTCAGGAAAAAAAAAGAATGAAATGGATTTTTTTTTTTAGATGCATTTCATTAAATATCATTTTTAGGAGGAAAAAAATCAAAGTGGTAATTTTAGTGACATTATAGATTTCTCTGCCTTGAAAAGGATAAAAAATACTGAACAGATCCATTGTGATTGAATTTAAACATTTTTTTCATAAAGTTATGAAAATGGAAAAAATTTTACTAAGGATATTAAATAGAAATTGGAGATTTAAGAGATTTATTTTCCAATTACGGAAGCTTCAATCCAGTCTTAAAATTTACTGGTTAAAGGCATCTATAAGTCTTTTAAAATAAATTTTATGCTTTTTATTTTTAAAGATTTTTATGTAAGAATAACAGGAAACTATTTTTTAATTTTAGTTTGATTTTAGAAAATTTCCAATAATTGGGACTAAACATAAATTTTATGCCAAAAAAAAAAAATTTATAGCACGAATAAAAGATGAATGTTTGATTTTAATTGATAAGGATCATGAATTATTTTATAATTATTACTTTCCATGAAAATAATTTAGCTTTCAAATCTTTATCAAAGTACTTTTATCAGAGTACAGATTTTTTTTACTTTTTTACATAAAAAAAAAAATCTTTTTTTTAAGAGATTTTATTTTAAATATAAAATTTTTTACTTTCTTTATATACCACTGGGTTTTTAATTACATTTTGAAAAATAATTTAATTGTTAAAAAATATTTAATTCTCTAATGCATATTTTAATTCAGCAATAAAACTATTATTTTAAAAAGAATTCATCATCATATTTCAAGATATGGTTTAAAAATATTTTTGTTTATTCTCACTTTTGTAAGAGAAAAAGAAGCTTAAGAACAATAAAACTAAAAGCTTGCAAAAACTTTTTCATGTTTTTAGATCCTAACGATATCTCACGTTTATACCTCTTAAAAAAATACAAAAAAACTGAATAAATCTTTCTCCTTTGTTTTCATAATGAAGGAAAACACCAAAAAGAATGTAAAAAAAAAACCCTTCAGCTGTTGAGATTGAATGATTTATTTCATTCACAAAGTAAAGAGAAAAAATCCACCATATAAAAGCATTACTTTCAAAGTCAAGAAGTTGGTGTTTTTCTTTTGTCTGAATTTCATTGATTTTCGTTTTATCAGTCAGTTCATGTTTACATTCATTTGTTTAACCATTCTTATTAAATTTTAGCAGAATGATAAATTAAGTATTTTTGTTTCTGAATAAGAAAAATGTTTGTGTAAAGAAGTAATTGAAACAATTAATTTCTACACATAAGATAAATATTTCTACAAAAAATACTCGTTTGAAGAAACATTCAAACTGAAAACAAACTTTTCTTACAGAAAATATTTTTTTTTCAAATAAATAATAACATTTTTTTATATAAAAATAGTTTTTATAGAATGTCTTAATATGTTTTTTTGAGAAACACTTAAGATAAATATTTCTACAAAAATACACGTTTGAAGAAACATTCAAACTGAAAACAAACTTTTCTTACAGAAAATATTTTATTCCAAATAAATAATAAGATTTTTTTTTTATTTAAAAAATAGTTTTTTATAATGTCTTATTGTGTCTTTTGAGAATAAATTCAAGTTTTCGAAATTTTTGTAAACCTAATTACAAAGTGCATTTTGAATTTGAATTTAAAATGTGTATTCAAATTGGAATGTAATCATGTTTTAATAGGCGATCCTTTTCGTATTTATTTATTCTTTGATGTTGGTAAATAATCACTTTTTATTAGACTTGTTTTTCCACCACCATTTTCATTTTGAGGAAAGAAAATTGCTGGAAGTTAAATTGTGTTTTTTTTTTTAGAAGACCACATCTGTTGCAAGTTTGACGGAGAACTTTTAACTTTTTTTCTTGATAAATACTTTAAGATGCTTTGAGTTGAATATAAAGCCCTTAGAATCTTCCCTTCTTCTGTGCAAGACAGTTGATGAAGGTTTGCATCTTGTCAGCTTTTATATTGATAGTAGCACTTACGGTTTTAGATAGTCCGTCTGGGCGTCAATAGAGCTGAATAAGGAAACAAATTCATTGTTGTAGTAAGCCATATTGCTTCCTGGAGAAGATGCCTTAAGTTCTTCCGACGAAGTGTAACCAAAGCTTCAAGCCAGAGCTTAATCAGCCAAAATGTACCAGACAGTTAACCCTAATTTAAGTCACTTTCCTATGCTCTGATGTACATAGCATTTTTTCAAGAAATTGCTATGTAGGAGTAGCAGCTGGATCTTGATTTTTTTTTATTATAGCAAAGTAGCTGAAGCCAGGATCAACTGTCTAGTACGTTTTTGCTGGTTAAGCTCTGGCTTGAAGTTTGTTGGTTACTCTTAGTTTTTCTAAATTTCCTCTGATTGAACATTCCTTAATGTTGTGATCTTGGCTACACTTTAAGCACCTTTGTTTAAAATTACAATTCATGGAATTATTGAGGGAAAAGTTACAAGGAAAACATTGCGTAGCAACGGGTTTTCTGGTTGAACGTTTCCAATTTCATTGTGAGCTATAGCAATCTTTACAGTTTGTATATGCACAGATTCTTTTTTTTTGTTTTGGGTAAGACGGCTTTCCAAACAGGTAGAGGTTGTTTAGATCTTTAGTGATAAATGCAATAAAAAAAGTTGATTAATGCAATTTAAAAGGAAAAAAAAAACTCTTTGTTTTATATACATTTCTAGTGTTTGTTTATTAACATTAACCAACTTGTATTTGCAATTTTCATGTTGCTCTCTCATATTGTTATTTAAGGCATCTACAATTTCTATTTTTACCTAGCAAAATTTTTTAACAATCTAATATAAGATGATATTCGGCTAAAGTCTTCAAATAAGGTAATACAATACATTGTTATAGGTATTTCGATTACATAAATGCAAGATACTCAACTTATTTTTGTATAGTTTATATAATTCTTCTGAAAATAGAATTTTATTTTTATTCATTATATGATGTTACATCTTTATATTGATATATTTTCTAATCAATATGAAAATTTTCAGGGTGCTAGTAAGCTGACCAGAGAAGATATCGAAAGGGTTTTCAACTTGTACGATCGAGTATGTATACTTAAATCAACTTCAATCACAGTGTTATTCAATCAAAAAAATTTCTTTTATTACGAATGTGCCATTCACTTTTAAGAATTCACTAATTAAGATAGTTTGGAGCGGTCTGATAGCCAAGTTAAGTTTCTGAACTAGGGAAGCCCAGTTCGAAACCTGGCAAGGCAAGTCAAACCAAAAGCTTTTTATCTACTAGGGATGGTCACAATAAATACTCAGATCTGAAAGATCCTCCCATTGGGTTTGAGGAAATTGATTTTAAGGTGCAAACTCCCCGGATGCCATCCTTAAAGGATATTTGAACCAAAATGAGGGGTCACCAGCCACTATTTAGGCAATGATGACTTTTATTCCATGATGAGACTGATTCAGGGACACATATCATCCATTATTAATGAGGATGCTTAATGCATGAGTATCATCATCATCATCATATGGTGATATATTTTGTGTTACCAAATCCTCAATAGCGCTAGGCCACTGCGACAAATGGCAAAATGGATTATATGGTACCAACTACTTTAATACAACGGCAAATGTAAATAAAAATGGTACAAACATCGAGAGAAATTTTAACTAGGGATTAAGCAAAAAAAATAATAATTAATTCTTTTTCAACATCATACACATAAAATATTTTTTAAACAGCAATAATAAAACTACATATTTACAAAAATTCTTATCAAGTTAGTGATTTTCATTATTAGCTAGCTCTCTGTCAGACATAGGTCAATACGTAAGTAACTTAAAATGTATAGTAAAAAATTTATAGCACAACGGCAAACTGATTTGTTCCAGGATAAGTTAAATAATTTAAAGTTAGTGGTTAAAATAAAATAGAAAGAATTAACGTGAAACAATTCGGCTCACACAAGAGCTATGTACAAACTACATAAATTGTTATTCTTCCCATTTTTGCTGTATTGAAAGAAGAAGGTGATGTACAATCGATCGTGACGAAAATCTATCAGTAAGAGGAACCTAAATAGATAATAGACTAATAGGAAGGTTTCTTGTCATCCCGTGTTCCCTAATCGAATATCACAGTTTGGTACTTTGCCAAGTTATCGGTTTGTTATAAGCATGAATATATGCCATAAAGCATGCCATTGAAATAACACTAATTCTGATTTAACTTTAACTTCAATTAATGCTGGATAATTAATCTATTTAAAAAATATTCTGCCACTGTCCATCTTGTCTTCGTAATGATATGTAACATTTAGTTAAGATTGGAAAAACTTTTCATCATAAACAATAATAATAATAATGATTCAACGTATTTTACGATATTTGAATTATTTATCTTTCACTTACTAATTCCCTGGGCTGTTTAGTAACTACCACTTGGATTATTGACTCATATAAACTTGGACTTGTGATACATAATAAAGCTTAAAAGGGTGTAACTTTTATATTAAGGATTTAAATGCCATTTTCATACATTTATAAGTAATATAGAATGAATATCCATTAACCTTTTACTTTGAAACTCATTTCTATGATTATGTTTTGCTGATTTTAACTTGCGACGATTTTTGTTGTATGTGGCATGGTGTATTATATAAGTCATTGTATAAGTCAATTTTAATACACTAAAAAAGAATGCACTTTCATAATATATTTTGAGCTTTTCCATATTATTAGTAATTTTGTATTTATTTCTCACCTGCCAAATATTTATTATTCAATTTTGTCAAATAATAGATCATTTTTTTGCATAAAAAAGGTTTATTAAATGTTATTTCATTGTAATGTTTTATTCAAATTCAAGTTAATTTTTTTTTTATTTATGTATGTAGTTAGTAATCGGAAATTAAAACCAATAATAAAACCAAATAAATAATAAAACCTTCTAAACCAATTTTGGAGGGTGATCGTTAACCTTAGGTAATAAAAGTTGAAGTGGTTCAAAACGTAATAATAATAAGAAGAAGGCACTTAAAATAAACAAAAAGAGAAACACTTGCATAAAACTTACATATTTTTTTCAATAAATACCGTTTTATTTTTTAAGTTAGTTTATTTCTCCGATATTCATTCTCCTAGGTTTGAATCAATCTTTTTCCAAAATAAAATTTTGGCCAAATCGTAAAAAGAGGGCCCGTTGGGAATTTGACGACTTTTTTGTGTCACCAACTGAGCGATAAGTCGCCAAAGGTAGTAACCTGGTTTTCTTATACTTTTTTCAATTCACTTCACTTACAATCGCAACCCGTTATTTGGTGAGCAATTGGCGAAAAAGAACTTTGATGCCAAATCCCAAAGGCCACTATTCTGAGATTTTACTGAAACTACTTTTTAATAGTATTTTATCTTATGTATTTATTTTATTTTATAGGATCAAAACGGTACAATTGAAAACGAGGAGTTGAAAGGATTCCTCAAGGATCTCCTCGAACTTGTAAAAAAGTGAGAAACACTTAGAATATTATTATATTAAACATTCTTTAGAATATAATTACAAAAATTAGAATACATTTACGATCATATGTAAGACATAAATTAAGGTTAATAATAAATACTTATTGTGAAAAATAGTGCTTTGTATAAAAAAATTCCATCGTAATTCTTTTTTAATGCATCAAAACATATTTTTTTTTTTTTTTTTTTAAATCAAAATCTTTAAAGAGATAATTTTGAATTAAACAATATTTCGTTGTTTAAAAAGAGTCGTTATTTGATTCTTTTTTGTTGCAGGATTACGATGCTCAAGATCTGGATGAATTCCAGGAGGCGATTCTTAGGGGATGCGACTTCAACAAGGATGGCAAGATTAACAAGAAGGAACTCACCATGATTCTGCTAGCGCTCGCCAAACATGCCCAGGAGGATGACGTCAAATAAATTTTCTTTTCTGGCAAACCTTTCTGTTCTTGCCAATTGTTCCGCCAACAATCATTATGCATCAAAAAAAGATAGCAAAAGCAGCCTAATTATTTGATTTTAAATCAATGATTAATTTTCTGATTATAATCCATTATGTTGCCAAACGATATTTCAAAAAAAAAAAAAAAATAGTAAAATAGATTATAATCATCATGATAATTCTCTAAAATTTATTTTATTTATTTATTTATTATTTTTTTTTATGATTAATTTTTAAAGCACTTATGGTAGTTCGTAAAACTATTTATTTATGATTGAATTTTAATTTGAAATTCGAAAAAAATTTAACGAATAAATATAGGTTTTTAAATTACAAAGTATTTATCAGTGTTTTTTTGACAATTTTTTTTTATTAAATGTGTTCTGAATTAATTTTGAATTCTAATTTTTTGTTCTGAATATTATTATTATAACTATTAGCAATAATTTATTTCATAGCTATAAAGTTACTCAATAATTTAAAAATAATCTTAATTTTAACATATTTTGTAATGGCCCATTGTATTCTATTGATTAAAATTATCTGATATTCCAAATTATTATTGCGGTACAATAAGTGTTTAAAATGATATAAATTGCAGCATTTCATAGACAAAATTTATTTAAAATTAATTTTTTAAAAATCCTTTTAGACTTCGAATATCTGTGTTATTCTATTTCACCCATTTCATTAGGCTTTTTGTGCTATAGTTAGGCCGCTATTGCGCTTTGTGCTTGGTTGTAACATATAAATAATTTCATTCTTGTATTAATATTCTTCAATGTCTTTGTAGAAAAACTGAAGTGATTCTTGATTATATGTTTGTAAACATGTCAGGCTCTCGATTAGAAGTTCTTCCATTAATTACAAAACCTTTGTTCGTCTTTGAATTTTTATCTCATGGTGCTATTATTATTTTACTTTCAAAGTTTATGCTTTAAATTATTTATATTTAATTTTCAAAGGCGAATTCATGTTTATTTTTCTAAATATAGTCACATTTTTTGTTGCCTTTTATTTAAATATAGTATATAAAAAATTCAACGAAATTGCACCAAAATTTGACGTTTCTGTTTGTACATTCAAAATAACGGAAATAAATAAACTCATGTCCATTCTTTTATGTTCTCACATTAAATAAAAGCTTCTTTGAATTCAAGGTTAAATGTAACTTCAATTGTGATATTGGTGCATTTATTTGTCAAATTTCTTTAATGCGAAAGCTACTATAATTTCCCCCTATGATTTAGCAAAGTTAATGAACCATACATGTAATTACATCTCCCTTTTATGATATTATGCAAACTTCCTTGTTGGCATGTTTCAGAGTACGATTTCAATAAAAGGAATAAAGTAAGCCTGACACATGGTATAATAGCGGGAACTGCAGGTAATACGATTATTTACCATTGCGAACACTTAGAGCTACCAACAGAGTAGATTTAGTCATTAAAGTATAAACGTAGAATATTTCTTATAAATGTTCTTAAGATAAATATTCTAAGAACTTTTCTTTTTTGGTGTTCCGTTCTCTGTAATGTTTACTTTAATCGATTGTTCGTCTACTTTTTAAAGTTACATATTACTCTCATTGCTTGTAAAGAAAATGTATTGTAAGAGCCCATGAACTTCGATTTTATTGCTCGAAGAAAGGTAAGCAGTTTTAAATATCAAACTACAGACAGTTATGGTTATTTACAGCAGTGTTTGCTTAAAATAAATTCAACGTATTGCTAAGTAAAATAAATTCAACTTAATTAACTTTTTACAGCCAATTGCAAAATTAATTTTCATCAAATTCAAATGAAGTACTTGCAGTAAATGAATTCTAAGTAAAATTTAAATTAAAAGATGATTAAAATTTTCAACAACAAGCAAAATTGAGATTATATTCATTATAGAAAAACATCTTGAGTACATTTCGAACGTGAAATAAATTAAATATTTTTGTTATTGTTTATTTATTACTAACTGTATCTGTAACTGTATTTCAATCTGTGTACAAATTCGATTTTTTTCTTCTTTTGCCAAAAAAAAAAAAAAAAAAAAAAGGATAATTTAAGTTTTCTAATTTTTGTATCATAAATTCCACAAAAAAAATGCACTGAATTATGTATTATAAAAATCTATTTAATGTTTTAATAAATTATGATAACAAAAACATAAAATTATATTCTGCGATAAAATCAAAAGGAAATCAAATTTAGTTTGTCGAAAAGATTATAGATGGCAGCATCAAAGCGAAAATATGCGACTTCAACGCAGTCTACGATATTGATGCTGGATATATGAAGTAGATTGTTAACTGGCTATATGAAATGATTATTAAATACTCAAAGAGTTGATTGCAATTAAAGAAAGGCCATTACTATTTCAGAGTTGTAAAACAATTACCTTTGATCGGCGACGATTAATAAGCAAATAATTATGCACATATGTGCATGAATATTTTTGCCATATCAACGAATTCAATAGTTAAGAAAAAAATTTTAATAACTTGAAGAAAGTTAATGAAAGTATTTAGGAAAAAATGGCTATTTCTAAGATCAATGAGGATTTGTGAATTCAAACGCTTTCATTAGATTTTGATCGAATTTTAGAGTAGTTTAATTCTTTACTAGTGTTAAATTTCGAATTCTATTACTCTTAAACAGAGTTAATTATCTAAAAAGTTTTTTTCGATTTTCTCTGCTTTTTTTTCAATTGGTAGAGCTAAAATTAGCATGCATAGTTACTTAGAAGTACTAATATATTAGATTTAATGATTCATAGCTATTCGAATCCAATCAAATGTATCGAAATCTCCATTTTATATGACAAATTAACTATCTCATTTTTGACTAACACATATCGATAATGTAAAGAGACATATCCGTACTCTAATTGAAAAAATATATCATTATTGCATTACGTCGCTGTAGTTTGTAAGATTTCGGCTGACTTACTCTAGAAAATTTTTTTTTTTTTTTTTTCAAATTGCAGAAAGTCTTATAATATTTATGGAGAGTGGTTAACATTAATTTTTTTTTTCTTGTCATAAAACAAGAAATAATAAATTTTCTCAAGCTGTTCTTGACTTATTGTCTTATCATCCTTTTGCATGGCGTTATAATAATGCAGCTTTTATAATAAGCAGTGTGTTTCAAGCTAGAACTATGAAAATTATAACGGTCTGTTTGTTTTAAGTTCATGGCATGATTTGTCTTAAAATCATTAGATATGCTTGTACGCACAAAAATAATATACTTATTTGTTCTTGTTGAAATTATCTATATATGTATTGCATTGTATTTCAGCTAAGTGTATGGAGAATCTTTCTTCTGCATTGTAGAGTTCTATCTGAATAAAACGTATTTTGTTATTCTCTTTCATATTTCCTTTAACATGCTGGTTCATTCCATACAAAAGTTTAAATATTTTATTCTGAAAATCAATCATTTAACTTGGAAATATCTTTTTTGATAACACAACATTCACTCATTATGAATGAGTAGTATTAAAGTTTAATTACAATTTCTAATGAAAAATTTATTCAATTTGATATAATTACAGCAGAATATTCCAATCTATAACACCAGATCACCCTGTTGGATAGCTCGTTGTACTTTCGAACTAAGAGAGTTTGGAAAACAAAACATTAACGCACGATTGTTTTGGAACATAAACAATGAATGTACAATTGTTTTGAAACGCAAACAATTAATGTGCAATTGTTTTTAGAATATAAGCAATTGATGTACAATTATTGTTTTGGGGCGCAAACAATGTACAATTGTTTTAGGACACAAGCAATATACAATTGTTTTGAGACATAAACAATTAATGTACAAGTGTTTTGGAATACAAACAATTAATGTACAATTGTTTTGGAATACAAAAAATTAATGTACAATTATTTTGGGACGCAAGCAATTAACGTACAATTGTTTTGGGACTCAAGTAATTAATGTAGAATTGTTTTGGAACACAAACAATTAACGTGCAATTGATTTAAAACACCAACAATTAATGTACAATTGTTTTGGGACTCGAGCAATTAATGTACAATTGTTTTAGGACACAAACAATTAATGTACAATTGTTTTGTAATAGCTCCAGGGTACTAAGCACACATGGGAAACATTTTTCCAGCAAGCGTAATACTCACTGATCCATTGAAATGTTCATCTAATTCTTTTATGTTAGGTTTGTCGTAGGGCAAGCTATTATAGAATGAAATTTGGGATGGGAGAGAGGATTAAATACATTACCATCTTCACCAATATCCTGTGGTACTTATTTTTAACATTAATAAGGTCAGAATTGAAAATAGTTTGAATTTTTGTTGGGGTACATTTGTTAGGTTTAATGAAACCGTCATCATCGATAGAAGGAAAAGCAATATTATTTACATTAGAATTTTCAATTATTAGAACTTATTAGGAATATAATAATCATCTTTCCCCATTGGGTGGCTAGCATCTCTTGTTAAATTTCGTTTAATATTAGATTTATACGTAATACATTTGATAAATGGGCAGAGATCCAAAAGACTTTTGGACTTTTGAAAGCTTTTTGCAAACAGTTGAGTTGATTATTCTTCGAGATGTTCTGGAGGTCTAACGTAGTGGCAAGCGAATTGATAAGAGTTGTTAAGTTTTTAATTTGAAAATCATAGTTCGTTAGAGGACAATCCATTAAGGTGAATCATAGAGGACATATCCATTCCGGTGTCCTACAGAGTACTTTTGAAATGACCTGAGAAAGTCCTTTCCTTATAACTTCATCCATTTCCATATTCCATATAAAGATAGTTCATTCTAATGTTCCATTCAATCAAATGATCCTAACTAACTAACTAACTCCCCTGACACAACAGTCCATCTTGGGCTATGGCCGTCTCCTACCAGTAGATTCCGAAACAGGAAATGTTGTCTTTTTTTACTGGTTAGAGTTGTCAACCCTACGCCCAACGTTCTGCAGTCATATTTGGCTTGACCTAAGGTTTAAAGTGGATTCTGAACCAGTGACGGATTTAGGTTCGATGGCGCCCTAGGCCCAAGTTAATTTGACGCCCTTATGTATAATAATAATAATAATACGAATAGTAATAATGGATTCGAATTAAATTTAGATATTGAATTTAGGCATGAATTATATATATATATATATTTGGTATAACAACTAAACATACAATTTAGAATAAATTGCTTTTAATTAAGAAATAAATCCTATAGTATCTATCTAATTAATCATACGATATATTTATTTCTTGCATTCATCCCTGCGAAAGTATTAATGACATCCTCATAAACTTCTTGAACTAATTGTGTTTCAAGGGGTTAATAATGCAAGTGCATTTAGCCTATTTTGCTCCATACCTGCACGTAAATAATTGTTCACTCTTTTCAGGGTGGAAAACGATCTTTCTCCAGAACGATTTGTTGCAGGAATACTTAGATAAATACGTAAAGAGATATCTATATTTGGATAGATATCGCAGAGATCACGTGAATGTAAGAATTCGTTTATTTTTGATGCAGAGCTTATATCTATATTGTTTTCTTGTAATTGTTTCAAGTAGCACTGCAGGTGAATGCACTTACTTAATACTTCTTCTAAATCGTTCATATATTTTTGCGACTGTCTTTGCCGCTTGCTCTATGTTAATATTTTGTGTTATAATGATGAGCAAACAAACGCTACATTTAGATTTTATACGAAAATTTTATGATAAATCTAACGTCAATGAATAAATGCTATACTTAACGAAAAATTTTTTAGTACCTATTTGTTAGATATTTTAAATTGTACTACTTACACGATTAATTATTTTAAAAATAATTCCACCCTTTAAATATTGACATCTTGAGGTTATCAAAGTAAAAAGAAGCATTAAAAATTTTGTCTTACAGTTGATTAAAAAAAAAAAAATCGATTTCAGATTTTTGCCGCCTCGAAAACTTTGGCGCCCCTAAAAATTTGCCACCCTAGGCCCGGGCTTAAGCCTAAATCCGTCACTGGTCATATTAGGCTTAACCAAAGGTTTAAAGTGGATTCCGAACCACTACAAGCATCCATGATACAGCCGGGAAATCAAATAATCCACAATGAGGTTCACACAAGTAATATTCGCAAAGTTTTTACATTATAATATGAAAAGATATAAGAAATAAAATAATGTAATAATAACAGATAAAAGAAAAGAAAAAAAAAATAGTAAAAATAGCAAAGAAAGCTAACATAAAAAATGCAATGGGGGAATAAGAATAACGTTTTTCTAAAGAAAGAAAATACACTGTCATTGAGATATCTGCCATTGTCATTGAGATATTTGACCATAAATTTAAAATGACTGCAAAAATTCCATAATGAAATTCAGAAAAACAAACTCAAAACCTTAATAATTTAAATTTGTATTTATAAGAAAAAAAAAAAAATTTTTTGTTTGGGTTGTTTCATTTCAGCAAAGAAAAGGTACATCTTTTCGCTTCATAAATGTGTATTTACACGTCTATAACAATAAACGAGCAGAAATTATAAAAGAAATTTTTTAAAAATTATCGAAACATTTAAAATAGTATACATAAAGGCAATCTTAATTATTAAGTACTTGCATAATGCAATTTCACGAAAATGCAGCCAGATTTTTGATTGAAAAGATTTTTTAATAATGAAAATTCATAATGTCTTAAAAATTTATTTATAATCCATGTTCTATTATTACATGCAAGTTTTTAAATTAAAAATTATTTAGACGAATAAGATTTATTTTGTTATACCAATTATTTTAATTTTAAATATATTTTTTTAAATTAAGATAATGACTTAAAGAAATTACTTTTTTTCTAAAGTTGTGCATGCACATTACAATTGCTGACTATTTTTTCATAAATGCTGCCATTAACGATAGATGGCGCAGCCAGCGCCTTCGTCGTAGGTGGCGCACCCATCATGAAGGAATAACTGCTTATGCTACGGGGCTAACAATGTAAACAATGTTTCACGAACGAAAACGATGTCTCTTAAGATAAATGTTTGTTCATAGTAAAACAAAGTACTATTGTGTCCAAAAAAGTAAGGCCAATTTTTTTTTTTTTTTTTTCAGAAACTCTTTATCCAAATTTATTTTATCGCCTTCAAAGTAAACCCCTCCGAATACAATGCACTTATATCAACGTTTTTCCAAAACGCACGTCGATTCACGTTGAATCTCTTCCATCTACTCAAAAAGGTGTCCCCGGAGTGGTCTTTTGAGTTTAGAGAATAGGCAGAAGTCGCACCGTGGGAATAAGGGGGTTGTGGAACGATATGGGTTTCATTTTTGGCAAAAAAAGTCACGAAGAATCAATGCAGTGTGAGTTGGCGCATTCAGTGTTTTCGGTACCAATCGAAATTTGACGCGTTTGAGGCCCAAAATGGAATTGACCTATCCTTTTGAAATTTCAATATCCTCAGCAAGGTCTCTAATTGTAAATCGATGCTAATCAAGCACCAAATCTATAATTTTTCTGACGTGAGCTTCGTCGGTTGAGGTGGATGGTCGACCAGAGGGCTCTTCGTCTTCAATGCGTTCTCTGCCTTCTTTGAACTTTTTATACCACTTCTATACATTTCTTTCCGATATAGGAATGCTCACCGAATGCCTTCTGCAACATTCTATACGTTTCCGCAAACAAAATTGAATGCAAGTTCTTTTGCTCAATTAATTCAGACATTTCAAAAATCGCCAGAATCAGTTTTTTAGCGTTTCACAAAGCCAAGCGTAACTCCAATACTAATGAATATTTTGACGTCAAATTTCACACAGATATCAAAGACAGTGCCAGCAACCTAAAAAAAAAAAAAAAAAAATTGAAATTTCAAAATCCCGGCAATGTGGATTTTAAATTGAAAATTGGTTTACTTTCTGGACATAATAGTATATTAAATTAGTAGTAGTAGGTTTTTAAGATAATACAATTAAAATCATAATTACAAACAAAAGTGTAAAAGTTTTGTTGACACAAAATAAATGCTCTTGCTGTAAATTTTTTGCGTTTTGAAAATTATAGTTGCCAAAATTAAATTGCTAATAAAACTCAATAATTAATCAAAATCAAAAATTCTATCCAATATTTATGGAGAAAATTTGCAATTGCAATTAGAAAATATATGCATTCTTTTTATTGTATGTAATAATATTTTTAATATTTTCATTGGTTTGACTCATTATTTGTTTATTTATCGTTACAAATCTTTTTGTGCACAACTAATCCTCCTAACTACAACTTACCTTAAACTTCAAATTTTATTTCATTGTTGTGAAATTAATTGTATTGTGAAATTGATCACAGTATATTATTAATTGCACTAAAAATATTTAATTACAAAATAAAGTCAACAGAAAAGTGGATTTCTGCATTAAAGAAACAAAATATGCAATCACAATTCTTTTTAGTTCAATTTTTAAAAGTAATAATAAACGTTAGGATCAAAAACTCAAAGGAGTTCATGCTTAGAAACATTATTTCTATAATGAAAATAAATGTAATTAAACAATGAAAAAATCAAAAATAAATGAAAAAAATATTACTGTAATGTAAATTTGAATATATTTTTGATTTAGAGGCATTTAAAAGAAATATTCTAAAAGTAAACAAATTATTTTGCCAAAATCAAAAAAAAATTTACTGAAAAAAATACTTCGTATTTTTTAGGAAAGTGTAATAAGTATTACAACACAAGCAATATATTGTAATTAATCTTTTATATAAAAATAAATAAATAGTTTAAAAACACGCTTTTAGAGTTAATCAAACTAAAAAGTAAAAATAATTGTTAACATAAGAATAAATGACTGACGAGAAAATGAATGCCACTGTTCTAAAAGCGCGGGGTGCTTGATATCAATCCTTATAATTTTTCGCTAGTTTCATTCCGAAATGCAGAATTAATTTAAAAATGTCATACAAAGCACCCCGCACTTTTAGAACAGTGACATTCATTTTCTCGTCAGTCATTTTATTCTTATGTTAACAATTATTTTTTACTTTTTAGTTTGATTCACTCTAAAAGCGTGTTTTTTAGTGTTTTTAAACTATTCATTTATTTTTTACTTTTCAGTTTCATTAAAAAAGCGTGTTTTTTAGTGTTTTTAAACTATAATATTTAAAAGAGGTCCCGGTACGGAGGAATGGAACTATAGTTCTTACAATAATGTAATTGTGAGTAAAACAAAAGCTAAATGCGAATATGTCGAGCTAGCCAGGATTCGAACAGGGAATCCCCTGATCCGTAGTCAGGCGCGTCATCCGTTGTCCCACGTAGGTTTCAATGTCTTTTATTCTACATGGGTTAAATTGCTCTTCATAAGTTAAAATAAAACCACTAATCCTGGCGATCCTAATCACGATAAGATAATAAACTTATCAAACTATTTTAGTGTCGTTGGTCCTTGATAAGTCTACAACGTTTAAATTAAATCTGATCTCTTAAAGTAGGGCAAAATCGAGCCCAAAGAGTCAGTTACAAACAAACAAGCAAACATACAGGTGAAACTAATATAAAAGCGTATTAAAAAGAATCAACTGTTTTCTTCTGAAAGATGCCTGTAAATGTTTCTTTGCAGCTTAAATAGTGTATATGAGGAGAAACAGATCTCCAGGAGAAAAAGTCAGTTACATACATACAAACATACAGGTGAAACTAATAAAAGCGTATTAAAAAATAAACAGAATTTTATTAAAGAATCAATAAATAAATCTATCCATTAATAAACTGCCAAATCATCGCTAATCATAATGTAACGAACTACAGTGTTGTATAGTAAGAAAAAAAAATTATAAATCAATCATATTGCGAAGAAAAAAAGATTATTTATGAGACAAAAACAGAAAATAAAATAATTTTGGATCAATATAACATGAATATTTTTAAAGATTGTTTGAATGCAGATATTTTTTATCTGCTTCATTTTTTTTTTTTCCTTCGGGGGCTTTAAGCTTTGTCATGTTTATGCCTAAATATTCCGCACAACTAGTAATTACGTCAGATTCACGCGAGTTTGTTTTTACCTCCAAATTATAACGTTTTCTCTGAATCATATAATGGGTTCATTACTAATAATTCTCTAAAAACTTCTTTTTTTTGTGATTGAAAGGCATTGCTTATTCTATGAATCTTTTGTGTCCATTCTTATTTATAACATTTTAAATTGAAGTTTACAATTAAGTATTACAACCGCTTTGAACAAAATAAATTCAGTTATGAATTTCAGCTCCCTAATTTTGCGATATTGTTAAGCTATTTGATACCAGTTCATCTAAATCTTCGGCAGCATCTTCAATTATTAAAAAGTTTTTGTCTCATATAGCAACAATTTATGATACACTTAACAAAATACCTTGGATAACCTATCTTTTTAACCATCTATTTTATTCTATTTTTTGATAATCAATCATTTTATAAATGGATGAAATCCCTCACTGACAAGATTAATCATTTTCCATTTTATGACAATGAAATAAAAATGTATGCCTTACTACCATTAAAAGGGGTGCGCAGAAGATCTACCTCCCCGTGGTGAACCTGGTAACCCTTTTAGTGGCTAAAAGATCTGCAACTTGGCATTCTTGTTAGATTAATGAACTCTGTTTCAGATGTTTTTTTGTATTTGTTGTATTATTTTGTTGTTGTTGTTGTTGTTTTCCTAGTTGTTCTTTTTTTTTTTTTTTTTTTTTTTTTTTTTTTTGCTGTAACTGTTCATAATCTGCCATTGGAAATAAAAAAAAAACATTAAAAGATTTAACATAACTAAACGAGTTCAAATAATAGATCACTACCCTTACACACTCTACTTACCCTGTCAAAAGGAATGTCACAAAAAATAACTTTGTCTCTTCTGTGAGTGAGAATATTGATATGAATATTGAATAAGTTCTCTCAGCTGTCTAATATCGTAGGCGATGGAGACGCTGTCACTTCTTCCTTTTGAGCCGAAATTACTTCCAATCATGGTAAGACAATGCAGCAATCTTAAAGAAAACTCGCCTTGCTTGACAAAAGTTTGGAGAGAAAGCCAGCACTAAACTGTTTGGTGAACACTTAAAATGCCTTCTAGTTAATACTGAACAACATCATGTTAGAACAAGGTTTCTAAAGATATTTATTTTAATTTATAATCTTTAATCTTTAATTTTAATTTTTTAATCATCTTTATGAGTAATTAAATTAAATTTAATTTAATTTAATTACTCATAAAGATGAAATTTTTTATAATTATTCTTAAAAATCAGTGGCCACTTAAGGCAATCAAAATTATTTCCTACGGATACGCCCAAGTAGAAAATTGAAGATGAACTTGTTGCCTTCAGCTTCAAGATCGATAAAATAAATCAACTAACTAGCTTAAAAACTAAAAATATTATTTCTGTTTGGCAAATAATTCTGCCACAAAATTAATTTCTCACCCAAGAGAATTTTAGTGGATAAATTTTATTCGAAATTATAGCAGTGCACATATAATTTATTTACAGATTTATGCAATATTAACTATTCATATACTAAATAATTATAAATTTTAAAATTCATGTTAAAAGGGAAATATTATATGTAAATAAATTTAAATATCGTTACATATTTACAAAATAATTAAATGACTTAATAATGACTTAATGACAAAATAATTAAATAACTTATAGTTCCAATATAATGAAAATGCCAAAGGATGTTCATAGAAAACATCACTTATTATTACAATTTATTTCTTATAGTTTAATTTTCTTAAAAATTGATTTTTTTTTTTTTAATTTTCATATTTATACGAATATTTAAATATCATAGTATATGTGAAAATTAGTTTTTTAAAATCCATATTTCCAATTAAAAATTTTTAGAATTTCGCTATGTATTTCTTCTTTTTTCTCACAATTTTATAAGAATTATCTTTATATTTCAATAGATTTACAAAAATTCCATTGCTAAATATTAAAAATACAAAAATAATATTTTTTTACTGAAATAATACATTAAAATTAAGCATAAAAGGAGCAAATTTTCTTCAATAAATAATTTTTTAAAATTTAATTTTTAATAATGTTCAGCAAAAGTTATAATTTTCTATAAAAAATGAATTAATGCAATAATAGAATTATTCAACATTTTTATTTTGAACATTTTTACATTGTTCATTATTGTAAAAGAAAACAAATATCCTACCAGTTTTTAATGCCTTACATACACTTATATTACAATAAATATCAAGCTTTTTTTTTTTTTTTACAGAATATATCTTTTTTAAAAGTGCAAATTTTATGAATGTATTTTATAATATAATTTTAATTATTAGAAAGGAATTTTTGGTATTTTTAACGAGAAAAACATAATTTCGAATATAGTTTCAAAATTTACTGTAAAAAATGAATTATAAACTTTTAACTAATTAACATTTAACATGAACTTTTTAAATATAGACACCCGTCATTACCGATTCTGTCACATAAAACAAAGAATATATATGATAGCACATAAAACAAAAAATATGTTTTATAGGCTATACTAATTTTACAACTTCTATCTATGAAACTGTTTTTCTTTTTGTTCTTTGAAACCGTTTCAAATATTTAAGACTTTTCTTAATTATTTAAATTTGTGGTATTTACTCAGAAGCAACATTTTTTGAAGGGAAGGAATGGCTGTTAAAACGAAATTAAAGTAGATGAAATTTTTGAAACGAAACGAATCATTTGGTCTTTAGGGCTCTGAGAAAATAATTATCTATTCGTATTAGCAATTGTATCCTCTACTGTACAACTTACTAAAAAAAGACATTTTAATAATTCTTTTTATTTAAATTGTTATTTTAAACAGTGAACAATAAATTGTGTTAATTCAAAATACAGCTGTTATTATTTAATCTAAAAATTAGTTCATCATTTTGCTATTATGTTGTTAAAGGCTTTTGAATTTCATAAACAAAACTTTTAAACAAAATATGCAGAATAAGCAACTGTTTTGTTATTAAAAGATTTAATGAAGAATTCAAAATTTTTCTATATCTGAATTGAGAAACTGTTCATTTAAAGTTCAGGTAAAATTCTTGTTAACGAAATTTCGCGTTACGGTTGACTAAATGTTAACTTGATGACGTCATATGTGTTGAAAGGAAAGGAGTTCGGCCGATATGGTGGTTTCGAATGTAAACTAGGGTTTTAAATCATCTTTACCTGTTCAAAATTGTTTTTTTAATATTTTACACTTTTTTATTTTAATGTAGGTCTTAATTTTTAAAACATAATGTTAAAGCCCTCTAAAGTAACTAATCGCCTTGATAAAAATCGCATGGAGATTAAAAGCAAGGTGTGTATAATCTGTTCTTTTAAATAGTTTTTGTATTGTTTTCCTCTTCTTTGTCAATATCATGTCTTTTGATCATAAGTTTTCATCCATTTAAGGTTTTCTAAATGTTTATGTTGTTTTAAATACTGCTTTTATATTGTTATTATGATAAATGACACCTGTCAATTTAACAACTTATCGTCAAATAGGTATGCGGTCGGTTTTTGAACTCTATTGAACTTAAATGCAAACAAGATGTACGCAATAATATTTTAAATTCAGTGACTTCCTCATAAATTTATGGATTGAAGATCGTTTTATCATCAGGACAAATTTTATTTTATTAAAATATGAAATTGTACGTTTATTTTAATTCATCTAACTAAAAATGCACGATTATACGCCCCAACTTAGATGAATTTATTTGATAGCTGTAATTTGTTTGAAGAATTAGAAATATATATTTTTAAACTGTAATATAATTTATGTGTACAAGATTTTCCGCTATTTTATCTGTTTTCTAAAATAATTAATACAATTTTATATTATGTAACACATCAGTTTATCCAAAAAATGTTTCATGTTTACTTTTATGAATTTTTATTGTTAAATCGAGAATAATTTTTATAGTTATATAATACATAATCATTATTAGAATATAGACTTTTAAAGTAAATTGTGATATATTTTTTTCCCTTTTACTGTATCCATCATTACTTCCAAAGACAATGATTTTTAATTAAAAAATTTCTGCAACAATTACAAGTCTCAATTTAGAATTAGTCAAACAAATATTTTAAAAAAATTAATGTATTATTACTTTTGCAGTAAAATATAATTTTCATTTTTTTTATTATCCTTTTATTATAAAATGCTATTACTGTGCAGATAAAGAGAATGAGTTGTTAAAATTATAATTATTTAAAAATAAATCTATAAAAATTAAATTTTATATGAATTTATTATTGTTCTGAAGCGTTTATGAAGGTTTAACAACAATGAATTTAAAATTATTTATATTTTGTTAAAATTTTCTAAGTTCTACTCATTTTTAATATAGAAGTTTTGTAATGTAATATTTTAAAATCGCAGTTTTTAAAATTAAATAGTAAAATTTTAATTAAAAGTTCTTCCATACTTGTTCGTTATAACTGAATTTGAACTGCTTGGACTTTTTACTGATTGCAATATTCCACTAGAAATTGTTCAGTGAAGGATGTAACTTTGTCTCATTATTTTCTGTTAAATAGATTCTTATAAATGTATATAAAATTTGTAAAAATTTGACTATTTTCTCTTCTTTCATTAAAAAAAAATCAAAGAAAATTAAAATATTAAATTGACAGTTGAATATTTGTTGTACATTAATTGTTCTTCAATGATAAAATATCCTTCCACAAATGTATGTAAAAAGGAATACAAGATGCATATTTGTTACAATTCTATTTACTGGAGATGTGCCATCAAAAGTTGTCAAGATTCAACAGGTATTCAGGAAGGAAACTTATTGAAAGGTAGTAAAAGGCCTTTTGATAATGTTATGAGATTTATTTATTGTTGGTAATAATAATTGACATTGATACTTCCATCTATTTAATGGATAATCATTACTTGTTGACTTTTTGACGTTACTGTTCGTTAAATAACGATTCTTTTATATGTATATATATATGGTCTGTGATGGGAAATTTTTAGTAAAAAATTATATTTCACTTCTTATAAATCTATGAACTAATATTTTATTTATTTATTTTATAGCTTGATGCAGAGTTCCGACGTTTCGGCTTGGACAGAAGTGAGCTGTCATCTTTCGAAGAATTTTATAATCTAATAGAAAAATTTCATAAACTCAATGAAACTCCTTTTACAATTTGCTACACGGATCCAATCCATGGTGACTTGCTGCCTATCAATAATGATGATAATTTTGCTCGAGCTATAAACTCTGCATGGCCTCTTCTTAGGTTATTTGTCCAGAAAAAAAGGTGAGATACTTTATTATTGTTATTTATATACAACTTAATGCAGATTCTTAATTATTTTAACTTGGAAATTATTTTTAAAATATATATATTTGTTATCTGAAATAGAAACTTATTCTATTAGCTGGACTCAGTTTTTCGCAATTAAATGTTGCCAATCATGAAATTTAAATCATGCAATTCTCTAAAGTAATCAAAATAAAGCATTTTTAATGCATAGGAAATTATACAATTACATAAATAAAATGAAATAATAGCTATAATTACCCATAATGGATATAATACTTATTATATCCATTATGGGTAATTATAGCTATTATTTCATTTTTTAGTACATGTAGTACTATATGTACGTATAGTTGAAATGCTACTTGGATCGATAAACAAATATGTTGATCAAAGTAGTATTTCAATATCGCATAAATACTAACACCTAAATAATAAGAATAAAATTGCATTCAAAATTGTCGAAAATATTTTTAATTTTGAATGCCAGTAGCAAGATATAAACTAGATCAATATGTATCCAAAATCTGACCGTTACTAATCTGATTAACATTAATAATCTGAATTTTTATTGTAATCCCCCACCCCCCACCCCCTCCCATAAGCACTAAATCTTTTGCGACATCTAGTTTCTGTATCTTTAAAGTTTAATATAACTTGTTGCTGAAATGTCAATGCCTGGCATCTTTCAGTTCTTTGCTGGTTTTTATTTTCCAGTTATATAAAGAATAATAATTTCATAGTTGATTGTTTCTTTAGTTATAGCCATTAACAATTACCAGAAAACATTATCTAGTTTATCAACATAAATTGCAAAGTACAAGACCAACATTACTTTTCTTGTTCATTGCCTTTAGTCAGTTTAAATTATTTTTATTTCATTT
This sequence comes from Caerostris extrusa, assembly GCA_021605095.1. Classification (NCBI taxonomy): domain Eukaryota; kingdom Metazoa; phylum Arthropoda; class Arachnida; order Araneae; family Araneidae; genus Caerostris; species Caerostris extrusa. The sequence continues at coordinate 211,487 of BPLR01000047.1, read as the reverse complement.
CTGTAGCTATATAGTTTTAAATGTATTGAAACATTTGCTTGCTAATTCACAATGAAGGGCATATCATAGCTTACTCGCTTTATAATAAAATGCAAAATTTTGTGACAATGATTTGCTAAGGAACAAATCTGGCTTACAAGAAAAGTGCCCTGAAATATTATGAAATTATACTCATATTATAAATTAGGCATTATTTAGTAGGCACTCATTTATAAATATGTGATAAAAAGTTCATTAATAAATGCTTCCCTTGTCTTATTATCCCAACAAGTAAATATATACTTTTATGTGGCATTTCAACATTTTTATATACTCTAAAAAACATATAATATTTTTTATTATCAAAGAACGTGTGTCTTAATAAAATCCATTATTTTAAAAACATAGAAAATATATCTGTATAATCAGATTTAATATATTTTTAATAACTAAAGTCTTGTTCCTACTATAATATTTACTCCAGTACATATTTCTTATTAACTGACATATTTTAGTATTAATAAATACATCTCTTGTTATAGAAATGAGTAATGCTTTTTTTTTTTTTTTTTTCACTTAATCAATATTTGATACAGTTGTAATAGTTTGCATTCTAATCTAATGACAGATAATTCATTTTATAATCATAACATGTATTATATAATCTTTTCTATAAATAAATATTTGTTCCATAAAATGTGTTACAAATACAATACACACAACTATAAAAAATCATTATTAAATGTTATAGGAATTTCTGACAATTTTTCCCTATTGTTAAATTATGTCAATAGCTGTAATTCTTTAAAAGTAATTTGAAACTAAGATATTTATAATTTTTTATTAAAGTTATTGTGTTTGTTTCAGTATCTATTTGGTAAATATTTTTTATTTAAGTTATAATATACATTTAGGAATAGCAAAATTTCTTTTGTTTTTTTATTATCAAAACTACAACATTCATTTGCATTTGTTATCCATAAAAATGTGATAAAAGTGCAAATCAATGTTGTAGTTTTGATAATAAACAATAGAAACAGATTATATAACCAATGTTACAATCCTAAAATGAAGTATCTATTACTAGATTAGAATGTAAACTATTAAAACTGTATCAAAGATTAATTATATTATTATTTTTCAAACTAATTATGCATGAAATCTAAAGGTACCTTTATTAGTTAATGTAGTAAAAATGAAATATTAAATATTTACATTGGCAAAGATTGTGCACTTTGAATTTGTCATTAAATTTTTTTAAATGTTTGTAGTTAAGCTGTTTTCAGTGTTTAAAATCATCAAAAAAGTTTCATATTAGTAAGCATGGTCTGTTGCCTAAGGAAACATTCAAAACAGTAATTTTTAGTCTTAACATATAAAAAAATTCAATAATCAAAACATTTTACTATATATATATATTGAATTATTCATCTTAATTATGTCTATTTTATAACTAATTGTTCATTTGGTTTACTAAGTTGATACTAGTTTCTATTTCAATAAAAATATGTGCAATAGCCTCTCTTTAATATGCCATTCAATAGTTCAGCATATTCTATGATTGAGCACTGACCAAGTCTTTGCTTTTGTACGAATTTGGTGTTCCTCACCTTTTCATTAAATGTGTACATTATTTAAATTTTTATCTATACTTTATCTTTGATATCCTTTAAAATATAATTTCCTGCACTGAACATGCCAGATTATAGAGAGGTTACTGTAATAAATATTTAAACTTTTTTTAATACATATAGTAATTTTTAAAAACTTATTGGACCTATTCCAAACATGTCATATGACTAAAACAATTCTTTACAAATAGTTACATATTTAGTTGTACAATATTACAAATTTGCTTAAATCCTGTAGCTTTCATTTGTTATTTTTTTTTTTAATAACAATATGTAAAACACATTAAAATGGGCTTTATGAGTTACTTATATTTAATTCTTAGAGCCTTACTTAATTTTTTTTTTTTATTACTTTATAAGCATTTGTTTTTAATCTAGGGCGAAAAGTTGTGAGGAGCTCAATGGTTATGGTACAACTGGCAAAAGAAAAAAGTTTCTTAGCCAGTATTTATTACCATCTGTAGTACCGAAAGGTCGTCCACATATATCCATTAGTCTACCTGAAGATTTTCGTCAGGTGTCCTCCATAATTGATGTTGATGTCGTCCCAGAGACTTGTCGACGGGTGAGACTTGTAAAAAGCATGGGTCAGATAAGCCTCTTGGGTTTTACATACGAGATGGTACGAGTGTACGGGTAACACCCCATGGTTTAGAAAAAGTACCTGGAATTTTTATTTCGCGTCTTGTACCAGGTGGCCTTGCTGAAAGTACTGGATTGTTAGCTGTGAATGATGAAGTGCTGGAAGTAAATGGTATTGAGGTAGCTGGAAAGACACTTGATCAAGTTACAGACATGATGGTTGCTAACTCATCGAACTTAATTATAACTATCCGTCCTGCTAATCAGTCTAATGTTGGCTTTCCACGTCGTGGCTCTGTTGGTCATTCATCGCAAATGTCACATGGGTCCCAACATTCCAATCAGTCCTTACCCAGCGATGATGACCATTACGAGGAAGATGAAATTAGAGATCATACTGTGTCTATGTGTCAAGAAACACCAGAAAAGCCTTCGGTATCCGAAGACGATGGTGTTGTCACTCTTTGAGTATGTCATCATGTAAAGGACTTATGTTTGTATGATTTGCATGCCTTCTAGGGTAGCTACATTTTTCTAAGAACAGTGGATAATCTTTTAGCAAATCAATAAGTATAGGAGATATACATTAATATGTGTGTGTATTGTGTTGTGTAACAAAGTTTAAACAAATGTGGATGTGTATATTTTTGTTATGAAATGATATACATGTTTGTTAGCTATTATCCCTGTTCTAAGAATATTACCCCATATGTCCACACCAATACCTCTTGTGCCTTGAGTAAGGGTCTGCTTCTGGGATTCTTATGATGATAAACATTAAAACTAATTTTCAAACTTGGATTAAGGAACCAATTTTTTAATGAAATTTTTATTCTTCATATTACATAGATTTTTAACGTGTAATATTCACAAATTTTTTTAGCTAAATTGTTATTTGTTGTTGAAAGAACAAATATCCGTCCTTTTTATATTTAGGAAACCTGCAATATGTCTGCAAACCAGCATCTTAAGGTAAATAAACTTCAATGCTACTAACCTTTCCTGATTGTCAGCATTAATGTCTGTTACTAAACGCATGTATGTGATATAAAAAAAATAACTGTTCTTTTAACTGTCTTCTTGTGTATTTCCTAATCTTTGTAACATCTTCTATCATGTTATTTGTAACATCACAAAATGTTTGTATTGATCTTAAGGAATTAAATTTAATTTCATGAATTTTATTCTTCTATGTGCAAATAATGTTTAAAAATATTGTTATGAAAAAAAAAATTTGTGCTGTTAATAATCTTTTCTTATTCTATCAAGAAAAATCTTAGTGTCAAATTTCTTTTTTGATTTGATTTGAATTTCTAATATTTATGTGAAAACTTTTTCTAAGTGATTTGATTGTTTTTCTATAAGTAGTTGATTCTGCATCAGAATTTAACTACCTGTAGATTTCTAATTTTTTTTGTGTTACGATTTGAATATACAATTATGGAGCATCTATTTTTGTTGAATTTGTTTGAAAACTAATTATAATTGCACTTGTTTTTATGTTTTTTAAAATGTCTTTTATTCAGAAAATTCTAAAAATTTTATCTTGCATGTGTTTATTGAGTAATGAAATTTTACTTCTTATCATTCAATTATTGCTTCAATTTAATTAAATTATAAGTTTTGAATGTATTTTCGTAATCATATTTAAAAGTGAATTTTGTTATGCATTGCATATTTATTACTTTAGGATGATTTTTATTTCACAAACTTTTAAAGCTATACATGATACAATGAATGTTGTATATGTATATATTAAAAAAAATGTCAATTTCATATAATGTAATATGATATGCTCACAACATTATTTTATTAGCAGTAAGTGAAAAAAATACTTTATAAACACTGTAACTTTATACTTGCTCATTTGTTTAAGAGCAATTAATATATCATTTTATCTCTTACTGATAATTGCTTGTAATGCTGATATTATAAGTATTAGTTTTTATATTCCTGTTCCAGTGTTTATTACGTATTTTAAGATTGTTATTAATTTTGTGAAGATCTGATATTAGTTTTCTGAAATTTATAAATTATTACAGTCTAGAAGTAACTGTCATAATTTGCATTTTTTTTAATTCTTCTTGGATTGTTAATTTTATGTAAATAACAAACATCCTCTAAATTTCTATGTGTTTTAAATGATATTCACCTTTTTAAATGAGATTATTAAAATTATATATATAATTTTTGTTGAAATTTAAATTTTATAAGCATGAATTTAAATTTCTTCAAGAAATATCTTTAGCTAAAAACATAATTTTATTACGAGTTACATTTTTACTTCAGCTTGTACTTGTATAAAAAATTTAATCCGGTCTTCTTCTTTTTTTAAAACTTAAATTTAATAAGTTTAATTTACTTATGTGTTAATGTTTTTATTATTCATTTATATTTGTAAATCATTACAGAATTTTATATTGAAATACATTCCTTAATCATTTAAATATTCTTTACGTGTTAATTTGTACAACACAAAGTGTTTGTCTAATACTTTAAATTATCAATTTTTGGTATAAAATTTCTTACCAGTATTCATTAGTTTATTGCATTAAGTATTATGTACATTAAATTGTCAGAAAACATCTTGTGTAAAAAATAATATGCCAATGTAGTGAAAAGAAACTTGTCCATGTTTTTACTGAGTTGTCTATACCTTGTTCGAATTTGATACAAGAAATTATTAGTTGCATGAAAAAACTGTGATTTATTAAATGTATGATGTACAACTTGCTATTTTCGAAGCTCAAGACTTTAGTGAAAAGGGTAATTTTTTCTGCTCTTATTCCATATTTTTTTACTCATTTCTTAAAAGCATTCTTTAACTTTTTTATTAAAATGTGCATTACTTGAAATCATTGCAATAAAACTTTAGTATTTATTTTTTTAAAAATGCTGTCTCTTTTATTTCACTGGGTTAGTGCAGAGATCTAGGATGTTATTATAGACATTTATCAAAAACTATTCAAAAAATATTACATCATTTGTTTTTTATATCTTATCTAAATATAAGTGTCTGACTGATTTTATCATTTTTCATATTTTGAAATCTTTCTTAGCAGCAGTCGAATGAATTTTCATAATGTTTTGTGTGCCTGTTATTTTTTTAAATATAACATTCTTTATAAACATTCCTACAAAAAAATCAAATTTTGCTTTATAAATATCTATCATTTTAGATGCAATTAGTATTTTGTTGCAACAAGTACAAAGGCAGATTTAGATTTTACACTTACACTTGTAAAGATTTATTTGGATAAAGCAGCATGTATGGGGGACCACTCTGGTCATAGCAGGGTCGAGATGCATTCTCTCGGATGGAATTCTTTCAAACTAGTTTGCAATACACCGCATTTGTCTACCATCTGGACACAACTTACTAAAATACTTTTTTTTTTTTTTTTTTTTAGCTGTTTCAAAGAAGAAATTGAAACAAGTCAGTTTAGAAAATATTGTACTGAATTTCAAATAAATGTATTTCCATGTAAATATTGTCAAACTATCTCACAATATTAGTTCCATTTTGTGTCTTAACTGTGATTTTGCTTCCATGTTGACAGGCATAGATGGCAATGAAGAAGAATATGATATTCTCACAAAGAAAAGTATTAATCTGTATACACTGATTTCCTGAATTTACTGCTCTAGAGAATTATAACAAAATTTTAATCACAACAAATGAAATGTGGTGCTTATCCAAATCGTGATTTATAACAAAACTATCTCCGGCTTATAAAGATGTCAGATTATCTAAAGTCTGCCAATGTTTAAGGTCTTTATAACCAATTGGCTAGCGCTCTGGTCTTTAGTACCACAGGCTTCAGGTTCAAATCCTGGCTGTGGTGTGGATGTTTATTAGTGAAATCCATGTTAAATGGTAGGTCCCAGTTTAATTAGCCTGAAGTATGCACAAAACCATACAGCAACAAACTAAATTAAATTGCCAATGTTCAAAATTGAGCATTTTAGATAATTTCTGCTACCAAATATATAGGCATTAGGAAATATTCTGCATGTGCTTACTTCCCCCCTCTCGCTTTGTAAATTATGTTGCAAAGTAGCTATTTACTGATGAGGAAGTTACTTATTTTGTGTTGTAATGACTACTTGATCATAAATATAGGTTCACAAAAAGAAAACTATTTGGTAACTATTATTGCAGGTCAATTTTGATTTTAATTTAAAAATAAAGAGAAAAGTTATAATTTAAACTTTTAAGCATTCTAAACGGTCACTCCTTTAAATGGGTTTCTCTCACAAATTTAGTGAAAATAATTGTGGAGTTCAAGGTCACATTCTTAAATTTGGCTATTCTAAATATATTTGTTATAATTGCTCTAAAATTAGGTCTTAACAATGGGCTATTATTAATAAAATGATTTTGCATGCATTTCTACAAATTATAAGTATGGGGTATAAAGTTTCCAGTGAAATCTACACAATCAAAAAAGATGCAGGTTTGTGTTACTTAATTGTTTGAAGTAATTAATAGTTGAATCACACAATTACTAATTTGTGTAAAATAAATTTTCAATTATTTTTTAGTTCAAAATATATCATGTATTCAAAAAAAATTCTTGTAACCTATTGTTTTTTTCCTTTTAATCTTAATAGATTAATAAATCAAAAGAATTGGTATAGTTCTCTTAATTTTTTTTTTTTTTTCAAATAAAATCGTAGTACTCCTTAATATTTTTTATTAATATATCTAGTTGGATTGTAATTTCTGTTGTAAAATTCTAGTAAAATAAATATTGACTAACATTTTTTTTTTAATGAAAAATATATTAATGTACTTATTTGTTTTTCAATAAATTGTTAGATGTAAGAAAAAGAATTAAACCGTTTATAAATAATAATTTATTGCAAAGAAACATATTTGATGTTGAATCTATCAAAATTTTAGATTTATTTATTAAACTATTTTATTTTAATTGTGAGGCCTTAATGAGATGAAAGTTTGTTTTTTTTAGCTGCAAAAAAGAAAAGGGTACCGTGGCAGTTTATGAGCTCTCTTTGCTTATATCTATTTTATTAAAAATTTCGACAAAATGATAGTTGATTTTTTTCAAAAAGTGACTCATGTATGTACATAATGAATAATGTTATTTATTTATTTATTTATTTATTTATTTTGCTCTCTCTCTCTCTCACTTTCATTCCCAATATTTCAAAAATTCTATTCCAAATATTTTGTACAAATATATTTGAATTTGCAGAAATTATACATAAAACACTGAAATGGTTGTTCAATCTTTTTTTTTTTTTTTTCAAAAATAGTAATAATTAAAACATATATAGCATTCCATAACTACTTTAATAGCTGAATTGCCAAGCAGAAACATCTATTAAATCTATACTTTAATAAATAAATTAAAAAGAATGTATGAAAAAGCCATATACGTTTAATGGAATTAAGAGATATAATAATCTCTCCAATATATATGGGTAACTGGTTCACAAAAACAGCTAATAAATGGTAAGATGAGAAAAATATTTAAAATAAAGATCTGTTTCACATTTTCAAATATGTATTTAGCTCTGTAGGTGGGCTTACACTAGAGATTAAGGTCTTGAGTTATAAAATGGTAGCCTGATTGGGCAGGAGATCAGACTACTAATTGGCCGATGTTCTACAATGTGAGACGTGGACTTTACTAAAAGTAGTTCCCTATCAGTTACATTATTAATTTTCTTAGCTTCTTCTAATATATGGGTAATTTAAATAACAAACTAGGTTCTGGCCCATCTCTAAATGGCTTTATTAGTGGTATCTTTTGTTGGTGTCATGATTTTACAATTGTACAGAAGTTAAAATACATGAATATGAAATTTAATTACACTGGGAATTTTTCAATTTGTGTGTCACATAAGACATAATGGGATTCTGGTAGTTCAAGTATGTAATAGGGGGGCTAGAATTGTATTTAAATCAAAAATTAATTAGATAAATTCAAATTAAAAAAGCAAATAGCATTTGAGATTTGAAATACAATAGAAGCTTTACAAAATTCTGAATCATTTTTATAAAATAAGGATTCTTTTTCGATCAGCTCACTTGAATTTCAATGAACTTAGAAAAAGTTGGCGATACAATGCTTGGATTTAATATGTTTAATACAATAAACATTTTCAAATAGACATTTAAAGAAAACATTTCATTTAAGTAATTAAAAATTTTTTTTCAAACAATGAAAATTGATGTTTTTTTTTTATTAGGTTTTCTGTTATTTAAAAAGAAACATTAATTTTCATTGTTTGAAAAAAAATGTTTAATTACTTAAATGAAATATTTTCTTTAAATGCCTATTTGAAAATGTTTATTGTATTAAACATATTAAATCCAAGCATTGTATCGCCAACTTTTGTATTATATTTTATTATAAAATTATATGGAAATTAAATTAATTGATATTATAAATTGATAAAATTGACTTGAGATCTTTCTCATTTTATAGCTTAATTTTTGCTGTTCCTTTTGGGACATGAAGTAGAGTATTTACAAACAATCCAAATAAAAATAGCACTCGACTAGAGGGCTAAGATTCCAGTCCGCTAGTGACGTCCATTGCTTTCAAAATTAACAAATAAAATTTATGAAAAGAAAGTATGGAGATGATGGGAGTTTACTCATACAAAACGCAAATTTGGTGCAGTTATCACTAAAAGTATTTCCCTCATTGCCTATTCGTGAATACATAAGTAAATGAGGCCCACCGATGTTCAATACAAATATATATAGAGAGAGAGGAAAAGACACTACTATTTCAAATATTATAAAATCTGTAGTAATTTCATTTGGAATTGTTTTTTAATAATAATTGAATCATAAAGCAATTTAAATATAATTGAAGAATGTATTCAAATTTAAATTACTATCAATTACTATCAATTTTATAGCGATAGTTTCTTATTTGACATAGAGAGGGGCAGCACGAGAAATAAATTACTAATGAATTATTTTTAGATTTTATTTCCTTCTATTATTTTTTATTTTTTCCTTTTATAGTATAAAATGCAGTGTTTTTTTTTTTTTTTTTAATAATAATAAATAACTGGTAAAGAATTTTTACACAACTGAAAATCAGAGGTTTTGAGAATTAGATATTCATCATCTTATCTTTCTAAACTTACTGAAATACAGAATTGTCAACAATATAAAATACAGTTTAGATATAGATTAAAAAACAATTGTATATTTACAAATGAAAATATAAAAAAATTCAATTTTAGGTGAAAAAATGCATGAAATATGCAATAGAAAAAAAGCAAAAAAAAAAAAAAAAAAAAACAAATAAATAATAATTTTTCCCCCTTAAAAATAATATAAAACTATATAACTTTTAACAAAATGAGAGAATATTTAAAATTATTTTAGTAAAATGTTAATAAAAAGATTACATGTATTTGCGTAGGTTTAATTTTAGTAATTAATTTGGTGGGTAGCCATTATTAGGTGGTTCAAATTTAATATGTAAGTTAATATATGATATTGGGTTCTATGATTAATAAATGAATTTAAGAATATTTAAAAGAAAAGACTATTTTATTAATAAATAATACTATATAAATAGGACAAGAAAGTGTTTAACCAAAATAGCTGTTAAATAAAAAAATTTTTTTTAGATTAATATTTAACGGATATAACTATGAAAAATTCATAAGAAATTCTGAATATCTTCAAAAAAGTAAATCTCTTGTAATTATGTAAAGAAATGTCTTTCTTCTTTAAAAATTTTATTCAAACCTGGTAAAAAAAAAATCTAAAATTTTATAATTTAATTTTTTTTTTTAATTTTATAGAGAGAAAAAAAGTGTAATTTATCATTATAAACGTTATTATTAAAAATACTGTGCAATTTTTCCTCAAAAAATTGTTCACGCAGTCGACAGGATTCGAACCTGTGCGGGGAAACCCCAATGGATTTCGAGTCCATCGCCTTAACCACTCGGCCACGACTGCTTGTTCAATTTACGATAAAGTTATGTACATAAGAAAATAATATTTAGCTATATATTTATTGTGGTAAAAATTTGCTTCAGATATTACTTTTTCACTTAATAAATGTTTTAAACGTCGATAACATTCATTTAATCTTTCATCTTCATTCATTTCTACCAAATATATGGAAACTAAATTAGAAGTTGCCAGATACATAGGAAAACATATTAAAATATAATTATACAAATCATTTGTTAAACTATAAATTCTGAAATAGCTCTTGAAGAAACATAAAAGCTTTTAAATAAAAATCTATCACATCTGTTTGTTTTCATAATTTTATTTGTTTTAAATGTTAATATTTTCTTATAATCTGCTTCAGAATATGGCAATCGATTTCCAGAAATCGCGCATGCTCGTGAATTTAGATTGGTGACTTTCTTTTTTGTCCTTTACAGTGTGTGCGGTCGACGTCGGTGCCAGCTTCTAAATTGAGCTGAACTGTTTATTTATTTCATCTTTAAAATCATTTTATAATAGGTAAGTTTAAAAATATATAAATTGGTGTATTGTGTTTAAATATTTCATACCTCCTTAAAGTATTTCTTTACAGTTTATTTGTGAGTAATCTAAAATTCTACCTCGTGTTCATTTTGTATGTTAAAAGATCAAGATGTTTCTTTACTTTAAGAACAATTTTAAAATATATTCGTAGCATTCTCTAATTAGGAGGTTTTTAATGTAGAAGATTAAAACCTCCAATAAAATGATACAATTTCCAATAAATGTTGCAATTTCCAATAAATGATGCAATTTCTTACAGACATTACAGCATGGCTCTTGATTACTTAAATACTGTTAACCGGCTATTGTAATTTTTGGCGTATTAATTAAAATTAAACTGATATTTTGCCTACATTTGAACTGATATTTGAGCAGTAAGCTTTGTAAAATCTTCAACTTGTAAAAGTTTGAAGTTTTAAGTGTTAAAACTTTTAACCTTGTGTTTAAAATCGCTGTGACCTTAAACTTGTGAACATGCCCCTGCATAATAAAAATCAGATGGAGCAATTTATAAATGCATTAATAATTAAAGTTTATTTGATAAATAAAGAATTTTGAGATATTAAAACTTTAACAAAATTAGTTTAAATGCTTGAAATATTAATTCATTATATATCTTGATTAATCAAAAGTTATATGAGCATTTTTTATTAAACATTAATTAAATATATGGATATATATATTTCCTTAATATAGTTTTTTTTCTGTTAATAAGTTCCGTATCATATTATATTAAGTAGATTACTATAATAAAAATTATTTTTAAATTAAATGTACATGTAATCATAATTTTAAAAGAATTTCATGGGGTTTTTTTTGTAGTCATGGGTGAAGATATTCCAGCTGGTGATCCTGAGAAGGGCAAGAAGTTATTTGTACAAAAGTGTTCACAGTGCCATACTGTTGAGAAGGGGGGAAAACACAAGGTTGGACCTAACCTTAATGGTTTGATAGGTCGCAAGACTGGACAGGCTCCAGGATTCACATACACAGATGCTAATAAAAGCAAAGGTAGTTGTTTTTCTAATTTATTAAATCTTGTTTGTATAACCTCTAAATACCAATAATTTTGTTATCTACAATAGTCTTAATTTAGCTCAACTCAAGATAGCATTAAAAATGGCAAGTTTTGAAAAACAGACAATTTGGAGTTAATAGGTAGAAAAAATTCATAATTTGAAATGAGAGTTTCACCAGTTTAATGATGATTAAATATGATCTTTTAGTTAAATTATAGGGTTCTGTGAAATAAAGGTATTAACAATAATTTCTTCTCTTAAATGTGTGATATTCATTCTCTCATCTTTTTTTTTACTGTCTGCCAATCACAAAGGGAAAAAAATATATAGCAAGAATAAGGAGAAATGACATTGCCATATCATTCTTTGTGTATTGTTGTTAATTTAATGTAATGGGATCAGTCATTATGTTCATTTTTTTTTTTTTACAATCTATATTGTATTATTTCTGTGTATTAGCTTTTTAATGTACATTTTAATATTGAAGATTATAAAATTATTTCAAGCATTGTGTGAAAGCCTCATTTATTTTTATAATGAGTGGGGAAGGCAGTGCTAATAGTAATCTGTGCTCAAAGATAATCCTCATACTTTGTTCTAAAGTTTGAGTCTAAAATTTCTGTGTACATCTATGCATCATTAGTATATTATAAGTATATGTAATTTGTTCTCAAAATCGTATTTAAATTTCATATATTCCACATTTCCTATTTAAATTGTCTTAAAAGTTGCTTCATATTTATTTAAATAATTATTTATTAGTTTAGTTTTATTGAAATTGAAATTGTAATCTGCATTAAAATTACTAGAATTTATGTAGGTTTTACTTATAACAAATATTACTAGGTTGTAGTATCACATTATTATGAAATAAGTATTGACAAAACACTGAAGAAAAAGACATTTATTGTATTCAATTATTTGTTTAAAAACATACATTGTTCTTTTACAGGCATTACTTGGAATAAAGATACTTTGTTCGTTTATTTGGAAAATCCCAAAAAATACATTCCTGGTACAAAAATGGTGTTCGCTGGTCTCAAGAAAAAGGGTGAACGAGCAGATATCATCTCATACCTAGAGGAAGCTACAAAATGATGATGTATGCCGTAGTTTTTTAATTTCACATTAATTTAAATCTCAATCAATATTTATTGCTGGATAAATTGTCTTAGTTTCTATGTAGGAAGCAAGTGCAATGTATGCGGCTGTTATCCATTTTCCTCATACTCTTGTTTGTATTGTCTGCTGTTTAAATGTTTTGCCAATAGTTGATGAATAAATAATGAGTATGTGGTCTTTGGTTATATATTTGTCTTTTTTGTGGTATATTTCTTTTTAAAAACTTGAATTAAATTTCAAAATATAAGTTTATATTCAATTATCTCACGATTATGACATATACCGAGAAAGTTATTTTAATCTACAGTTTATGAATGCTATTGCATATTAATTTAATCTATTTAAATTTTTAGTAAAATTAATCATAACTATTGAAGCAAGTAAACAGACATGTTTATTAACCATTGATATAAAAAAAAGTTATTGTTTAAAAGTATTAGTTTGATATGCATCAATTGTAAAAAAAACATGTTACTTTTTAATAATAAAATATAATGGCTAACTTAGGAGGCCTTGTATTCAAGTCATAATATAAATACTAATTATAATTTTTAATTAATAAAGCATATAATCTAAATTGTATTTACTTGGGGGGGACATTCATTTCTGTTTTTTCATTGAAATCAATATTTTCAATTATTTAAAATTATAGTGAAACTTGAAGAATATCATATATATATTTTCTAAAGAAACTTTACATATGTATAATATGTTGGATGCAAATGAATATTTTATTTCTGAAACTACTTCTGTAAATTCTAGTCAGTTTTTGACTTAAATAAGCAAGTCAAAAATTGTTTGAGATAAAAGCTTTTTATTGTTTATTTAATATGCTTGCTCTGTTTAAAAAATTGTGAAATAAGTATATGGGAGGGGGATGTTTTACAATAAACTACATGGTTTATGTATATTATTGTAGTATAAATATATTAGAGAAATTATAAACATACAGTAAATGCATATGATTTTCATTTCTGGAGAATTAAATTTAAATATGAATTTAAAAATATCATTAATATATAAAATATGATTAAAAGTACCTAATAAGCATTTAAAGAAAATTATATTTCATTTTGTTACAAAACTAAGATTCTTTATTTAAAAATTACTCTGAACAAGTTTTTATTTATATTTTGGTCCATTATAAAAATTTAAACGCCTAAAACAAAGGTGTATTATGCAAGGGCTATTTTATGAATTAATTTTAGATATAAGATATTTAAAAATTGGAACTTTATACTTCAGTATAAAAGTTATTCCTCTCTGATAATGTTTAGATGTAGAGCATTATTTCTAGGTTTTTTATTTTATGATTTGAGACCTGCAGCATCAACAACACAAGAAGAATATATAATTGTATGAGTTGAACTTGATTGTTTCTTCAGTAATACAATAAATAATTTCATGAATTTATCGTGGTTATTGAACATTGCCATATTCCCATGATTATTTAATTAGATCGTTCTTATAAGTAATTTGCACTTCATGAACTGGATGTGGCTATTGAACCTAGGTAGACTAATATTTCATGAACATTATACAAGGACTAGTCCAATCACTATTACTAACTTTTCAATAGGTTTAACAGTATGTGGTATAAAAATACCATTACTTGATATTTCTTTAAATTTATTGAAAAAAAAGGAAATTAAATGAGTGAGTAAATTTTTTAATTGTTTTCTTGGCTATTTGAATAGGTCTTTATATAGATGTAGTTTGCATCTAGTTATATTTTGCTAAAAAATAGGTTTACAAAAAAAAAGTCTGGTTGTATGAGCAAGTATATATATATTGAATTGCTAACCATCTAAAATATATATGAAGGAAGCATTCAAATGGGGTGAAATTAGTGTCGTATGAAATCATTTACACTATAGCATGTGTATCATGCCATCTACAAGGTCTTTTGAAGTACTGAAATTGTTTCAGTATGCCTGAAAGAAGAATACAGGCAAGCTTGTTTTTGAATTTGATAGGGTGAGAAAATAGTGGCTTTTAGAAAATGTGAATTATCATTCTGAGAAATCGTTGCTCATACTGAACATATTCAAGCCACAGTAAATCGCACAGCTGCCTGTGCTTTGCTAGGAATAGGGTTTGTTGCTCAATAATCTGTATCATCATGTACCATTCAAAATGGTTTGTAACATGGAGAAATTTCAGCAAGGTGTCCGCAGCTGTGATTACTGCTGACTTTAAACCAGCGACCTCATACCAGTAATAGGAATTTTTGTTTGTTTTTAAGATAAATAATGTTAATGATTGGACTTCCATTTCAGTAATATGAAATGCACTTATTCAATATAAAAATTTTTTAATTGGTATATATATTATATGGGTATCTGCCATACAGAAAAATTATTAATATATATTAAATCATATCTAAAAAAGACTAATTGTAACATAATTTAGTTAATACGAAATAATTGAAGTTTATTTTAGGGTAGTATTTGTTCCTTTTTGTTTTGAAATAAGTATATCGAAATTTGACTCCAGTGAAAAAGAAGATGGTACTGCAAGGCAAAGGCCGCTTATATTAATTGCTATGACAGCTGAAAAATGTTTGTTGTTAAAATAAGGAATAAAATGTTCATTATTATTTTTTATTTAGCAATGGTTATTCACTTTTAATAGAGAGAGTCAATAATACATGACATCTTGATAGGGGTGAATAAAATAATTTCCTTTATCTTCATTGTTTGCTGCAAATGGGTCAATTATCCACATACTATTGTGCCCCAAAAAGTAAACCCAGTATTTTTTTTTAATTTATTTATTCTTCTAAATTTATTTCATCATATTCAAAGTAATCCCCTCCGGACACAATGCACTTATGCCAATTTTTTTTTTTTTCAATCCTCGATGCATGTTAAAAGTCATCGGTAGGGATGGCCTTCAAAGCACGCGGCAATTCGCATTGAATCTCTTCAATCGACTCAAAGCGGTGTTCCCGGGTGGACTTTTGAGTTTACGGAATAGCCAGAAGTCGCACGGTGTGAATACGGTGGAACGATGTGGGTTTCATTTTTGGTGAAAAAGTCACGAAGAGTCAATGCAGTATGAGCTGTCGCGTTCAGTGTTTTCGGTACCAATCGAGGTTTGACGCGTTTGAAGCCCCAATAAATTGACCGATCCTTTTGAAATTTCAACATCATCAGCAAGGTCTCTAATTGTAAATCGACGTTTTTGCAGGCACCAAATCTTTAATTTTTGAACGTGAGCTTCGTCGTTTGAGGTTGAGGTCGACCATAGGGCTCTTCGCCTTCAACGCATTCTCTGCCTTCTTTGAATTGTTTATACCACTTTAAACGTTTCTTTCCGATATATAAGGAATGCTCACCGAATGCCATCTTCAACATTCTATACGTTTCCGCAAACAAAATTTAAAACAAGTTCTTTGCTCAATGAATTCAGACATTTCAAAAATCTCCGAAATCAGTTTTAGCATCTCACAAAGCCAAGCATAACTCAAAACTCCTCATGAATCCTTTTGACGTCCAATTTCACACAGATGTCAAGGACAGTGCCAGCAGCCTAAAAATGGAAAATTGGTGTTACTTTTTGGACACAGTATCTGTGGCTTTCTCTCTTTGGGTAATAACGAGCAAAAAAAAAAATAAAATCTGTGTCGGATTATAGATGCTGAACAATGATTAACACTTGTCGGTTGATATCCTTCACTCTCATATATATACAATATATTTTTAAAACTCTTGTAAATCTTCAGAAAAATGGCGCTCTGCCCTAATTTTCTTTTTTGAAATGCATCCTTTTACTTCATAGTGTGAACATTTTCTTAAATTGCGGTTACAAGTATATGTTTAGTACATTTAACAGCGAAAAAATATCTGCCATTTATGCAAGCTTGGCTACCCAGTCTTTGTTGGGCATGAATTCTTGAAATTTTGGATTATTTCGTTGTTGGAAAAATAATTTTGTGCAGGGCGAATATTTGGATTAATATTTTTGACACTCGAAAGAAAAGAACAATTTTTCTGCTGACCATCCATTGTTGACCGCTGATCTAAATCACATGCGTTTACATCTGCAATGGTGTTACAAACACAAACATGGTCTGTTGAGACGAATCGCCGTTCTGCTACGATGGTCGTATCCGAAATTGGCAAGAGGCATCTCCATATCGATTCTTTATCTAGCATTATGGTTTGGGGTGGTATTGGATTTTATTCCTGCACCCCTAATAAGTTTTTGTCGGTATACTGAACATTCAGCGTTGTGTCTTTAATTTCGGAAGTCTATTGCCTTGCCTTACTTTTCAAAGCTTGCTTGCGACTATATATTTCAAAAAAAGACAGTGTAACACCGAACGTGGCACTTAATGGCACAACGATTCTTCGTACACCAACTTACATTGCTGTCGAACTCGATCTCACTCGGTACAGTACAGGCTGGTATATTTGGAGTTCCCAGGGTTTTAACCCTGCACCTCCGTGTAATTTATTCATAATTATTAAATTCCAAAAGTTTGATTAAATCAGAAAAAGTTAAGGGAAAGAGCACAAGCTCTGTGTCAAAACAAAAAGGAGAAATTAATGTTAGCATATTCAAAATTTTAAATATAGTAAAGTCTTAAACACTGTTGTAGCGTAAATATTTAGTAAAATGATCATTAAACATATTTAGTCGATGATTGGCAAACGAACTGGACATCACCAGCATACACCATCCGCTGCTACACACATAATCAATTTAGGAAATAGCAGCGACTGATATATCCAAAGCCTCTTTCGTTTAATGCCGAAACATATCGTAGCCAGCAGTGATATCCAGTTTTGGAGGCTACACAAAATATTCTTCTTTTTTTTCTCGTGTTCCTCAACTCGAAGAAAGCTCAAAACATGTCATTTTTTGTTTTGTCTAATAAATTTTTGTTTTGGTATCTCTTGTCTTTCTTGGTGTTGCATTTTGGATCTCAGTCGTGTTTATAATGAAATGTACAATGGGTAAGTGATTCATGAATTTTTTTTTTTTTTTATCTACCATTAAAATCTTATTGCGATATTTTTTTAAAAATATTGCATACGATAGAATCTCTTTAAGTCGAAACCTACACAACTCGAAAAAAATTTTTGTCCCCTTCCGTCAAGCCCCAAACCTCCATTACTCAGAAATTTCAACCCTCTATAAGTCGAAATAATGAGTCAATCTGACAAGCCATTTTGGTATATATTTTCCCTCCGTAACTCGAAAAAAATTTGACCTCTGTATCTCGAACGATTAACGAATTTGATTTTACAACTCGATCATTTGAAACTAATTACCTCTATAGCTCGAAAAAAAAAATAAGTTACCGACTTTAAGGATTTTGCCGACAAATGCACGTCATTGTTTCTTGGAAAAACATTGTATGAGTATACAGTAAATAGAATAACCATTTTTATGAAACATTCTTATTATTGTTATTGAATTCATTTGAAACCCCTTTAGCGAAGCAAATCTTTTGTTTGTCGATTGATGTATTTTACCTCTCTAACTCAAAATAAGTCAGAAAGAATCTGAACCCCTATGAGTCGAATATTTCCTTACAAAAACCGCTGTAAGTCGAAAACTCTAACTCGAATTATTTGGCGTCTCCCTTGAAGTTCGACTTGCAGAGGTTCTACTGGAGAGGAAACTCCCATTAAGTAGTATGACTGTCCATGTGAAAATTATACACGTTTTTCAAAATCATCGTCGAGTCTTCTGGTTTATGAAAGCCGTGACTGTAACGTCCAGTCAAGGCCGGATTTAGATGAAAAGAGGCCTAGGTTATTCCACTTATGACGCCTTTCCTCCCATTTTTAAGTTTCTAAATTACACGAGATAATAAAATACATCATTACTGTTATATATCAATATTTAAATGAAACGTGTTGTGATGGGTACTAATCTTTATAAAAAAATGTGGTACGGATAATAAATAAATTTAAAAAATCGAGTACACTTATTTGGACATATATTCTCAGCACCCTATACAGTACTTTTTTGTAGCAATAACTAATCAAACATAACACTCAACATTTACAAAGAAACAACATTCAAATAATAAAAATCTTTGACTACAAAAATAAAATATGCAATAAAAGTTATATTTTCTATCAAATTAAATAAAAATATATTCAATACAGTGAAGATTAAAGCTAATTCAATTCAGATAAATTTATTTCATAATAATTCCGCATTTAAAGTTTAAGTATGAATTGTAAGTTTTAAACTAAACCAAAAATGGAACTTTATTAAAAACAAGATCCAGATCACAAAAAAGAAAATATACAAACGAACAGACCCAATGAGCCAAACGCGTTGATCTTAACCAATACATTTTTTTTTTTGTTTATTAGTCATATGTGTAGAATTTCTCAATTATTTTCGATTCAGTGTTTACTGTTTTTAGAACAGTGTCATTCTAATTTTGCTAACAATTTGAATGTAGGCCCCTCTTGATCTTGAGGCCCTAGGCTGAAGCCTAGTTAGCCTATAGGAATATCCGGCCCTGCGTCCAGTGCATTCGATACATGCGACTACTATTGGCTAAGAGTTCATACTTTGACATTTTTATATAAATGTTCATATAGTAAGGTATATTAGCAACTCTTCTTTTTCATTAGCGCAACAGCCACATGGTGGGCCAAGGCCGCCTACCTACTGGCAGATTTCGAAACAGGAGATGTTTTCGTTTTACGGGGTAGGGTTGTCAGCCCAGCAGTCATGTTACAACGGGATCTACGGTTTAAAGTGAACCACTACCAACATCGATGACATTACCCGGATTCAAACCCGAAGCCTGTGCCACTGATCGCTAGTCACTCGGTCATCATGTTAGCTATTATGTTTCCTTAAATATAAATCTTGAATTTCTAACTGTAAAATTAATCTAAAAAAAAATAATAATTTAGAAAAGTTCCAGGGTTATAACGTAGAATGAATCTGTTTGATGGTTAAAAGTTGATAAATTAGACAATTATCTTTTTTTTTTTATGCCACGTAACATAATGATACATTGGTGACATAATAAATGTCCAATAAAACAACGTAATTACAAAGTTCATTTAATCTTAGATCAAAAGATAACACAATGTTGATTAATGAAATTATAAGATGAATGTATTTATGTTTGAATATAATGATTAATCCATCACCAATCTTTCAATTTGAAATTTATTCATTATGAATTTTTAAAACTAATTGTTATTTATTTCAAATATAGTTAGAGTAAGAAAAAAAAAATATTTTATAACACTTGCACACACTTTCTTTATATTTAACAAAAATTATTTCTCAAGACAAATTGAAAAAAAATGATGTTCATTTATTAAATATATATTATTATGAATATTTTCCACTGGAATTCTATAGTGCCTATAAACATTTCTTGAAGGATTATCCTGTAAAAAATGAGACAATTCCTTCCCTGATGTTGTTGAGTATTCCGGTTTCTATTAGGGAAAAAAAAAATTACTTTAGTTTAACTGAAATCTGAAATTAGGCCAATTATATTAGGCCAATATTTTTAACATAAAGAAAAATTAATTTTCAAAACAATTTAACTAAAATTATTCAATTTCTTCTATTAGCTCACACTCTCCCTATATATATCTTGTTCAAATTTTCAATCGTTCATAAAATAATTTTTATTCATCCACTCAAGTTCAAACACATTTTTTAACTTGTAGTGGATGACACTTCTTGATGTTAATACAGTTTTTTTCAAATATTAATTCACTAATTAAATTTAATTAATTAATTTTAGTTTTTTTTTTTTTTTTTTTTTTTTTTAGATTTAAGTTGCATATATCTACCAATAGATGGCGCCAGATAAACTTAAAAAAATGAATGAAAATTATTTATAAAGGACTTTCTGCAATAGAGTGAAAAAAAGTAGAAATTGACTTTAAAAACATTTTTTTTATATATAACTTGTTTTCTAACAAAGACTTAAAAAAATATCATTTTCTTTTCGAATAAAAAAATTGAATAAAATGTTTCTTCATTTGTGTCATTACACCTGGGTGTTCTCTGCTGTCACTAAAGAAAAAAAGAAAAAGAAACACTTGACACTTAAAGGGTAATTATTTCCTTATTATTGGGGGGGAATAGGAATTGACATGAATTTTTTTATATTACTTGTTGTATTTTAAAATAATATTCAAATGCTTACAAAAAAAATGTAATATTTTAATGCATTTATTTTTTGCATAACTTTTTCAATTGCTATCACCATGACCGTCGCGCGTCGTCCAAATCGGCACATGCATATGCGCGTTCGGTACACTGGCTAACTGTACACGATTCAACAAATTTGTGCCCACAAAAGTGAAAACAAATACAGATAAACTCATTCTATAATAACTACTACTATTACACCACACCACATCACTGTGACTAGAGCTGAGTTGCCCCCTTTACAGTTTGGGAATAATATGGGTGAGAAGGCTGATTGGACTCTGTGACACTCTACGGTCCTATGAGACCGGGACCTACTGCTTAAAAGTGGTTCCGAACCACTCTAAACATTCATGGCATCGCTGGGATTCGAACCCGATACCTGTGGTACCGAGAGCCAGAGAGCTGGCCATTCAGGCCCCATTCTATAATAACTGGAATTCGATACGCCAATTCATTCACATGCCGTCTTAAGGAAAAATACAAAGGAATCTTCTTCATTGGCTTAACAGCTCCATGGTAGGCCAACGATATGATGGCCAATTGGCTAGGCCTGGTCTTTGATGCTTCATGTTCGAATCCTGACGATGGTATGGATGTTTGTGAGTGGTTCGGAATCCACGTTAAATTGTAGGTCCCTGTCTAATTAGCCTAAAGTGTGCACAAAATGATCGTAGGACGACAAACCAAACCATTGTGAACCAATGTCGTTTGCCTACTGGCAGATTTCAACAGGAGATGATTTCTTTTTACGAGTTAGGGTTGTTAGCCCTACGCCAAACAGTCAGGTTCGACTGGGATCTAAGGCTTAAATTGGATTCGAACCACTACAAACATCCATGGCACCGACGGCATTCCAAACCGAAATCTGGGGTACAGAGTGCCAGTCACTCGGCCATCAGGCACCTGCAAATAAATCAGATCTGGTATTTATGGCAGCAATACAACGCTACTTTGCCATCCAATCTGCTAATGGCATTGACGTGAGATAACTGCATCAAAATTTGTAATGCATTATCATTACACTGATCATAGATCTGACCATTTGCATAAAAAACAAGCACTTATAGTCTATTTCTTATTATACTGTCCCCACAAATTAATGATTCATTTTTTTTTTTTTTTTCCTTAAACATTTTTTTATATGTTACGCAATTTCATATGCTTCCCGTAAAAGTGTTTTTGTTTTTTTAGTATGTAGTGGTTCGGAATTCAATTTAAACCGCAGGTCCCGGTTTAATATGATTGTCGGACATAAGCTGGACAACCCTACCCGTAAAATGAAAGCATTCCCTGTTTCTTAATCTGCCAGTAGGCAGACGGTCATGGTCCTAGCATCTGGACTATGGGTGTCCTGGGGTTGTTTAGATTTACAAACTGTGCTTTAATACGTCTTTCGTCCATTCTGTTTTTTTGTGGGGTTTTATAATTTTCTATTGATTTCATATAATATTGAATATAGTAAATATATTTTCTATTCGAGTAATACTTTCAATCTGTATTGGACTTATGGAATCGATTATTTTTCATAGGAGGTGTCTTTTACGTCGTCTTTCTGAAAGTCTTAACTGCCCCACATACGAGAAAGAAGTCCGGTAATTCCAACGACAGTGAAACAATCGTGTCTTGAAGACATCAGTATAACAATTCAAAGGACAGGAAATAATAAAGCAGATGCTAACCAATCTAAATACCATTATATTACATTTCGCAACAGATAAGTTATTTTTTTTTTTTCTTCTAATGCAGCTGGCAAATAGACCGTGATCTTTCGCCATAAAGGCTGCACCGATGTTACTCACTTTGCATTACCCAGGGGGCGCGTGTAACTTGATGGTAAGCCCCGGACGCGGAGTAACAATGCCGCCGCTGCGCTCTACGATCCTGTTAGGACCGGGACCTGCTGCTTAAAGTGGATTCCGAACCACTACAAACACCCATGGCAAAGTCGGAATTTGAACCCGATACCTGTGGTACCGAACGCCAGAGCGCTAGCCATTCGGCCATCAGGCCCATACAGATAAATTATAAAGTTAAGATTTCTATTGAAATAAGTGCTATAGGATGTACGCAGCATACTTTCTTTTCAACGCATTCCTGTTTGGACTTTGCTCCCATGGTCTCCGTTGTCGTGTTGTCGTCACATTTGTCACAGGTATGCTTGCCGTAATGCTCCTGGTAATAGCCAATGTAGCATAAGTTGCATTCCATACTGTTGGGCTCACTGTAGAATCCGGGAAGACATGGAACTAGAAGGGGAAAAAAATCGTTAAAATTTTTTTTTTTTTGTTCTAATGCAGCTGGCAAACACTTGGACAATTGTCTTTTTGATGCCTTAAGGCAAGCGCCGCACCGACGTTACTCACTTAACACTACCCAGAAGGTGCGTGTAGCTTGAAGATGAGCTACGGTCGCGGAGTAACACTACCCCCGCAACACTTTAAGACCATGTTAGACTAGGACATACGGTTTAAAGTGGATTCGAACCCCTGCAAACATTCATGGCACTGACGGGACTCGAATCCAAACTTGTGGTACCGAGCGCTAGCCACTCGGCCATTTAGGCCGTCTTCTTTAAACATAATTGATTAAAATTATATTGTGTACATCTGAGTGTAGTTAACGACTTTTAATGCAACTACGTTTCCAAAAGGCTGAAGGCCAACAAACATGACAACAACTTTGTGAGTGCTTCGGAATCCGTTTTAAACTGTAGGTCCCGGTCTAATTAGCCTAAGGTGTGCAAAAAATGACCAGCAGCAAATCAAATTCAATAGGTTGCTGATTTTTAATGGCAATTAAAGTTAGATCATAGTTTCTTCTTCCACGATTTTGTTTTAAAATACAGTTGAACTAAATTTAAATGGCTTGATAAGCAATTTATGAAGCGACCGATTTGTATTTTTCAAATTATCTTCGGAAAAGTTAACATGAAGTGAGTAAATGTATTTCTTGTCTAAAATAATGTGTAGAAATTCTCGTGCAAATTTGAAAGTATTGCGTTCCTCTAAATTATTTTTTGTTAAAAAATGATGTCAGAGGAATCAATTAAATTCATTTGAGAAAAAAAGGTGTTTTTGTTTTATAAAACCTTTTGACAAGTGCTTATGTTAAAATGCATGATACTTAACTATCGTACTAATTAATCGGACGAACTTTTTAGATTTTTCTACCATCTTCGAGAATGATCTCAAAATGTCCACGAACTTTAAAAACGAACTCTATCTTATTTTGATCAAAAAGCATAGCAATCACAAATTTGATTTTTTTTTTTTTTTTTTTTGCTAGTAAATGGTATGTAAATTTACTGGCAAACAAATAAAAATATTTTAAAAAAGAATTATTTGTTTTAATTGATTAAAATCCATACAAAATAAAATTTAAAATATCTGACAGAACAATACTCAATGCAGGGTTGTCAATAATTGTCTTATTTTAAAAGCTGCATTTTAAATTGAAGATATACATTTTCATTTCAATTGTTATATGCAAGCAAAACATTAGCGCCAAGTACAAGTAGTTGTCATAAAGACAATACTTTTTTTTTGAATTGTAAACAACAATGCATTGTTTGAGTTAATAAAAATCCTGGAAATATGGATCTGTAGCAATTTTTCCCAATGCTTTAAAAATGTAAAAATAATAATAATAATAATAATAAATAAATAAAAAACCTTGTAATAAACATAATACTTTGGTAGGTATATAGTTGCCACTCTGTATTAATAATAATAAAAAAAAATGCTACATAAAAACAATACTTGTTTGCATTGTATGTGATAATAAAAATTCTGAAATATAGATTTGTAGCAATTTTTCCAATGCTTTAAAAATGTAAAGATAATAATAATAATAATAATAAATAAATAAAAAAAACCTTGTAATAAACATAATACTTTGGTAGGTATATAGTTGCCACTCTGTATTAATAATATAAAAAAGGCTACATAAAAACAATACTTGTTTGCATTGTATGTGATAATAAAAATTGGAAATATAGATTTGTAGCAATTTTTTTTCCAATGCTTTAAAAACGTAAAAAACAAACAAACAATACTTCGTATTAAACTTAATTCTTTGGAAGATATATAATTAATACTTAGTATTAATAAAGAAAACAATGCTAACAATAAAAACAATACTTATATTGCATTGTATGTGATAATAAAAATTGGAAATATAGATTTGTAGCAATTTTTTCCAATGCTTTAAAAACGTAAAAACAAACAAACAATACTTCGTATTAAACTTAATTCTTTGGAAGATATATAATTAATAATTAGTATTAATAAAGAAAACAATGCTAACAATAAAAACAATACTTATTTGCATTGTATGTGATAATAAGAATTACCGGAATATAGATCTTAATAATTTTCTCCAATACTTTAAAAATGCAAATAAATGAAAAAAGCAACACTTGTATTAAAGTAATACTTCGGTAGGTAAAAATTAATATTTTGTATTAATATAAAAAAAGCAATATTTGTTTGCATTGTATGTGATAATAAAAATGCTGCAAATATAGATCTGTAGTAATTTTCTCCATTGCTTTAAAAATAAAATAAATAAAAAGCAATACTTAGTATTAAACTTAATACTTTGGTAGGTATATAATTAATACTTTGTATTTATAAATAAAAAAAACTACATAAAAAAAAAATACTTTGTATACATTGTATGAAATAATAAAAATCCTGAAATATACATCTGTAGCAATTTTCCCCAATGTTTTAAAAATGTTAGGAATGTTATGCAGTTCAGTTTAAAGAATTTTATGAATCATGTTATCTTTACCACATATGAAGTTTATTCTTCCTCGTTTACTTCATAGCGAGAGTTTTATCTCTTGCAAAATCTATCTTCGGTCAAAAGGAAATTTCGACTTTTTATTCCGTCACAAAGTTTGGTTTTACTAACATAAAAAGGAATCAAATGACGTAAAAACGGATTGCTTTTCTTCTGTATTTATTTTTCTTTCTCTTTCTGATATACGACCCAATTTTCGCTGAAACAAATTTTTTTTCTCCTGAGATTGCTACTTTTGAACAATAGAAGTTACGCAATACATTTTTTTTTTTTCTTACTTTCATAGTCTTCCATATTATAGATAACATTTGCTATTTCATTTAAAAAAAAAAAATTGATTTTCTGCCTCATTCATAAAATGATGACTATTGAAATCACTAACACTTAATTATGCTGTAATCTTAAGCTAAGATAGATTTTTTTTTTCTTTTTCATATTTAATTCTGATTAGGCAATTTAGTGGTGTTAAAACCACATGGTTTCTTCGTAATTGGTTGCCGACATTGCCACTGAAAACCGCAATTCCGGTTTTGGTTTCACTTTTGATGTATCTTTTTTTGTATGCATGCCTTTTCTCAGACATGTGCTTTTTTCTTTCTTTTTTTCAGTTGCTTATGAAATATTTATTTTATTTTTTTACCTTGTTTAGATAGTTATATCAGCAATGGATAATTTATAATCTCATTTACTCATATTAAAAAACTAATTCAGAATAATTAATGCTGATGACGTAAAAATTCAGTTTTCTAATAAGAATAAATTAAATCCCATTTATTCATATTAAAAAATTAATTCAGAATAATTAATGGTGACGGATTAAATGACATAAAAATTAATTCAGTTTTTTAATAAGAATATATTAAATTACATTTATTCATATTAAAAAATTAATTCAGAATAATTAATGATGACGTAAAAATTAAAAAAGTTCCGAGTTTAAAGATCATTACAATTAATGTATTAATAATTAATTATTTATATAAATTTATTTATTAATTATTGTTGAAATTTAGAATTATTTAGCGCATTGAAATATCAATATTTAACAGATTTCCTTTTTATTTATTTATTAACAGATATGACCCAACTTCATAAAATAAAACACTAGTTTAAGTAAATTTTAACAGAAAAAAAATATGGCAGAAAAGCGCAATTATCGCTTCATAAATTTTAAAAGAAAAATTATTCTGAATATCTATTTATAAATACAAGGAAACAAACGAAAATATATTTTAAAAAAACCACTAATTGCATTAATTTCAAAAATTTTCTCATTTTAATTAAAAGGATATTTATAAAGCCAAAAAAAAAAAAAAATTTAGATGAAGCTAGTTTGCCACCAGATAGCGCACGGCACAAAATAAGGTTTCTGTTTAAAAAAAAAAAAAAAAAAGGAAATTTTTTTCGAGATTTTCGACTATACATCAGATAAAAGAATAATGAATTCACCGGGAAAAAAATTAGAACCTAAGATTTATTAAGAATTTATTAAATTATACCAGAGCATACCCACGTATACATCTTTGGTATACTAGAATTATTAGAATAGGTAGAATGAATTGTTTGTTATGGCTTCGAATTGTGGGGGTTTTTGTTTGTTTCGTATACAAGGTGATTATGATTAAAGTCCCACTTTCAAAATGCTGTAAAAAACGAACCACTCGTCACAGTAAGTTCAAATTTGAACTGGAGATACTTGAAGAAGGGGGAAACGGTATGGTATCAAAAAAAAAAAAAAAAAAAAAGTTTCACCTATTTTTCCATCCAATTGGGTATGACCTTGTCGTGGTGGATGGGCAAACTAATAGTGTCACAACTGTTGAATGATTTGGAACTTATTTTGTCCGTCAAAAACCGAAACAATAAAGCACATTGAACTCTGCAGTTGGTTTAATGTGCAACTCATGCCAAATACGTTTTCATTTTGATTCAAAATATCATTGGCATCCGAATTCACTTTCTTTATGCCATTTACAGCGCCATCTATTAATACACTTTGGAACATTTTTTCAAGTATCTTCAAGTATCCCCCTCTTCAAGTATCTTCAGTTCAAATTTGAACTTACTGTGACGAGTGCTCTTTTTTTTTTTTTACAGCATTTTGAAAGTGGGACTTATAATCACCCTATAAAGATAATATATATATATATATATACATTATCTTTAAAGAATACTATAAAAATATAAATAATATGGTAAAAGTTGTGCCAGTTCTATTTTTGACAGAATTATTTCAATTTCTAAGAACTTAGTAAAACTCTTAGTTAGTAAGTACAATATAACGATGATAAAAAATAAATGAAACATTTTTACATATATTGTTTCTCAATTTGATTTTATCAGGAATTTCAAAACTGAATCGAACAAAAATTTATCAATGTACTTACAGCACCGCTTAAAGTGCGATTTGACCAATCGGAAGCCACCGCGACACGTTATCAGGTGGCGCGTTTCGAACGTTTGCAAGTCCGCTTTCACCCGCGCTCTGGGATTGTCGGCCATCTTCACAAACTCCGCTTGCAATATTTGTTCCGCCTGAATACAAACACAAATGCCGCATTTAAAATATAATGTAAATATATATACTATAGAAATATTTTTTTTTTTTCAACGACATCTTTTACATGTATTGTTTTTTCAATTTTTTCTATTAGCTCACACTCTCCTATATATATCTTGTTCAAATTTTCAATCGTTCATAAAATACATTTTATGCATCCACTCGAGTTCAAATACATTTTTTTTAACTTGTAGTGGATGACACTGGATGTTAATACTGTTTTTTCATGTATTAATTCATTCATTAAATTTAATTAAATGTAAAAAAAACTAAAATTAATTAAGTTGCATATATCTACCAATAGATGGCGCCCGATAAACTTAAAAAATGAATGAAAATTATTTATAAAGGACTTCCTGCAATAGAGTGAAAAAAAAAAAAAAAAAAAAAAAGTGGGAAATGACTTTAAAAAAATTTTTTTTTTTTTATATTACTTGTTTTTTTTTTTTTTTTTTTTTTTTTCCCTTTAAGATTTATAATCAAATACAAATCTTATTTCTAAGCATATCATATTTGTTAGAAACACGATTCACGACGAAATCATAGGTTTAACCGACTTATATAACATTATCTATTAAACCTACTTTCAGACTAACTAACTTTAGTTAACTTCAGGCAGTTAGGCTAACTACTTTCAGCTAAGCCTACTTTCTTACTGTTAAGATTAAGTTTAAAAGAAGCCTGATAGGTAATTTAAATATCAAGACACTTTAGACGGTTGGGGTGGGGGAGTAGGTTTTCATTTCTATGCGTTATCACTTTATAATGCTACAAATTCCATAATTCTATGCAATTTGATACTCACTTTCAATAGTACCTTGCAAAATTTATTTTAAAACATTTTCTTTCCTTTTTTTTTTTTTTTTTTTTCTATTTGAGCAGCTCATAAAATATATTTCTCCTAATTATTTTCAATTAATTTGTAGAATAATAATTTAATTTTTATATAATAATTTTTTTTTATATAATAATTTTAATTTTTATATAATAATTTTATTTTTATATATAATTTTATATAATAATTTTAATTTTTATATAATAATTTAATTTTTATATAATAATTTTAATTTTTATATAATAATTTTAATTTTTATATAATAATTTTAATTTTTATATAATAATTTTACATAATAATTTTTAGAATTACAAAATATGGAAAGAAGTGAAATTAATTTTCTTTTGATTCTAAAAGATGAAAATTCTGCCATTTTATTTTCAAATGTTAAAGGTTCCGATATTTAAGTAATAATTTACTAAAATAATAGGAAGATGAAGTTTTATTTTTAAATGAACGACTGCAAGATTGTTATAAGAAGTCTAATCGGATAATTATATTTTCTATACATATAAAAGAATTTGAAAATATTTACTTCAAATTTGTCTGAAATTTCCACACAATTAACAAATATTTGTTTTTTAATCTGTTCAAACTAACTTAATTCGGGACTAAAAAAATTTTCTGTTTTATTAAAATTATAGTTTCCATTCCTTTTAAAATATTTTTTTTTTTTTTTTTCAGTTTATATTTAATCAAATCTACCACGAAGATCTCCTATGATACTGATATCTTAAAACAATCACTGAAAAGAAAATATATATTTGATGATTAATGAAATATTAGATTATAAATGCCACTTTTTAAATTAAATTGCATGTGTCATTTACTTTTTTTGAGTCCGTCGAACATTTTTACTCGCACACATTCTTCGTCACACAGCTCATCTGCTAGTTGCGGTACTGCTTCGTAGGCGATCGAGTATTTGCAGATTTCTTTTTTCTGCAAAAGATTAAAAAAAAAAACATTTTCTACAATGTTTTCAAAACGTACAATTTTTTTTTATATTTTATTTCCATTGGCAGAAGAAAATGGCAAACTCTTACGAGACCAAAACAGTGTAAAGCATACCCAAGAAAAAAGAAAACAATAAGAGCAAAAAGTCAATATCTCATCAACAAAGTTCTAGCTCTACAATTTTTCACCTTGAGTTCCCACGCAAGGCCGGGCATTTTGCTATAGGATGCCTACTACAACACCACATCACTGTGCTTAGACACATTAGAGCAGAGTTGCCCCCTTTACAATTTGGGAATGATGAGGCGGAGAAGATGTTTAATTGGGCTCTGTGACGCTCTACGGTCATGTGAGACAGTGACCTACAGCTTAAAGTGGCTTCCGAACTCCTACAAACAGCCATGACACCGCCGAGAATCGAACATGAAACCTGTGGTACCGAGAACTAGAGCGCTAGCCATCAGGCCCCTCATTATAGGATGCCTGTCCATTTCGCCTTTACCACAGAGCGGGCAATTTGGGCTATCAAAAATGCCAATGCGGTACAGATGGCTCCCCAAACAGTCAAGGTCACCCCAAGTCTAAATTCCGTGACAGCTTTTTCACTAGTTTTGTCCGAAATACGCTGCTCCAAAATGTTTTGAGGTTTTGTTGATGATTTAGTTTGTGGCTCTACGGTCATTTTTTTTTTTTTTTTTTTTTGGCCACTCTAGGCTAATTAGGTCAAGACCTACAGTTTAACGTGCATTCCGAACCACTAGCAAACATCCATGGCACCGCCATGATTCGAATCTGAAGCCTGTGATACCAAAAGTCATAGTGACCAATTGGCCAGCAACTCCTCGAGGAGATACGAGCAGTGAGCAATGCCTTCCATCTAAGCCTCATTTGATTTTTGATAGAAAGCTTCATAGAAGGAAAAGAGATGCAACTATTTGGATGTTGAACCATCCGTGTTCCATCTTAGCCAGCAAATCTGCCTGATCATTATCTAAAATTTCACAGTGTCCAGGGATCCACTGAGGACGATGTGTCGCTCTTCTATAGTCAATCTTTCAAGAAGAGCTCGACACTTTAAGATATTCTTAGAGGAGGGAGTTTCATATGGCCCTATAGCTTGTATGGCAGTCCGTCTGATATCAAAACCACCTTGTAGTAAAGGTGTCTTCAAAACGAGCAATAACCTTTTGGTTTTAAACAACATTAATTCCCATAACTAGAGGAAATTGTTCTTTAACTGTCTGCAAAAGTGTGAGAAAGATCTTCAATGCCCTTAGACATCATAGTAATTGACGATCCTTCCTTCTTCAAGGGGAAAAACAAATTCTATATTCTTAAAGTATTCTACAATTTTATAAACACATTAATGTTTCGTTAAATATATATATTTATATATAAATCGTTATTATATATTTACAAATTTGTTTTCTGATATTTCACAAAACTGAATTTAGATATATCTTCATCATTAAACATTTCATCTGCAGTGTTATCTAGCTATTATAGGTCGATGGCTCTCGGGTTTGGATTTATCTTAAGTAATACAGAATTTTTTTTTTTTTTATATCTACTTTTCCCGAGCAATTTGAAATACGAAAGACTAAATTTTAAATGAAAATAAAATATATTAAAGTTATTTTGATATTATAGTAGGCGGATTGATGTCATGCCTCACAAGTAAGAATGAATAGTGTGATTATAATATTATATTCAGTCTAACTTATTTAGGTGTAAATGGATGTGTGTACGTTCTAATATAGCTTAATTGTTATAATATTTAAAAGTACGATTTTTATCTATGGATTAATTATTGATTTTATCTGGTGCAAAGTGAAAAGACGTGAAAAATTATTATTTATTGTTTTTAATTAAATCATAATCCTTATTTTTTTAATTTAAATATTTCGCACCTGGCAGCCTAATGCTGCTTAGAGGTGACTACGGTCCCAAATTAAAATAATACCAAACCCATGTTCGTTTTTTAAAATATTATTAAAATATTGATTTTTATGTTTGTTTTTTCCTTCTAATGCAGCTAATAGACCGTGATCTTTTATGCCATAAGAGCTGCACCGATGTTACTCACTTTGCATTACACAGGGGGCGCGTGTAACTTGAAGATAAGCCACGTGCGCGGAGTAACAATGCCCCGTAATGTTCTACGATCCTATTAGGACCGAGAACTATGACTTAAAGTAGATTCGAACCACTACAAACACCCCTGGCAACGCCGGTTTGAACCCATTACCTGTGGTATCGAACGCCAGAGCGCTAGCCATTCGGCCATCAGGCCCTTTGATTTTTTATGTAAAAGATTATATTTGTTTTTTTTTATCTTCTCGAATAGTGGAAAGTTGAGTTCAATGCTATTATATGTGAGCATATATTTTCATTAAAAAGTTTTTGTCGACTTCTTCCCAGTTTTTGTTCATATTTTTTTTTTCAATTAAGCTAACCAATTTAAAAAAAAAAAAAATAATATGTGTATAGAATTTCTCTAAAGCTGGATAACGCTGAGCCATATATGTTGGTATTCCATGTTAAAGTCTACTTATATTAGGCTTAAAATATATTCAACATTAAATGTAGTTACAATTGCGATATATTTTTATAGTAATAAATAGTAATTATTTAAATATTTGGGATTTCATAGTATTTTAAGTAATATTTCTTGTAGTAAATTCTAAATGTATTAAGAAAGAGTACGCACCGTTTCTGACATCTTACACGTAGCCACTTTCACTTTTCCCGGCGTGCACAAGTCTTGGGCGCACACTCGGGCGGCCACCAAATCCTTCAGCATGGTCATCATGACGTCCTTGCTCTTGTCCGACATGTCTATGAATACGGTGGTCACAAATTTGTGGCCGGACAGCTCATACACTGGAAGAATAAACAAGAACAATAACATCAATATGTCGTAATAAGGACAAAAATCTCTATATGTATAGCTTTAATCGGAATGAAAAGAACATTCGAATATTTATTAAATATGCTGTTTTCAAATGCTTGGCACTTTGACCTGAGGTCATTCGCCACTATAATGACAGATATGTAGAGAATTCAGCGTTATTCAGAGTGTATCATGGAGAAGAAGGCTGCAGCACTGCACTCACGTTGCACCAACACAATTGAACATTCCGTAATAAGAATTTATCGCAACTATTCGTTGAATATTTGTTGAAAATTCATTAAATAAACAACGTTGAATATTTGTTGAGCATTAATTGAAACATTTCTAAATTGGAAAAAAGACTGATAAAGTAATTTATTATAATTTATTTATTTTACATAATAGAGAGTTTTTGCATACCGTATGTAACTAACGTACGGTATGCAAAAACTCTCTATTATTATAACAAGTTTAAAAAGACAAAAGAGCTCTTTCATGTTTAAAATGAATTAAAGATAAAACACGATGAACATTGGTTCTTAAATTAATAAATATTGCATTCTTCTAAAAAGAATTATTTTGATACTATGTATTTGTATTTTTTTTTTTATCTGTATTTGTATTTCTTCTAACTGCTTTCGTATTTGCGTATTTCAGTATCAAACACTATTTTAAATTATTTTATATGACCTTATCAATGCATAAATATGCCATTAAATATAGTATTTTTTTATGATAACAGATTAATCCTCTATCCATTATTTCTGACGGCAAAAATTATTTGATAAAGTCCTAGGAAAGGGTACAGAATAAAAACATATTTTGTTATTCCAACTCATGTACCCCGAATAAAACCTTCAGACCCCTAAGGATTTCTAAAACCCTGCAACCCTAGATTAAGAAACTCCCCCTGCCTTAAATGTAGTGCTACCCAGCGACTTCCTATCTGTCTTGAAAATAAACTTCTCGCAGTTCATGTTTATTGAACAACTCATTTAGCGATCCTACACTGTTTTGTCTTAACTATCGTATGTACATTGGCGTGGTAGCGATGCTAAAATAACATTAGTCTTTTAATTAAGCAGTTCGTTGACAGGCGTTCGCCCCATAATTCGTGTTTATGTTTGATAATATTTATGCATAAATAAAAACTTTTGAGAACTTGTTTTAGAAAAATTATTATTTTTCCAATAAAAGGTTATGAACTTTATTTATTATAAGCATGATTTAATGTGCAACGCTCCTCAATATTTTATATCTCGATATATCAGGTTTCGAATATTTCACATATAACTTTAACGGGAAATATAATATTTTATATAATCTTTTCTTTATCTTCCGATATGTGCTATATATTCCAGAAGGTACCCGTACTGAAAAAAAATTGGTTTCCACAAAATACTAAAATCTCACTTCGTAGAACACCAGTCAATCGGGAGCCTGAATGAGCAAAAGATTCTGATTGGCCGTGTTATATGACGTAAAATTTTATAATTCTTTAAAAATCGATCTTAATATAACTAAAACCTTTTTATGTATAAAATAAATAATTAAGATTTCGTAATATGTCAATCTTCTTTATGCATTTAAAATTTATATTCAATTTAAATACGGTCAAAACAAATTTAATTATTTTTATTTTCAGTGTCCTTATATTATCGAATGCATTAAAAACAATTTTCTGTTAAAAATTATGAGCAGAAAGTGTTAAAAATTTTTTATAGTCAAGTACAACTGAAATCGATACGATGGCAACTTAATGAAAATGTTTATCTAGTCTGATAGATAATATTAAATGTTTACGAAACATTTCAAAACATAAAATTAATCTATTTTACTCTCTTTTTTGATACGATTACTTTTATTTTTACGCCAAAAAATGATAGAATGATAAGTCTGTTAGAATGATAAGGCTATTCACTCAAAAATTCTATAAAAGACAAGTAAAAAAAAAATTTTTTTTTGATTCTGGTATCGAGATATTAGTGCTGAGAAAATCGACGGAAGAAAGACTGAAATACATAAAATAACAGAAACATCAATTTTAAGGTAACTTGAAATATTCTGAAAATAGTTTGTAAATACGTTATTTTTTTTTTTATTTTTTTTTTTTTTTTTTTTGTTAACAAACAAATAAGTCATAATAAGTCTGAGAATGTTTCGCGCGTTTTTTCATAAAAAAAAAAAAGTCGCATTTCTTTCGTTAAAAAAAAAAAAAAAAAAAAAAGTCAAACAGGACTTTTCGTTTTTATTGATTACATAAATAAAAACAGATGAAAGAAATTTTCGATTTGTAATATAAATTGAAACTATATTTCTCAGTTTTAAATCTCTTTCTATAAATGACTGAATTATCACTATTAGAAAACTTTACATAACATTAATCTGGATAACAAAGGTTGCATTTTTTTTTTTTTTAATGAGGTTTTAAGAACACCCTATAGACAATAGATTCTTAACAAGAGGCTTTGGAGCAATTGATTCAAACATACCATGAATTAGACATTGAAAAAACAAACATTATCTTTATTCTTACTTCTTACTTATTGCCTGAATTGAATACCTTTATGTATTTATAATTATTAATTTATTTAATACATTATAATATAAATTAGTCGTATCTGCAATTGTTGACTGCTTAACTTCTATCTTACAAGATAAAGCAGTGCAGCAGTCGCATTGGTAAGTTTGTTATAATAAAGTTTGCACATTTCATACTTTTTATAATGTGTCTAGTAATAAAAGTACATGCAATATTAGTGTATTATGTTTTTTAAATTATTTTAATTTGCATAATTTATTTTGACAGAATTTTATGCATTTAAAAATATATGCTAAACGGTTTTGTAGCTTTCATCTCGTGTTATACCCAAATTTGAAAGCGAATTGGAAAGTGTCGCTGTGTTCTTACGCGTTGCAGCTTGACCTAGAAATAAAAGTCCAAAAAGTTTATCTACCCAAGCCGGAGCGACTTTCAACTACCCAATGAGAGGTAATAGGCGTCGCTAATTCCATCCACAACCAATCGAGAATTGCTCTTAGGTTGGTCCCTTTCTTTCCCAGTACGGATAGAGCTTAAAGGCGTGTCCAAACTAGATCGATAAAGTTTGAGCAAGAGGCAAAAAGCCACGTCCAGATTCGAACCTTCCATCAAATGTTTGCCTGTTCCTGGGCGTTGCAGTTTGATCTCGAAAAATTCAGTTATTCGCCTTACGGGCGAACTTTTAATCGTCTTTTGGGAAGTCATAAACCTTTTAATTCAGAACCACCGAACCGATCAACATCAGGCTAAACCGACACCGACAGGTTAAGCGATAGTTCTTTCCCCGAATGTTGACTAAACTGCAACCAACCGGCTTGACGTGCAGCTTTTTGTGCATTAATGTAGACGCGACCGAACCGGTTTGTTGCACTTTGGACGGAAATCAAAAAGGCATGCGGTTTTGTTTGTCGACATTCGAGGAAGGAGAATTGTCGTTCGGCCTAGCAGCCCTTTTTGTTACGAATTAAAAGACTTACGACTGAATTAAGAACTTCCGAAATACGACTAGGGTCCAAGTCCTTTACGTTCGTAAAGGACTTGGACTTGTTTTTTTCAATGACTTTTTTTGTCCAAGTTTGGTTTTTCAAGTTCAAACTACAACGATGAACGTTTCTAATCTGGACGCGGCTTAAATAAATAGGCTTTTATTGCTCGTTAGTTCATTCGCTCTGGGTTCTGGATGCAGCTTTGCTTGCTGAAATGGGTCAGTAAAATGTTAAGAATTCCTACCACAGAGGCAGGGTGCTGTTCCTACCCACTAACTTGTGCGAGTAGGTGTTCTTCGGCCTCGGCGAAGGACCCAGAGAGGGCAGACTTGCGGTGCACCTGTAGATGCCGCTGTCGCTCACGTGCGCGTTCACCACCTCCAGTTCTCCGCTCTCGAATTTGGTGAATCGGGAGTCCACAATCTCCCTGTAGTCTGCGTCCGTCCATGTGTAGGCCAGCCCGGATTCCCGCTCTAGGGCGCCCCTTCGACTCCTTCGGGATGCAGGTCATCTTGACTCGAGATCCACGCAGCACGGCGTAGTTGCCAGTGGTCCCAACAGCTGGAGAATTGAAAAAGAACACATTACAATTTTGAAATGCACGTTGATTGTGCTGGTGAAAAGACTTGAGGGTAAAAATCTAGTTTAGATCACTTCATAACATAAGGATCAGGACATAAGAAAACCTCACCAAATTTATAATAATAATTAATATTATAAACAAAGATGCGATATCTTTCTGAAACGTTGAAAATTAAAATTAAAATCATCGTACTACCTTTTGCAAATTATCGTCAATTTGGCGGGGATTGCTCGGTATCATATATTCGGCAATGAAAGAACTGACTGGATCACGAAGGAAGCCATCAAACGGGACATTGAAATTAATGTTAATGGGCCAAAATGTTCCTTTAAAAAACACACTCAAAGACAAGAACAGTAATCTCTGAATTTCCTTCCTCAAAGTATCATATAATGCTTCTGTCACAAAGAGGTATTTTCTCTCTATTTTCCAAAGTCTTAGTTGGTACCATAAGCTTCAGCTTCGAATCCTGACGGTGGCATGGATGCTTGAGTGGTTCGGAATCCACATTACACTGTAGGTCCCTGTCTATTTAGCCCAAAGTGCGCAAGTGTGCACAAGATAACCGTTGAGCGACAAACCAAAGTCTTAGTGTGGCCATCCTTCAAAGACAAACTTCTGGAATTCATTATACAATGAGTTATCCAAGGACACTATGACGAAAAGGTACTTTCTCTATATTCCCCAAAGTCTTAGGGCTCATCATTTCTGAGCATGGCAATTTCAATTTCTAATTAAATAGATTTAAAATGATCAATTGATCTCTGCAATTGCAATGTAGATGGAGTACAGATTATCAATGACATTGTTTTTAGCCGCTTGAACATCCTAGAAAAAGTTTACGGAAAGAACTTACACTCCAAAAAGCCATTGACCATCAAACTTTTGTAAACTTATTAATCAGAAAAGTGCTTTTACAGCATTTTATAATTTTGCTAATTCTTATTGTGATGTTTCTTAAAATCCTTTCTCTATCTCTATTTTATTTTATTTCTCTTTAATAAGGTCGTGTACTTTTAAACTTGCAATTCATTTGATGTTTTTATTCTTTTGTTTTCCATTGATTTGTTTGCTATTTCTGTAAGCTTCGTGTGATTCTTTGTGGTCCACGAGGATTTCTTGTAAAGTTCAATTAAAAAAATGAATTGATTCGATATTGTCATAAAATGTTTATATAGATTATTATAGATAAAATTTATTGAATTATTTTGTCCTAAACATCCAACGTGCACACACACAACACAAAACAACATGATATCTGTTTTTAGAAAATGGTTTATTGATAAAGTTATCTATCAACAAGTAATTTTACTTTCGTTTAATTTCTAAATAGAATTATTTATGATATCAAAATAAGAAAGTGCAAGATAATTCAAACATTCGACATCTACTCTATCAACAAGAATGTATCTAATGATATGCTAAATTTAGATTGTAAATTGAGCAAACTTTTAAACAATGTAACAGATAAATCACAAGAAAATAAACATAAAAATTAATGAATATATTAGGAATAAAAAGAGATTTTGTACTTGAAAATATATATATACTTATATATATAATATATATATATATATATATATATATATATATATATATATATATATATACATATATATATATATATATATATATATATATATATATATATATATATATATATATATATATATATATATATATATATGAAGATTGCAACTGTTTCAAAAGTTTTTCTTTAAAATTGTTACATTAACTTTAAATTATATGTTTAAAGATTTATTAAAGATTTTTGCGAAACGATTATCTCAAACCAAGAACTTTCCCTATTTACAGGGTGTTGTTTTCAAACTCGGGGCCTAATGGGCGAGTGACTAGCGCTCTGGCCCTCGGTGTCACAGATTTTGGGTTCGAGTCCCGGTGGTGCCATAATATGCTTGTAGTGTTTCGGAATCCACTTTAAACCGCAGGTCCCGGTCTAATATGACTGCTGAAAGTTGGGCGTATGGCTAATAACCCTACTCTGCAAAAAGAAAAGAAAAGAAAAAAAAAAAAAGTTCTCCTGCCTCGAAATCTGGCAGTAAGCGGACGGCCTTGGCCCACCACTTGGGCCACCTCACCATAGGCTGTAGTGCCAGCAGGGCCGGATTTTCCTATAAGCTAACCAGGCTTCTGCCTAGGACCTTAAGATCAAGAGGGGCCTACATTAAAATTGTTAGCCAAAATTAAAATTACACTATTCTAAAAAAACAGTAAACGCTAAAACACTGAATCGAAAATAAGGAGAAATTCTACACATAGGACTAATAAACAAACATAAAAATGTATTGATTAAGATCAACACGTTCGGCTCATTGGTTCTGTTCGTTTGTATATACTAGATTGTACCAAAGTATAGTTCATACGTTCACTGATTGCTATAGCAAATATTATATTATTATTATATAATATATTTTATTTTCGTAGTCAAAGATTTTTATTAATTGAATTTTGTTTCTTTGTAAATGTCGTGTGTTATGTTTGATGAGTTATTGTTACAAGTACTATATAGGGTGCTGAGAAAAATGTCCAAATAAGTGTTCTCGACTTTTTTTTTTTTTTTATTTATTATCCGTGCCACATTTTTTATAAAGATTAGTAATTATCGCAACATGTTTCATTTAACATATTAATATATATCACAGTAATGATGTATTTTACTATCTCTTACGTAATTTACAAACTTAAAATTGGGAGGTGAAAAGGGCCTCATAAATGGAATAGCCTAGGGCCTCTTTTCATTTAAATCCGGCACTGAGTGCCAGGGAGTTAGTTTGTTTGTTTTCAGATTCTATGCTGGTTGACCGGGCCTGAATGGCCGAGTGGCTAGCGCTGTGGCGCTCGTACCACAGGTTTCGGTTTCGAGTCCCGGCGGTGCTGTGGTTGTTTGTAGTGGTTCGGAATCTACTTTAAACCGTAGGTCCCGGTCCTAATAGGAGCATTGCGGGGGCATTGTTACTCCGCGTCCGTGGCTTATCTTCAAGTTACACGCCCCCTGGGTGCAAAGTAACGTCTGTGCAGCGCTTGCCTTAAAGCATCCAAGACCAAGCTGTCTAAGTGTTTGCCAGCTGCATTAGAACAAAAAAAAAAAAATGTTCGTTGACCTGTGATTCATTCGCTCGTACTATAGAAAATGTAGTCATAATGCAGAAAAGCAAATTTAACTATATCCAGGGTGCACCATTGGGAATCTGCTGGAATGCACATTCTACTTTTGAACAAGCACCCCAGAGATGGCTTTTGATGGTATCGTCCTTTCCTCCTAGAGCCTATCAGAAAGATTTTCCGACCAAGGGATTTTACATGCTCATCCCCAACACAGATATGAGAATTTTCGATTTGTCAGGTTCAAAACCGAGATAATTAAGATTTTACTAAGCCAACACCTAATGGAAAAGGGAATACAAATTGAACGACTTCCACTTTCACTGTTAAAAAACCTTTACAAAGCCGCCACAAGCAAATAACCGAGATTTTACTAATCCTCGTCTTAATAATCTACTCTTAACTTAAAAGGTTACAGATTATATGCTGAAATGATATTTTAACCTATTAGCTTAAGGAAATTAAATCTTTTTTTTTTTTTTTTTTTGGAAAAAAAGTTGTTTTGAAATAATTTTCTGTCTTCTTAAAATGAAAAGTGAATTCAATACATAATTTAGTACTCTAATTTACCAGAAAATAAAAGTTTTTTATTTATCCGCTTTACTTTTGATGCCATAAATTAAGAATTCATGCTTTAATGATGGAATCATTTAGTAAAATAACTTACGTAAAGCTTCAGGAAAGGATACCATCACAATCAGTATAAAGCTGCAAATTATGTGTAGTCCTTTAATCTAAAATAAACATATTATTACATGATTACATAAGTGATATTAATTTGAACAGTTTTATTAAGCCAGTAAAATATTTCTAGCCCTTCAAAAACAATGTCTACTGCTATTTTTACTTGTTTCATATAACTCAGCGCTTGTAACTGTAGCAGCTTCAGCCACTTGCAATTTTTAGCGATCTTACAAATCTTCTGATTGACTTAATAATGTCGTCATAGCTGCACTATTAAGCTAAACTGTCAGAATTTTATTTTTAATGCCTTTTTTTCTTCAATTGTTAAAGTGGTTTTCTTTCTTTCTAAAAATTGGACATTTTGGCTTTCTTAAGTTGTGCTTGGGAGCAATACTATCTGAAAACGGAATAATCCCGTTCAAAATGGGATTATGCTCACATTAAGTATGATATGATTCACATAGTGTCCCATTTCGTAAAGTGCATCTTTTTCAATCATTCTCAGCTCTCATAAGCCTTATACTTTATTTTTAAAAGATTTATTGTTTATTTTTCTCTAATATGGAAATTACGTTTATTAATTTCGGATACATATATATATATATATATACACTGGCAAGAGCGGCAGGAGAAATGGTCCTTCAGCCTCGAGACTCTCACCCGAGAGGAAGCACAGTGCAACCTGCACTCCTGCTGAGAAACGTTCAATTTCTAATCTCATCCCGAGTGAAAATATAATTAGCGCATCACGTTGCATTAGTTGGCCTATAGACTCTCACCCGGAGAGGGGAAATATATTTCACGCAATCTGCGCGTATTCGTATTTCGGCTTAGAAATAGAGTTCTTCCATGAATTTATAATTATCTGTCTTTAAATGTGTTAAATACTATGTACATATATATTCACTATTAATAAAAAAAAAAACTATTAGAGAAAAATAAACAAAAATCTTTTAAAAGTAAAGTGTATGGCTTATAAGAGCTGAGGAAGTTTATATATATATATATATATATATATATATAAAGTGACAATTTGTAACTATTAGTTTTTACCAAAGCTTTCAAGAAAAAAAATTCCACAAATTGTATACAGGTCTATAATCTGCAACAAGATGTTTTTAATTTATAATCCATGTTATACACGGAATACAATTAATCTACTCTAGGGTTAAATACCAAATCTAATTTTAATTTTTCTGGCCCTCTTAGATTGGACACTCAGAATCACATGGCGTTTTCGATCTATGGCAGCAAAAACTCTGGAATTAATATGAACTTATTTCCTTAGATGATTCTAGTTATTTCCGAACCATATTTTTTTCTCTCCTTGTTTCGATGAAATTCTTATTGCTTTTCTGGATCAGACAGACATCTGAATACAGCTGTCATATTAGACAGCTGTATTCAAAAAGCACTCAATAAATGCTACAATATTGAAGTGCCAGAAGTTAACCAACAAGAGTTGTAATACAAAAATAAATAAATAAATAAAAAATAATGTAAAAAATTTTGGTAATTAATGAATATCTTGAATTATGCAGCTAAAATAGGCTAAGTTCAAATTATAATCTTTTTAAATACTTTTTTTAATCCTATAGCTAGTTTTTTTTTTTTTTTTTTTCCTTTTAAATTTGCCAATTAATCGATTTACTCTTTTTATTTATTTAATTCCTCTGCTGTAATTCTTATTCATTCTAGTTCCAAAGAAAATGCGGAAGTATTTTATGACGATCATTTCTCAAGGATATAGAGTGTGTAGATGTATGACTTAAGATCTAATTTTAAGGAACTATAAATACAAGAAACGGAAATAAAAATACTAGTTGTATCGCTTATTAATTTCAAATTTAAAATGATGCTTTTTAACATTTATTTATTATAAATAAATTAATATTATTACTATTTATTTATTTATTCATTCAACAGTTAAGATAAATAAGAGAAGAATGTAAAAGTGAAAATGCTCTTAATTTTTTAATTTTTCATGTGGATCACGATTTCTTTTATAAAATATTTATAAAAATTATGTTCTCCTATTCATTATATAAACAGTTTTTACTAATTTTTTTAATAATTTCTTTTAAATGATAGATCAACTATAGAATTCTTTTGAAAAAAAATGAAGTCAATAAAAACTGGAAATTTAATATATAATAAATGAATGCCGCTATTACAAAGTTAATTTTAATAATTTTTTTTTAAAAGAAATACACAAAAATATCTATAATGTCACAAATATTAAAAAAATGCCATCAAATCAGAACTCACTTTAAAAATATCATCCATGTCCTAAAAATTAAACGTTTGCAAGAGAAAATTACATAGTTATATTTTACAAACTTAAATGCATATATTTTGAATAAATGAAAATAAACACAGCAAATAAACATGCTTTTAAAAATAGTTCAGAGATATTGAGTAGTATGTATGATGCTCGTTCAATAACAGCAAAAAATAAATAATATATCAATTGAAAAAAAATGAATATAAACAAATAAAAATAATAAATAATTTTTCATCTTTTAAAATTGAAAACTACGTTCTTAACAAATATCATATCAGTGTGTCCGCGAAATATTTTTTTTTTTAGTTATTTTTTTTATAATATCCAACAAAATCCTATTTTAATATTTGAACTCCATAACATAATTAAAAAGAACTCTATTCATTTGAAATTGAATAATATATTGTAATTGAAGATGAGCAACTAGATTTCTGTAATGTTTTCAACGAAATTAACAGTTTGAAAATGGGTACAAAAAAAAAAAATTGCTATGGTTACTGTTTCCATAGTTACAAAAAGTGTTCTCTTAAATCTAACTAGCGTTAAAGTTCCGCATTTGTGATTGATATCTTAAGTAAGAACATCATTTTCAATTTTAAAAGTACGTTTTCCATACTATTATAAATTAATAAATTATGTATTAAAAAGCCGTCTGCCTACTGGCAAATTCTGAAACATGAGAACACATTGTTTTTCTTTATACGGGGTAGGGTTGTCAACCCTACAAAAAACAGTTATATTAGACCGGGACCCACGGTTTAAAGCGGATTTCGAACCTCTATTAACATCCATGGCAGCGCCGGGACTCGAACGCGAAACCTGCGTACCAAGCTCCAGTCACTCGGCCATCAACAAGCACACACAATACAATATATTTTTTTTTTTTTTTTACGTTTACTTGTCCTAAATATATTATCTGATTAATAATTTTTTTTATTTTTACCATGATTTTTATACGTATATTTAAACTCTTTACTTAAAAAGTTGTCATATTCTGTAATGGATAATATTTTATTTTATTTATTATAGCATGAAAACGTATTTTAAAACTGAAAAATGTTTATTTAAATTATGTGTTTATATAAGTTTATATTAAGTTTTTTAAAGAAATGTTTTGCTTATTTAAATTATAAATCACAGATATAAAAAAACAGACCTTTGGTTGTTATGTTAAAATAAGATATTAAACGCCATCGCACTTGTTTTTATAACCCTCTATGAACGAAAAATAACCAATAACCATACCAATTTATAACGCTACTGTAGATTATAGATAGAAAATTAAATAATAATTTGTCATCCAGTCCGTGGCTTAACT
This sequence comes from Caerostris extrusa, assembly GCA_021605095.1. Lineage (NCBI taxonomy): Eukaryota > Metazoa > Arthropoda > Arachnida > Araneae > Araneidae > Caerostris > Caerostris extrusa. The sequence continues at coordinate 166,911 of BPLR01000047.1, read as the reverse complement.
TCATTATTTCCGTTACAAGTCGTTTTAATGCTTAACAATGACCTATCTTAAAATAATGATTACATTTTCAGCTACAAATATTTTTGTGCGTTATGTGTGGGAAGCATCTATATTTCGTTCCATTTTCTTTGAAATCACATTACTGCAGATAATAACAATCGTAAAAATCACTTCCTCAATGTATTTGTGCATGATTCAAAAGCGTATCATCCCTTCGTAAATCATCTTTCCGAATAATTTGTAATAGTCATTGGAGCGCAATGACATTCAGCAATGAATGGCGGCGTGCCATTTTTCTTAAGGCTAAACGATCACCTATTTAAAGCGGAGAACAAAGTCAAGAGCAATAGAATCTTTATAAGGAAACCAAATAGGAGAAAGAGGATTACTATTAGAAAAATAAACTGCATTTGCTGAGTATTAGACATCTTTTGGAGGTCAAAAATGACATTCCATTAGATGTAGGAGATGCGAAAACGGATGAGTTCAATTTCGGAATTATGAGAGCTCGGTTCTATTTTAACAAAGAAAATAGAACCACAATGGATCCGTGTCTATGTTAAAGATGAGCACTATAAATGCGCGCTATATATAGATGCTCCAATTAAAAATTAACTATCTCTTAAGTTTTTTAGAAATTATATAAATACAATTTAGTAATTAGAATCTCGAATGTTTTTAGATTTAAAAGCAGGAATTTCTTGCAAAACGAAGAAATTAATAATTTTAGAATTCATCATAAATTGTTAACTTTTTTTCCCATTTAAGGATATATAATAATTCTTATCCGTAGAAAAATACATGCATATTACTTATTTTATATTCACAGAATAGATAAATTTTTTACTGCCTTTCAAAAAATCAAACTATGATTTTCATTAAGATTTTATTTTATAACTATAAAACTAATATTTAGAATTCAAGTAAAATTGCATTATATTTGGGGAAATTTCAAAACGCTTGATACCAAATACAGTTCGATCCCCAAATGAGTGGGGACATAATTGTAAAAGCAAAATTAATAACATAAAATTATAAACATAATTTTAAAAGCAAAAACAGACGAATCGATTACTTATTTGTGGTACTAGTCAAACATTGTGGCAAAAAGCACTTTTGAAATAACATTTAAATTTATATAGTTATAGTGAAATATTTTTCAGATAATTTTTTTAATATTATGCAATTTAAATTAATAAAAATATTTATTTATATTGTAATTAACCCATTTCTCTTATTACACCATTCTGTTTTTCAACTTACCAATTTTTCACATGACAAGTGTCCAACTGTATATATATATATAGGATTTAAAATAAACCATTTTTTTTTTTTAATTAAAAGTTTAAATTATTCCAAAATACTACAGCTTTGATTGGCAACAGCATATTAAATCACTTAACTTTAAATTAACAGTAATGGCCGTTTATCACTCAGATGTAAATATGAAACCAAAATTTGTCCATAGTTGATTCTAGCTGTCAATGTATTTACAGGCAATTCAAGTCATTTGCTTTGCTGACATCTGACAAAGAGTTTTAACTCACAACAATACAAGTTTCACGCCCCCACATAGTTTGTTATAGGGTTGAAAATGTTGAAGTTTGAGCCAGGAAATTTGCAGACAGCATTGATTTTCTGTTACCATTTGAAGAAAAGTGCAGCAGAATAGCATTGGAGCTTAGAGTGAGCATGCCCTTGGTAAATCACAGTGCCTTGAGTGGCTTAAAAGTTGAAAAGTAGCAATTTTGTCGTGAGAAAGGAAGAATATGGGAGGCCACCGAAAAGGTTTGAAGACGGCGACACCAAATCACAGATCAATTAAATGTAACATAAGTCATATCCAGACATTTGAAAGAATCAGAAGATGAGTAAATGGGTTCCACATGAATTTGAAAGACAACAGGAAGCGAAATGCTGTACACCAGGTACCTAATTGTTTCTGGCGATGAAAGTGGATATATTTTGAAAATCCTACGGTAAAAGATCATGGGTAACTCTAGGCAAACCATCGACAATAACTGCAAGGTCAAATAGCTATGGATGGAAAACAATGCTCTGTGTTTGGTGGGATCAGAGGGAACTATCTATTATGAACAGCTAAAACCTGGGAAAGTTGCTGCTGCTGATAACAAATAATTGATTTGATCAAGCTCTGTGTGAAAAAGCGACAATATCAAAAAAAAAGGCAACACAAAGTGATTTTGTTTCATGATAATGCACCATCACACACAGCGAAACTAGTCAAGAAAACGATTGAAGCATTTAGTTGGGGAATACTTTCACATGCGGCTTGCTAGCCAGACTTGGCTCCGTTTGATTACTATGTATTTGAAGCATTGCTCTATAACATTGCTCTTCACTTCTTAAAAATGGCTTGATGACAAGTTTGCCTCAAAAGAGCAACAGTTTTTGGCATGGCACCCACATGTAATGTATAGCTAGCAGTGGACAATACTTCAAATAAAATATTTTCATACAATAAATGTATATTTTCTATTCAAAATTCCTGCTTTATATTTACATAACTGGTAAAACTACAAACAATACTGTACTAATAATCACTAACGCACGAATGCAAAACAATTGGGAAAAAAATTGATAAATTTTTCAGAAGATATATCTTATTAATTGAAATTAAAAAAAAAAAAAAAAAAAAACAGTGGTGTAAATTGTTAATAATTATAATTTATTAATGAAAATAAAATAACTGAAGATATAAATTCAAATAAAAATTCCCTTAACAAATGATATAGTTTGTAAATATAATTTTTTTTAAATGCAATAAGGAGAAAATATTTTTAAAATACTTATATGAAAGTTATAAACATATATAATAAAGGATTGTTAATAATTTATCCAACATAATCTATCATTGGATCTTTCCTGTATGAAGTATTAGTCAAATGTTTAAAAGTCAATAATAATAAAATTACCAAAAACAAAATCATCTATATTATGCATAAATAAAAGGCTTAAGAAATATTAAAACAAAAAAATTATACATTGCCTAAAAACAACTGTTATGCAAAAATATGTTGTGACTTAATTCAGTAGTCTTCAAACTGTGAAGGATTACAATAAATAACAGATAAAATAATATAATGTGTTGTAATTAATAGTAGTCATATAAAAAAAAAAATGTAACCTTAATATATTTAATTATCTTGAAAATTTTTTAAATTAAACTTTAAATGGCAAGTTTAAAAATGATTAAATGCCAAAGATCATCAATGAAATGGGGTAAATATTTGATCATTTTTCCAATAAGAAATTAAATATTTGTCAGTCAGTATTTCTAAATATAAAATATGGATAATTGTAAATAATATTTTTTTTATTCTAAAAAATTAAGAAAAAAATCATTAAAAAATACTATGACATTTAATGATGAAAATTGTGATATTCAAAAGCTTTTAAGCCATCCTTTTAAAATTCCTTCAACTATAGAAATAATTTTGAAAAAAAAAAATTAATAATCCTAATATAAGAATTAAATGAATAACAATAGTGCCAAACTTAAAATAGACCAACTTTATTTAAAAATGCATCTAAAAATATTTTTAATAACTTAGATAATGCTTAATGATAACAACTGAAATCAATCACTGTCTGAAGTATCATGACGATGTCTTTTTGGAGGTTCATGAGTTTTGTGCTTTTCACTTTTTCTTTTAACATAGTTACTTTCAGAGTCACTTGCACTTTGATGCTGATGTTTAGATTTCTTTTTGTGTTTTGCTTTCAATGAATTGAAATCATTAGAGTCGTTTTCTTTTCTATGTGTTTTATGCTTTTTCCCTTTAAAGGAATGACGATCAGATTCAGAGTCATCGGAATGGTGCCGTTTCTTTTTATATTCACATCTTTTATCAGAAGAGTTTTCAGAATCACATGAATCATTTGCATTTTGTCTTCTTTTCATTTTACTATCTTTTTTGGACTTGTGTCTAGAGATTGAATCACTTTCAGAATCACTGGAGTCATTCGATTCTTGAATTCTTTTAGTTCTTTCACTTTTATGCCTTTTTCGAACAGTTTGCTCATTCTCGAAATTATCAGAATCACTTTCTTGGTGGCTTCTCTTTTTCTTTTCTTTTTTGTGCTTTTTAGATTTTTTCTTGGATTTTGATCTAAATAAGAAAGAAAATGAAATAAAAACAATGTTAATCACAATCAGAGTAACTGTTAACATTTATTTAAGGAAATATATAATTAATGAAAGAAGAAATTTGAAACAGTTAATAATAGAACTTTACTACCAATAAAAAATATCAACAATAATTGTGATTTTGCAAAATGCTTTTTGGTGACAAACATTTGGCAAAACGAAGCAAAAAATAAAAAATTGGATTTTCAAAAATAATAATAATAATTAATAAATAATATTTTATAATTTTAAAGAATTTTTTTCTTTTTTTAATTAAAAAAAGTGTTATAAAAATTTAATTGGTTAGTTGGATTTAAAAATGATGTCAATGCCACATATTTGAAAGGAATAAATAATTTTAACTTTGAAGAGAATCTTGCGAATTAGAAGCAAAATAAAAATTCTTGTGTTGCAAATGTAATATATATTAATGAAAATCAAAATTTGGTATATAAAATAATGTCACTAATAAGACAAAAAAAAAAAAAAAAAAAAAAAAATGAGGTAGAAAATAAAATAATTTTTAAAATAAAAGGTAATTAAATTATTACATACTTTTATTGGAAACATGTTTTTCTTTTGAATTTTTATCTTCTGCAACTTTTACTTGATGAACTTCAAATGAAACACCTTCACTTTTGGACTTACTTATATTTCTATCAACACCAGTCAACAAAGCAGCTCTTCCACTAAAATTTTACAGAATTCATTATTTTTAATCTGACTTTATTTTTACACATAAAGTGAATAAATTGTAAATATTAAAACAAAACAAATTGTTATATAAAAAAACAAACTAATTTACATCACAAATAACCATATTATATTTTTGTTATAAAATACTAATGAGCTTTTTATATTACTGACATAAAAATTAATCATTATAAAAAATTATTTTAATGACTATTCATATTAAATTTTATTCAATTTGTTAATAATAAATAAAATTTGGTAATTTATTTATTAATTAATAAAATAATTAAGATTTTAAGACTTTAGTTATTATGATTAATTTTTTTAATATAGCATGATTAATTTTTTTTTAATAAAATATAGCATTTTTTCAAAATTCATTTTAATTTGTCATGTATTCATAAAAAAAAATTCTCTTTGTTGGATGAGACAATAGAGTTAATTATATTTTTTTAATAATTGTTTTATCTGCCATAAAAAAATTCATGATTTTTGTATGTGTATTGACTTTTAAATAAATCTTATGTAAGTTAGTTGAAAATCAATATATGACAGATGATTACTGATGTTTAAATTCCGAGAATATTTTAATAAAAGCCATTTTATTTTATATTATGAGTAATCCTGTACACATGAAATATTTTTCTCAGTAACCAATAATAAAACATTTATAATAGGTTTTGAAACATAAATCAAAAATATTGTACCTTTTGGCTCCAACACCATCTATTCTTTCAATGTTTAACTCATCTTTATTGCCTACGTTCCTTTTTAGAGCTTCTTTTATGTCCTACATAATACAAATCACATATTTTTTTTAAATTAATAGTTGAAATAATGAGAAGAATGAATAATGAATTGATGAGACGTTATAGAAAACATAAAGAGATTGTTCACACACTTTTGTAACTAATATGAAATAATATATTTATAAAAATTATACAAATTTGATTTTCTAATATGATAGCTTGGAATCTTTTTAGGTTCAACAAAAGGGATAAATCTTGATTTCTAAAAAGAGCTTTTCTAAAATATCAAGGAATAGAGACTCTTTCAACATAATCTTCCAGAGTCATCAAACAATTATTTCTTTGGATGTTTGTTTATAAAAAGCTTGTTTTAAAAATCCACATGCACAATATTCCAGGAGGCACATCGCAATGCACTTAAATGGAACTCCATCCCGGTTTGCTTTTCTCCGCAAATCAGCTTTCGTCCAGGTCGTTTCGATGTTAAATTTTTCGCAGTGTTATTTTTAAATAAATTCTGCCCTCTATTCTGCCTTTTAAATATGATTAGATTCGTACAAGTAATAGACTAATATAATTTTTTTCTCATTACTGCTTTTATTTATTATTTTAAATTACTAATCGTAATTCTGTCTTTTTATATTCTTTACAGATTTGCTCTCCGAAATTTAATTTTTTTAATTTATTGCAATATCTAATAATAATGTTTTTCTATAATAAAATTATGTGTGTAAAAAAAAAAAAAAAAAAAAAAAAAACAGTCAGCCTTTTAATATAGAGCAGTACATAAAGATGTATGATTGTTAATCTTATTCTAATGGAACTTAACACAGGGAACATTGTTTGGATAAATAGATGGGATGGCTTCATTGAAAATAGGTGTTAAAACATATTTCTAATAATAATCAGAGTTAATTTTATATGTTTTTCTACTTTTCTTATTTTAAGTTTTATGTTATAAGAGAATCAAATAACAATCTGGAAACCTTTTAGCAAAACTTTTCTTTTTTTTTCCTCTGAACCATTTTGGATCTTTTTTTCCTCTTTTACGGTAATAAATCAATCTTTTTCTATTGCAATCAGATGAATATATCCAAGCCTCATCGTTTTGTAACTACACATTTCCATTTTTTACCCGTCAAATAATTTTCACATAACAATCTGCACCTAGTATTACATAGAGAAACATGTTTTAGCATTAAATGGTGTACATCCTATTTTTGTTTTGTTTTAATTAGCTTGAAATCAGAAATTAAAATTTTGTTTACAGTTCCTATAGTTCAAAGATTTGGTGATAGTTTTTTTCTTCTCTTAAAACATGAGTTGCATCTATAAATATAATAACAGTATGTACCTATATTAGTAACAGTGGCATGCTTTTTGTACCCCCCTCCCTAATCAAATGTAAAGTTTAGTAATTATCCCTTTTCTATTAATTATATTACTTATCTTAAGTGTAGAAATATTAAAACTATGCTCTTCACTTATTAAAAAAAATAAGAACATTTCTCTTTGTAAAAGGCAAAAATACAGCCTTAGGTTCTTTGTTTATTTTCCAATGACACTTTAAAAAAAGAATAATTTTAAGGATGCATAAATAATATTTTGTATTGATACTATTTAGATATTTTTCATCCAATTAAATTTAATTCATGAAAAAAGTCAAAATCATTACAAAAATGTCTGAACATCCTTTGGAGATTGTATTATAAAATTAGGAAATTAAGTTGTTGATAATATTGCAATCAGATTTATCAATTTTACTACTCACAATACAACAAATAAAACTTCTAAATTATTAAAACGTTTTAGGGTCTCTTTAAGAAACAAGATGACCAAAATATTTTTTGTTTTGCCTGCATACTTTTTATATATATATATATAATTTTGGTATAATTTTTCCTGATTACCAAGAAAAGAAATGAAAAAGCTTCACAACGATAATTTTCAATACATATTTACGTTATATAATTAGAGATAGAAATTACATATAAATGTTACATATAAATGTTACAATATACATATATTGTAACATTTTTAGACTATAATAAATTTATACCTCTCAATCATGAGTATATATTTTAATTTTTATTCTTTGCTTTAAGATTCCAATAATTATTTCATGATAAATTAATTTTATTAATAAAGAATAATTTATAAATTTTGAATGTTACATTATGGAATAAAATAAAACATAAAAAAATTACCTCTTTTGATAGAGATGGGGCTTCCTTTTTAACAATATTATGGCCTCTGTAAATGATAAAAAAAAATTAATTATAAAGCTGTTTTACATATATTCAACAATTTCACGTATGTGCGCGCACACACACACACATTTATATATAATGTTAAAAATGCCAATGTTTGTTTTATTGCTTTTATATCAAATTTTTCAGCAAAGTATAGTTATTATCCAGATTTTACAATTTACTGTCCATGTTTTATGAAACAGTTTATTAAGATGCTTTTAAACATATCATTAAGATCACCAATTACATGGAATTTCATAATATATTAAATAATTTTGAAATTTTAAACAGCAGTTGCAGGAAAGAGAAAAAACAAAAGATTTACAAACCAATTGCTAATAGTATGTGATAAATATGCCAAGTTCACTACATTAAATTCAGCACAAGAATCTTTTACAGTTCTTTATAGAATTATCTGAATGAAGTGATGCTTTTTGAAATATTTTCTTCTCCAAACTGTACTAGCTGTTTTTATCAGTGTTTTATTCGACCACTGAGAAAAGCCTACTAACCAGCCAATATTGCCAAACATCCTGCCAAGATCACCAATTACATGGAATTTCATTATATATTAAATAATCTCGTTAACAGAGACATATTATACAATGTGTGTCACTTAAAATAAATATATAAGAAAAAGATTTATTTTAAGTTCACATGCTAATCAAATGGTTTTCTTTAAACAAGTAATAATTTTAGTTAATTTCTGCTATTATAATAATTCAAATATAATATGCAGATAAAAGTATATAAATGACTTGAATGATAAATAAATGACTGAATAAATGTATATCTACTACAAGATCTTTTACTACCATGTTGCTTAATGCATGACAGTTGCTAATGCAAAAGTTACCATGCAGGAAGAATCTATTTTCAGTAGGTAAGGTTTTGTTTAAGTTTTTACATTAGTGCACTTAACTTGATGTATGATATTTTGCCAGCTCATTTTTACTTTTGAAGGGAAATTCATCATGTACTATAACAAGTAATCTAACTATGATGTAATTGGTGTGTGAATTTTCAGAATATAAGAATCTATTGTCCATTGCTATGACATCTTAAAATTTGCATCTTATATCACATAACTTTACGTCCTTCTCTTTTATGAACTATAAAATTTTACAAGTAATACTCTTTAGGCAGTTGCTATCTATCAAGGAATAAGGTTCTGCATTTTCAAATTGCAGCATATTATATTCTTTGCCAGCTAGTCTATCATTTTTTAACTGAACTTTCTAGGAGCAAGGTTTTTAATATACCTTCAAGTGATATGAAGCATTATCCAAACATACAATATTTTTGGGTTGCAAATTTGATATGAGTTTTTTTCAACACATATATCTCAGAATTTGTATAGTTCATTTGATGATAGTAATTTCCGTTTTTGAATGGATGCATTGTATACCAATCAAGAACAGGAATAAATTCTGTGGACAACATTGCATGAACGTGTCTCTTCAAATTAACATTTATATGTGTCCCAAAAATTTGTCATCTTGCCAACATTTTCTAAATGTTAAAATACTACAGATCCATGTTTTGTCAATAAATATAACTTGCAATCCACTTTTTTTTTATATTCCCAAATTTTTTGGAAGTAATTATAACAATATCAGGTTTTTAGATTGGCTTCTTCATATGTTTAAATCAGTTTCTTAACATTCTTCCAGAGAAAATTCATTGAACACAAAAGTAATCAATATTTTCTTTTTCCACAGAAAGTTTTATTTTTCTGTTAATGCAGCAAGTAATTTTCTTACAGATGGCCCTATTCTTTGTTTAATGTAAAAGTTTTGAATTGTTTAGCAAACATCATAATTAAAGAAGTTACCAACTGACAATTTTGATAATTAGGTCTCTCAGAAAGCTTTCCAACTATCATCAAAATCTTTGTTTAATCCAATACTTCCTTTCTTATTTATTTTAATTTACAAATCTGACACTCTAATCGCTTGAGGACCTCTTTTCATAGCTCACAGAAAAAGAAAATTTAAGATTTAACTGCAGTTTTCTTGAAGCAAAACTAATTATTATATGTGCTTGCAATTTTAATGTCTCCCCTTTCTTAATTGAAAAGATCTTTTGAAATATGGTATGGTTTAAGGAAAAATAAAAAAATTAATAAAAGCAACTTATTTTAAATAAAACAAGGTTGACAAAACTTTACAAAAGCAATTGAAAACAAGATACTAAATTGTAAACACATATGCAACAGTGACAAAACTAAAATGGCAATTGATCAACTACTCTTTTGCATACGAACTGATGTGAAGAATAAAACTAAACTAAAAGTTCCATGAGTTCCCCCTTCTTAAAATGAATCTAACTTAATTTAACTTTTTTTTTTTTTTTTTTTTTTTTTTCACATAAGTTATTGCACTGTACACATATTATGATAGAAATAGATACATCTCAAGTACTCAAATAATATATTTATTCATATTTAGAACTGGATTTCCCCACCACTAAAAATAATAATTTTATATTAAAAATAATATAAACACGTTAATACATTTATTCCGAAATGAAAATAACATTAAGTAACATATACAAATAACTTACAAAGCTATCAACATAGCTTCCTCTTCTGCTCTTTTGATGGCAGCTAACTCTGATTTTTCTATCTGTTTAGAATCTTCAGTATCATTTCTCTCTTTAGCATACCAAGACAAATCCTTGCCTTTTTGCCATCGGCCTACAGGAGCTTTAACAGAATGACCTAGAATAATAACATGTTTTAAATAAATTATATCAAAGAATGAAATGCTTTTATTATAGAATAAAATGATTTTACATTTAACTTTAATAATCATTTAAATTATTTATCACAAAAATGATATTTTTTCCTAGAATGATAAATAAAACACTGAAGAAATAGAGTAAAGGAAAGTATATTTTGTTATTTTTCATTTTTAAAACATTGAATAAAAATGTATATTACATCTTACGCAAACCTTTTTTGGACAATAATAAATGTAGGAATAAAATTCACTTTGTACTGTCTTATATTTGTATTTAGTCTTATAATAAAAAACATTCATGTGAGTTGAAAATTATAAGCTACTTTAATACTTACTTTTTATAAGCTATAAAATTTATCTGTTAATTATTTAATACATAAATATAAGTAAAAAAGGGCCATTTCCTAGTAAAAATCATCACTGTGACATAGTTAGTGAATTAAACACATTCCTTCTAAAAACAGATATGACTGAAAAAAAGAGAAGAATTCCCCACCACAAAAAATAATAATTTTATATTAAAAATAATGTACACATGTTAACACATTTTTTTCTGAATAATATTAAGTAACATATACAAATAACTTGCAAAGATATAATGTATTTACTTAAAGTAAAAATATATTTGAAAACATTTGTTCATAACTAAAAAAACCTGAATATTATTTAAATATAAATAAACACAATATTAAACTAGCACTAGAAATTTTTGATTCTATATCCTTTAAAAAATTATAAATAAATGTGCATCATGGAAAAAAAATTAACAAGAAAAATCGAGATTCAGCTGCTTTTTGTTTTTTGAACAATTAAAGTAAGCAAATATATTTTGAATTAAGAGTTCCTAAAAGAAAGAAGATTAAAAAGCAAATAAAAGATTATTACCCAAGTAATTTTCTCTGTGTTTATCAGTCTTTACACTCTCCCATGTAAACTGATCAGCACCTCCCCGAACACCACCTCTAGATGGATTATACATCACAAGACTTCTAGATGAAAAGATTAGCATTAATTAACACAATATATATTTATATGTAAAATTTTTATTAAACCTGATATGTAGAGTAGTGGCATGAAATTAATTAAACTTCAAATTTAGAACTTTTTATTTAAAAAACATATATATAATTTGCCTTTTATACAACATTTTATTAGAGGTCTTTAGGTTAACGACTTAAATATGTTATTGTTTTACTTTAAATGCGAATTTTAAACTATATTTCTGAGTTATACTTTGAAATAATTTTTATAAAGAATATTTAGTTTTCATCAATACGTCCAATAATTCGTTAAGAAATTTGAACCTTTCACATAAATGTTTTCATAAACATTTTGTTGTTACGAATAAACATTCGTACTTTCAGCAGAAGATTAACTTGTTCAAAAGTTATGATTAGCCATTCATAATAAACAATCATAAAATACAACAGAAATTTACAAAAGAAATTAAAATTTGATTAGCCATTCATAATAAAAGTTATGATTAGCATTCATAATAAACAATCATAAAATACAACAGAAATTTACAGAAAAGAAATTAAATTTTCTCACCAAATTGTTATAGATTTATCAATAATTTATATGTAAATGAAAATAAACAAATATACTATATTTCTGCTCTAACGGTTAATCGTAACACTCCTTGACTTCACTTGACTTAACTTGACTTGACTTGACTTGGCGCTTTGAGATGTATGCTCGCTGAAGCTGCTTTATCTCAAATTATCCGATTGTTTTTATTGTCAACCAAAATTGCAGAAGTGTAAATAAGACCTCCTTAAAATACACTCAAAAATTTAAAATTCCAAAATCATTGAAAAATCCGAAAACACTGAAATCATTTTGAAATTTCAGGAGTCCAAAATTCCTTCTGAAATACCATAAACGTTGTCGACACTTTCTAACAATCAAAAGAATAACAATAAAAGAAGTATATTTGGACATGAAAGGAATGGATAAAATACAAATCTAACGATGAAACATTTTAGCATTTAAACGATGATTTAGAACGCATGAAGTACTACTAGTACTTGAAACGAAAAATGAAAATGAGCTAACACGAAAAAAACCAATATGGGGTACCCCATAGAAGACGGGGTTACGAGACTTTTCGTAGAAATTGTAGAATTACTGTTGTTTTATAATAAGCATCTTCAGACATATCGAATAGCCATGAGTATGAAAGAACTTTATAACCAAAAGCACTTTGGAGTTTGTTTCGGGGAATATCATATTTTTTGCATTGGAACAAAATGTGTTCCACTGTTTCTGGAGTGTTGCAGATTGAACATAATGAAGAAGAGGTTAGGCCAAATCTGTGGAGTTTTGCGTTGCAAGGATATGTTTTTGTGCGGAACCTGGATATAAGAGTATCTTCCCTTCGATGATTAGGAAAAAGTCTGTGTATAGGTTTAATATTATTCAAGTGCATGAGTTCCTGAGCATATTTGCTACCCTTCCACTGTTCCGTTGCTTTAAGTTGTGCTTTCTTTTTTAGTTGAAAGATGAGATCTTCCGGTGAAATCCAATGAAAAATTATTGAATCTGCTGCAGATTTCGCGAGGGAGTCTGCTAGTTCATTTTCCTTAATACCAACATGTCCTGGAGACCAGATTAATTCAATTGATGAAATACTATTGCTAAGATCTTGAAGTTTATTACCCAGAAACTGAATGATACGATTAGAATGTATGTTACAATTTTGTAACGCTAGAAGAACGGATAGACTATCTGTGAGAATAATATATTTATGAGCAGAATGAACATAAGTAGAAAGAGTTAACAGGAGTGCTAGGGCTTCTCCTGTGAAAATACTATTATGATTTGAAATCTGTCCAGATAAAGACTCTTGTGAAAAGGAATTAATGATTGCTATTGAATGTTTAAGATCTGTCTTAGAGGCGTCGGAGGCTAAAATGATTCTATCTTTCCAATGTTCATTTTTGTATTGTTCAAAGAGAAATTTTATGATATGATGAGGTAACTGTTTGGTTTGAAAAGGTAAATCGCCAAGATGAAAAGTGACTTTCGAATTTACTCTAACTGGCGGAAAATTAGGAATTAAATTAGAAGGCTGGATGTCTAAATTGTTTAAGAGATCAGCAAAAAAGCATTGTAATGAAATGGGACGTTTTAACCTTGGAGTTTTATTGCTCGATCTAAGATAAATGGTGAGTGGAGACGAGGAATCAAAAGAAATTTGTTTAATGAAAAAGCGCTCTGCAAGCATATGCAACCTCTGAAACAATGAAAGTTGATCAGTTTCTTTAAGTAAAACTGGAATAGGTGTCCACCTTGGGAGACCTGCTGCAATACGCAAAGCCAGATGATATAAAGGGCTAAGTATTTGGAAGTCACTATGGCTAGAGGAGATAAAAATCGGAGCTCCATATTCCAGTAAACTACGAATAGTGGTATTTGTAATTTGAATTAAATGATAGGATCGACAACCCCAGGAATTAGCAGCAATTGCTTTAAGAGCATTTAATTTTTTAATAACTTTCCTTTTAAGATACTGGAAATGTTGTTTGAAAGTGAGGTTATAAGAGAATATGATACCTAAAATACGTGTATGTTGTTTCCAAGGGATGCGGATATTGTAAATATGCAGATGTTGAGCTGGTTGTTGTTTTTTATTGGAAAAGTTAACCGCTTCGCACTTTTCTGGTTGAAGGGTAAATTTCCACGTTTCACACCATTGGATTATTTTATGAAGTGTTATTTGAAGCTTATGAAGGACTTTTTCAAAAGAATGATCGCTGCTAAAAAGAAAAATATCATCAGCATACAATAAGCATTCCGTATGTTCAGGAATGATCTCGTAAATATCTCTCATATAAATGGTAAAGAGAAAAGCACTGAGAACACTCCCCTGCTGTACACCACGAGTGGAAAACAATTTCATAGAATCAGAGTTTCTCCAATTGACATAAAAATTCCTGTTATTAATGAAATTGTTTATCCATCTGGCAGCAGTTCCCTTTATGCCAACCTGTAAAATTTTATAGATAAGGCCATCTCTCCAAATTGAGTCATATGCGGCAGAAATATCCAACTTAAGAAAAATGCAAAATTTTTTGGCGTTTTTGGCTTCAATTATTTTATATGATGCAGTAATGACAATGAATACATACAATCTTTGAAAGGAATAAATCCTGAGTGATTGGGGTGGAATTTATCATGAACTGTGAAGTGAATGATTCTTTTGAGAACAATACGTTCAAAGATTTTACTAATAATAGAAGTCAACGCGATAGGGCAAAAGGAGGTAGGGGAAGTGCTGTCTTTTCCGGGTTTAAGGATAGGAATAATTTTCGCTGTTAACCATTCCTGAGGAACGTTACCAGTTAACCAAATACTATTGAAGATATTAAGCAGATGAAAAGATAAGAATCAGGAAGAATTTTAATAAGTTTTGCAGGTATATTGTCACTGCCGGGAGAAGTATTAGGAGCTGCGCGGGTAGCATCTTTTAGCTCGTTAAATGTAATTGGTCTATTATAATGTTGGTTGTAATTGTCAGAAAGATCAAATGGAATAAACTGATAGTCGAAGGTTTTATTAAACTGAGTAGCTAATAAATTAGCTTGCTGCGTCGGGTCTGAAATGAAAGAATTATTAGAATGAAAAATTTTATTGCTATCCAGAATATTGTTTCTATTATGAATAGCTTTAATGATTTTATAAATTTTGCCGTTATATCCGGTAGAGGAACACACAAAATCCCAATATTGTTTTTTAAGATCTGAGATGTAGTGACGAAGTTTGGCAGAAATTTTCTTATATGAAATCCATAAATCTTGAGAGAGTTGAGATCGAGCTTGATGTAATAATTTGCGTTTCTGTTTTAAAAGATTATTGCAGCGGGAGTTCCACCACGGGAGGTTTTGACTGTGAGAGGTTTTATGAAGTTTTTTGTTGGTAAGGAGAGCCTGAGTTAAGAAAGAATGTAAATCTGAGTATGAAGAAAAAGTGCGATCAAGATTTTTCTGATCTTGGAGGAAAAGATGGACTTTAGACCATAATATGATCGATCTACAAATTTTTTGTGAAGCAGAAAGTTGAAACGATAACTGTATCGGAAGATGATCACTGTCGCAGGGATCGGAGTGAACAGCAAAAGAAATATTAGGGTAAATGTCTGCGCTGGCAATGGAGAGATCAATAAGCGATGTAACAGTCGGAGTAATATGAGTGGGAGTGGTAGTATTAATAATATTAAGATTATTCTGAAGAATCCAGTTGATCAGTATTTCTGAACTAGTTGTAGAAGAGGTGGATCCTTGAATGGGATGATGAGAATTAAAATCTCCGAGAATAATACAGTTAGAGGGAAGTTGTTGACTAATTGTATCCAGCCATTCAATAGTGAAAATACCTCTTGGAGAATAAATGTTAACGATAGTGATAGTTTTATGTGAAATATGAATTGTAACTGCTTGTATTTCGTTATCAGAATCCGGAAGGTTGGCCAGAGTAAAAACTCTGCTAGGAAAAATAGAATCAACTGCAATTAAAAGACCTCCTCTGCGTGTATTGTCAGAGCGATCTGTTCTATAAATTAATTTACCCGGTAGGTGAAAATGATCCTCAGAATTAAGAAAAGTTTCTTGTATTGCTAACACTGACATTGACGAAAAAAATTGGATCAGATATGGACGTTTGGCTCGAATGCTACGAGCATTCCATTGTAGCACTTTAAACATTGTTGTAGTTATTAATATAAAAGTTGATAAAGATTGATCAACAACAAAGAAATAAAAATCCAATGAGTCCAAGATGCAAAATTATAATTTTCAATAACAGTAATTAAGTTAAACTAGAAGTAAAGAAATTTAAAGAAGGATAATCTTGATCTATCGACTTTTTTTCCCGTAAAATCGAAGTCTTGCGCGGTTTCAAAACTCTGGTTTTTAGTTTTAATCTTTTTCTTTTCCTTACCCGAAGATGTTAATTTTGTCATTGGAGGTAAAGAGAGTTTCTTTATCGCTTGATTGAGGGAATTTATACTAGTTATTATATTTTCTGTGAGTACTTTGAGTGACTCCTGGAAATTAGATGCTTGTGCATGACAAATTTCTTTCACTAAATTTTGAGTTTCCATAGCGTGCTGTTGAAATAATGTAGTAATTTCTTCTTTGGTAATGTAATGAGGTGGAGAAGATATTTTTACTTTAGCGGAAAATGAATCTTCTTTCGGAACGCGATATATTCTTCGCGCTTCTACAAAAGAAAGCCTGTTGAGGGTTTTGAATTTTAAAAATTGTTCTTCTGCTTTACGGCTAGGACAATTCATGTCTGTGGCCTTATGATTTTCGCTACAGTTTATGCATTTAGGAGTTTGTTCGGTACATGTATTAACATGATGATTGGAACTGCAGAATTCACAAGTAAGAGATTTTTGCAATTTGAGGCGGGATGAGAAAACGAGTGACAATTTCGACATTGACGTGGTTTATCCACAAATAGCGAAATTTTTTGCTGGGTTAGCCACAGTCTTATGTATTCCGGTAATATCGTACCCAAAATTGAAACTAAAACCGGAGAGGTGTAAGTCGGAGTTGTTCTTTTACTAGCAAATATTTTGAGTTCTATTACTGAAACCCTATTTTCTTCTTCCAATTCCAAAGCGAGTTCAGAAAGTGGAATGTCTGTTGGGATGTTATGTAAAAGGAAACGGGTAGTAATCTTTTCGGGGTAAAGTGATGCATTTACCGGAACTCCCAATATGGCTTTAATATTTACCAGTTCTTTAGCAGTATCATAGTGAGAGGTTGAAAATATAAATTTATTCTGTCGAGTGATACGCATAAACTCAATGTGTTTTAATGTGCTCATTTTAGAAGAAATGTTATCTTTTAATATTTTAGGATGAGCCCTTGGAATTGAGCCATTTGTCACCTCAAATACTATTACAAATGAGTGCGCTCCATTTTCATGTGCTAAATGCAATTTGGATGTGATGTCTCTAGAAGAGATAAAATTGAGATCTATTTCCGAGGAAAAATCCATGCTGTTAGAATTACTATTTTTTTCTGCCATTTCAGACCTCTAAGTATGCCCACTTAGAGAGTGAGGCTCTCCCTTTACGCTTTAAAACATTAACCACAACCTTGGACAAATTATGAAAAAACAAACTAAAGTTACCGGTAGACCGGTAGGTCCTAAAGTTACCAGGTGAGAAATCCGATTAGATTTCAAAAAAATAAAGAAAATTTTGAACTTACGAAACCCGAGACAAAAACAAGAGTTCAAAAGAAACCTGTCACCGAGCACACACCAAAGCAGCTCAAGTCCCCTGTGTTCTTTACCTTCACTTGACTTAACTAGGTGTTTTGAAATGTATGCCTTGCTGATGCTGCTTTATCACAATATATCAAAATGCTGTTGAAATACTAGAGATTTGTTATTTCTTATTCTACTTGGTAGACAGCAGTATCTAGACTAAGTCCAGGAACTCATGTGGTTTTATGGATGGAGAGAAGGGGCAGCTACTGTTGAGATAGAGCACCCGTGGGTAGAAGCCTGAAATGGCTCCGTAAAGTAGAAGAAGATGGGCAGTGCCTGGAAGATTTTGGGGGCAGGAACTGCCCCGCATTTGCGTTTCGTATGGGAGAAAACCTTGAAAACTCCCACCAAGTAGTCCGAATACCGAGGCAAGATGCTGAACATTAGTGAGCACCGGCGATTCTCCTAGTTTTTTGAAACAGTGTCTACCACAAAGCCGCCAGCGGATAATAAAAACAAAATACCTCTAATAGGGCCTGAATGGCCGAGTGGCTAACGCTCTGGCGCTCGGTACCACAGGTCTCGAGTTCGAGTCCCGGCGGTGCCATGGATGTTTGTAATGGTTCAGAATCCACTTTAAACTGTAGGTCCCAGTCAGTTAAGCCCTCGTGAGATAGAAGATGACCGTAGATCGACAAACCAAACATACCTCTAATAAGGACCGAAGATTATTGCAACGCATTCTGAAACCTGGAAAATGCTCTTTGCCATGCTACTATGCTTGTCATTCCCTCAAATAACACTACTATATCTCTCACATGAGATGCTTCCGATATTTCCGTTGGGGCGAACGTACATCAAATAGGACAGGGGAAAATGCGTCCATTTCTTCTTACTTTCCTTATCTCACAGTGCATATGAGTCAGCAAGATGATTAAATGCCATCTGCCATTAAATGCATCTACACCGTAAAGAAAACACAGCGACATCTAGCGGAGTTATAACAAATTTAAAATTATCATAAATGTTTATCATAGCGTTATAACACATATTTTAATTATATCGCTTTAACATATATGACATTATGTAATCTTTTGTTTCATCTCTTTTGCTTTTTATGTATCTTGAATAACTGTAGCTCTTAATAAATTAAGTTTGAGTCAGTCGTCATTTTTATTTCTAAACAGTTACAAAATTCAATAATTATAATGAATGTAGGATTTATTTGTGTGCTAATCAGAAGGGCGCGACACATCGCGGTTTCTTGTCTTGACAGAGCCTGTTTGCAGTGTGGGGGTGTATTAAACTCTAAACTTTGACCCCAGGAGAAGGGGACAGGGCCCCGTAGATGAAGAAAGGAGAGAAGAACGCGGGCCAACAACGAGAAAGGAGGCGAGACGGGGTAGTTAGGCTGCAGCACGCAGGCAGAGAAGATGTTCGCAACTAATTAATAACTAATGTAAATATCATTGTATAATACTGTGTCATTAAATGGTTATTATTAAAAAAAAAAAACCCTGTTTCTTTATTTTGTTTGGAAAACATCTCCTAGACACCCCCTATATGAGGCAACAAGATACACGGGGCGTCCAATTGAAACCTCCCTGATCTCAAATGTTAATTGTACGTAATAGCCCTAGAGATTTGTATACCATATCAGTATCATGGATAGCAATACAACAAGTTTATTTTGCTTCTATAAAGGTCAAATCCTTCAGGCACTAAAGCCCAAAGATCTGCCAAAACACAATAACTTTGCTATTGAGATCCTGTATCGGAACGAAAACGCTCACAATTAACTACAGACAGGGCCGGATTTACCTATAGGCTAACTAGGCTTCAGCCTAGGGCCTCAAGATCAAGAGGGGCCTACATTCAAATTGTTAGCAAAATTAGAATTACACTATTCTAAAAACAGTAAACACTGAATCAAGAATAAGGAGAAATGCAACACATATGACTAATAAAACTTAAAATTCATAACAATTCATACTTAAACTTTAAATGCGAATTATTAGGAAATAAATTTATCTGAATTGAATTTGTTTTAATTTTCAATGTATTGAATATATTTAAGTTAATTTGATAGAAAATAGGATAATTTTTATTGCATATTTTATTTTCGTGGGCAAAGATTTTTATTATTGAATTTTGTTTCTTTGTAAATGTTGTGTGTTATGTTTGATTAATTATTGTTACAAGTACTATATGGGGAGCTGAGAATAAATATCCAAATAAATGCTCTCGACTTTTTTTTTTTTTTTAATTTTTTATTAGTGCCATATTTTTTATAAAGATTAGTACCAATCACAACGTGTTTCATTTAACATATTGATATAGATCACAGTAATGATGTAATTTATTATCTGTCATGTAATTTACAAACTTAAAAATGGGAGGTGAAAGGGCCTCATAAGTAGAATAGCCTAGGGCCTCTCTTTTCTAAATCGGCCCTGGTCATAACGTTCGTATTATCTGTTCAGAACAACCTATTGTTGTTCTGGAACATGTCAAAAAACAGTGACAAAGTGAAGTCTAATGCATGACAGAATCGTCAGACTATTTTTCTTCATGCGAAAAAAAAAAACATATTTGGTCCTATTTATCTTGATATGCTTGAACAAATTTGTTTTTTCCCAGCTACTTTCTTTGCAGCCAAATGTGATATTCTAGCAGGATGGTGTTCCACCTCACTGGAGTTCAGGAGTTCGTCGTTCCTTAGACGAAACATTTCCGCAGCGATGGATCGGACTAGATGAACTCACTGCTTGGCCAGTGTGATCTCCAGACTTAACTCCTCTTTGTTTTTCTTGTGGGTGGCTATGTTAAAGATATGGTCTACGGAATGGTGTGTATATAATGCTTGGGATCTCCGCCACAAAATTACGGAATCCACCAATTCAGTCATTCTTAACATGTTGTGCAACTCATGGATTGAAATTGAATATCTACTAGATAATTTGAGAGCCGCGAAAAGACCCCATATCGAAATGAATACATACACAAAAATGAAAATTTTCAGAAAAATAAACGTTTGCAACAAAAATTGTTGCTTTGCTATTTATGATATCGCAAACCGCACATTTCTAGAACTCATAGTTTCCATAAATTAACATTCAAAATCAACGCTCTGGTGCTCGGTACCACAGGTTTCGGGTTCGAGTCCCGGCGGTGCCATGGATATTGTAGTGGTTCGGAATCTACTTTAAACCGTAGGTGCCGGTCCTAATAGGATCGTAGAGCATTGAGGGGCCATTGTTACTCTGCGTCCGGGGCTTATCTTCAATTTACACGCTCCCCCTGGTAACCTGGCCCCTAGCGTAAGGTGCAGCCCTTACGTCATAAAAAGTTCGCGGTCTATTTGCCAGCTGCATTAGAAAAAAAAAACATTCAAAGTCAAAGAAGTTTCATGTGAACAACCTGTATAATAGTTCACATATGCATTCACACAATTATGCTTTTTAAATTTCTCTACAAGTTGTACAGAATAAGCCTTAAAACAATTTTTAAAAATCTTTTTTGTAGATAGTATTTTTGCATCTTGAATGATCTAAATTATATAAAAAAAAAATATTAATCGCAAAAATATTCCTGAAAATTTTAGTTTCTGTAAAAGTGCGGCAAATATATTCAGTAATATTTGTATTTTAAAATATAAAGTTATATATTACATTGAAAAATTTAATTTTACAGGAAAGTTTGATTTGGTGGTTTAAAAAATGGAGCATGAGTAAGTAGAACTTTTGATGAGCAAGTTTTAACTATTGCAATTTCCAGTTATCGCTCTGGCGCTCGGTGCTACAGGCTTCGTGTTCGAGACCTGGCGGTGCCTTGGATGTTTGTAGCATTTCGGAATTCACTTTAAGCCATAGGTTCCGGTACAATATGACTGTAGAGAGTAGGACTGACAACCCTACCCAGTAAAAAGAACATCTCCTGTTTCAGAATTCAGTAGGCAGACGGCCATGGTTCAACATGGACTGTAGTGCTATGCTAGGCTGTTAGTTAGAAATATGCATTTAAAAAATAGACAAATGCTGTTGTTGAGCTTTTATAGTGAAAAAAGATTTTATTCATTTAGGATATTTGATATTTCCTGAATAAAGCCAGGTCGCCGTACATAATTTTTATCATGGCCATTTTGAGGATGAATGATGATAGACTTCTTGTGTAACAGCCCCATGGCGAGAAAACTGGCAGATTTCGTGGCAGGATATGTTTTTCTTTCTACGGTTAGGGTTATCAGCCCTACGCCCAACACTCTATGGTCATATCAGACCGGTACTTATGGTTTAAAGTCGATTCCGAACCACTGCAAATGGCACCGTCGGTACTCGAACCCAAAACCTGCGGTCCCGAGCACCAGTCAGAGCCGCTAAAAACGGATGTAAATCATGGAAAAAAAAAAAGCGCTGAGAGCACTACCTTGTTGAACTTGTGGAAAACGTTTTCGTCCAAACAGTGTATCAAAATTTGACAATAAAATTCCTGCTGTTGATGAAACTGTGAATTCCACTTTCCATTTTATAAATTAACCCATCTCTCCAAACGTACTCATAGATTTCGTTTGGTTTGTCACTCTACGGTCATCTTGTACACACGAGAGCTTAACAGACTAGGACCGGATTTTCCTATAGGATAACTAGGCTTCAGCCTAGGGCCTCCCTATTCTAAAATCAGTAAACACTAAAACACTGAATAGAAAATAAGGAGAAATTCTACACATATGATGACTAAAAAACAAAACAAAAAAAAAAATGTATTGGTTAAGATCAACGCGATCGACTCATTGGGTCTGTTCGTTTTTATATACTAGATTGCCCCAAAACATAGTTCATACGTTCAATGATTGCTGTGGCAATGTGCTGGAATGGCTAGAATGAGAATGGAAATGTGCAGGAATAACTATGCGTTGGAATGGCTACGTGCGGGAATGACTAGGGGCGAAAATGGCCATTGTCATTCCCGCACGTAGCAATGTGTGGAAAAGGCTAGAGGTGGGAAAGGCAATGTGCGGGAATGGCTAGGGGCGAGAATAGCTATGCGTGGGAATGGCTACGTGTAGGAATGACTAGCGGCGGGAAAGGCCATGGGCGAGAATGGCAGTGTGTGGGAATGGCTAGGGGCGAAATGGCAATGTGTGGGAATGGCTAGGGCGGGATTGGCTATGGGCGAGTATTGCTATGTGCGGGAATGGCTATGTCCGGGCTAGGGGCAAGAATGGCAATGTGACGGGCCTTATGCCACTAAGCTCTGATTTGTTACGAACAGACCTATTGATATCCCGACATTCGATTATATTCGTATTACTTCGATAATATGAAATACGTGTTAATGTTAATGGAAAAGAACTCTCTCTCGCCTTTTGAGTTCAGTAGGTTCAATACTTTAGTGAAGTGTTTACAGACTATTACAAAATTTTTTTGGCAGAATATTTTCATTTCGCGGAATTTTAGGTAAGTTCTTAACTTTTATTTATGCACAATAATTAGTAACTCAAATATTTTGTACTAGATTATAATCTAAGAATGAGTAAATGATTTGAAAGTTGAGCTTGCAAATGCAAGAAAAAGAAGCTACAAGAGTGTGAGGCAAAGAAGCTAACACCTGGATCTTGTGATCTGGATTTTGTTTGAATAAAGTTCCATTTTTGGTTTAGTTTAAAACTTAAAATTCATAATAATTCATACTTAAACTTTAAATGCGAATTATTATGGAATAAATTTATTTGAATTGAATTTACTTTACTCTTTAATGTATTTAATATATTTAATTCAATAGAAAATATGATAATTTTTATTGCATATTTTATTTTCGTAGCCAAAGATTTTTATTATTTGAATTTTTTTTTCTTTGTAAATGATGTGTGTTATATTTTATTAGTTATTGTTTATATAGGGTGTTGAGAATAAATGTCCAAATAAGTGTTCTCAACTTTTTTTTTTTATTTATTATCCGAGCCATATTTTATATAAAGATTAGTATCCATCACAACATGTTTAATTTAACATGTTGATACATATTATTATCATACATATACATATTACTGTATTTTATTACCTCTCATGTAATTTACAAACTTAAAAATGACAGATGAAAGGGCCTCGTAAGTGGAATAACATATGACCTCTTTACGTCTAAATCCGGCCCTGACTAGGACCTACAGTTTAAAGTGGATTTCAAACCACTCACAAACATCCATGCCACCTCCGGAAACGGAATCATAAGCCGACAGATATCCAATTTAATTAAGATGTTTTTTTTTTTCATATTCTTGGCTTCTATGATTTTATGGTGAAGAAGTATGCAGTCTTTGACAGGGATAAGACTTGAATGATGATAACGAAATTGTTTGGAATCTGAGAAATGAACGAGTCTCTACAACACGATCCTTTCGAAAATTTTACTGAAAATGAAAATAAAATCAATTGGACGATAAGATTTAATAGAACTGTTATCTTTAATTGGTCAGAGGATCTGAATGATTTCAGCAATAAGCCATTCTTCCAGGATGTTGCCTATGATCTAGATATTTTTAAAAAAATACGCAGAAGTTGTTGAAGGTAGCAATTGCAGATAATTTTGATAAATTTAATTTTAGGTAAGGTATAGGGAGTAGATTTAATTGCATCTGTAAGCTGAACGAAGGAAATATGATTATTATAATTATGAGGGGAATCTACAGAAAAATCCAAAGGAATAAAATGTATTGTGGAGGATTTATTAAAGTGAGGTGCCAAGAGATTTGCTTATTGATCTGCGTCGATGTTAAATTATCCTTTTGGGAGGTAAATATTGATAGATAAAGATTTATGCGAAATCTGAATTGTGATTGCTTGAATTTCATTATCGAATTGAGGAAGATTAAGGACAGTTATAATTCTATAAGAAATTAGGGAATCGATAGCGATCATAAAACCTCTCCTTCTTGTATTGTTAGATCTGTCTTCTATATACATAAGTTTCCCGCTCAAATTAAAATCGTTGTCATTGCTTAGAAAGGTTTCCCGAATTTCAAAAATATGGATATGGTTACAAAATTTGAGTAGCCACGATTTTTTTTTGGGTCGAATTCTTTTAGCATTCCATTAACAATATTTAAATAATTAAAGAACATCAAAAACAATATGAAACAGGAAAGAAATTAGAAAAATAATCTTAGATATAGAGCCAATATAATACTGCGTAGTCATGTCTAACTTTGCGTGGTCATTTTGTTTTTGGTGGGAGGATACGTTAGGCAAAATGATCTACTTCGCCAAATTCGAGGCAGTATTGTCCAGATCTTGTAAAAATACGGATTATAATTTTCTAGCTTTGAATTTCTTTTTATCCTTAGTGCTGGATGTTTGGAGGATTGGAGAGCTTTTTCATTGACTGAGTGATGTCAGTGCTGTGGCGAAATTACTATGCTGATATATTCTTGAAATGAATTTTCTTGTTTTTATTCATTTTATGTGTTTCTAAAGAATGCTGGTGAAATAATTGGGCTATTTCTTCTTTAGTTATGAATCCAGAGTGTGCGGTGGAAGCAGATTGTAGTTTTGAGGGAAATGTTTCTTCCTGTTTCAGATGATATAATCTACTCATTTCAACAAAGGATAGAGAATTTAAAGTTTTGAAAGTTAGAAATTTTTCATCCGCCTTTCTCTTTGACGCGAAATAGCTTTATGATTAATCGAAAAATATTATCCAAACGAGAGATTGACCCTCCTATAGATATAAAAAGAAAGCTTTATTTGCATTTTGACGGCGCTATGTACATACCAGTCCTGAATCCGCTAGAATCCGACTGACAATTTGAAACAAAATCATAATCTAATGTCACTAGTAGGTGCGCCATCTATATTTACACATTTTCTCTACACTACCCGCCTGAACTCTTTCTAAAGCTTTCATTATATCAACTTCAAAATTAAAAATTATAAATATCAAATACTATGAAAATTCTAAATACAATACACGATAATATTTATCAGATGTTAAAAAATCAAACTGTAAATTTCAAATAATAATAATGATAATAATAACTGCTTAAGAATTTTAAATAGTATCTCAAAGTATATAAATTTCAATAATCAATCTAAATTCAAATGAAAAGTTGTGCATACATTTCAGGCCATTTAAGTAATAAACTAAAAATCTAGAAATATTTACCAACAATGGATATTTTCACTATACAAGAAAGTAAAGGAAGTTAATCAAAGGAATTTACAATTATAAAAGCTCATGTTAACATTACTTATATTAATGAACAAAAATTATTTAATGAAATCATTTGGTAGAAAACTGAAAATATAAAAGAAAATAAAAATTTTATAGTTCCAAGGGAAATAATAATTGTACTGTTTTAAATACTGTTGTTACACTTAGGTATCATATTCATGTTGAACATCTAAATAAATATGTAAAAGAAATCGAATACAAAACTACAAATGGAAGAAATTACAGCACATGATATGATTGCTCATCCTTCCATGTCGTTCCATCATATTGGATTATTTTATGATGTATAAAATGACTAACATGATTTGCTTTAATCCTCTTTCCTTTTCCAATTGCAGCAATCGCGTTTTATGATAGAATTAGTAAAACTAAAGAAACTCACTTAAAATTTCAAATACTTTTAAATAATAGGAAACTAAAGTGGTGAAACTTCTTCAAAACATTTTTAAAGCAATAACAAACTGAAGCGATTGCACTGATAACATTTGCTTTACTTATTTTAATAAAATGCTTTCACAAAAAAATTTAATTTAAAAAAAAAAAAAATTTAGTTCTAGTGCGTAAAATGTAAAATGCTAAACACAATTTATAATAAAATTATCTTTAAATAACGTTAATTAAGCTCGTATTCATAACATACATTAAAAATTATGGCGTGTTCTGTACTATAGTTGGCAAACTTTTTTTTTTTCTCCTTTTAATTACGTTTCCGTAATTTAATTTTTGACACCTTTGTTTGATGCCATTTAAAACTGACACTTGACGAATTTTTTTTTATCGCTAAAATTGATTGCAGCTGCTTTCTGTAAACAGTTCTTTAAGGCACATGAAACTTGCTTCTGATATATCTTATTGATACGACAAATAATGAGTATTTTAGTAAGTATTTATGGTCTATAGCTTCCTTGAAATCCGATAAAATATTTGTGTAGTACATGATATTTGCTAAAACTTTTATCACCGGTGTAACAAAAATAAACCAAAAAGCATTTTATCAGTCAACTTCAAACTTTGCCCTTTGGCAAATTATTTGATAAGAATGCCCTAATTTGTCTTTAAGTCTTACTACCGGCGACCTAAAGAGAAGGGGGAATTTTGCAAGTATTTTGTAATTAATTAATTAAATTAAAATTGTTAATAACACATTACTAGTTTTTGTATAAATTCTCTAAATACATTGTTTGTTTACAAAAATTGTTACATTTATATTTTGATTATTAGGCATTTACATATGTATAAAAAAAAAAAAAAAAAAATTGGCATAGTTTTCATTTTCATTTGTCTGATTTTTGTAAGATTTTTATTAAATTTATATGTATTAGTGTTCATATTTAATTCTGTAGTAGTGACTTTGCAGAAACTTAATTGCTAATAATTATCAAAAAATGTATTTCAAGATTATTTTAATTGTTTTTAAAAAAATTTAATTCGAAAACTTTTATTGCTTGGATTTCTTTCTTCATGAATTTATAAAAGAAGTAATTTAAAAATCCTATATATAAGTGCTTTTCAGAACACTAAAATTAATTTAATTAAATTTTTTTTAAATATTATTTTATTTTTTTTGTTATATTCTTTTCCTAAATAGTGAATAAAATTTGTAAAAATTTTTTGTTATGTATTTGATCTTGGCATTGTTTAAATAACTGGGATTGTAATAAGCAATAATAAGAAACCTACAAATCAGTACAGTACTAAAATACTAAAAAATTCACAGTACTAAAAATGCCTATAAATCACATGAAATAATATATATTTTTTTCAGTTTTAATGGATGACTAATACATTATTTATAAAGCTGTATTTTCATTCTCTTTCATTTAGCCAAGTTATTCTGTTCAACCTCCAATAGAGTTTGGTATGTATATAAATATTTTAAGTTTTATTGCATCTAAAGGAAATATAATTTAAACCAAAATTGTTTTAGAATATTCTCAATTACAAAAATTGGTTTTTCGTTTAAAAGAATTGAATTTTGTTTTAATATTTTAAAAAATTGTTTAGAAGGGTATGTGTTAAAAATGAAATTTGAATCTGAATTGTTATATTTGAATTTGCCATTTCTGTTTGATGAAAATACATTTCATAAAAATATCAATTGATACCAATAGTGGTCATTTAGGGTCACGAATTAAAAAAAAAAAAAAAAAAATGCTTCTTTTAATTTTTTTTTTTTTTTTTTTTTTTTTTTACATTGAGTAAACTTTCATTTTAAAATAGCTGAAGAAGAAAAAAATATGGAATAGTATTCTGAATTTTTACATTTAGTTTTTCGTAGTGTGAAACTTTTAGATCCCTGAAGCAAAAATGTGCAGTCAATTAAAAAAGCTATTTTAATATAAAAGAAATTTTTTAAAGTTTTTTTTATTCGTTATTTCCTATTAATAAGTGAACATCTCTTGTTCTTCTTATTCCTGCTATGTCATATCTGTTAAAACACTTAATTTGGAATCATTTCATTACATAAAATGATTCTGAAAAATAGTTTTAAATGTACATGTTAAAGTTATGGGTTTATTTCAGATGGCCACATGCTCTGCCTATATTGTTAATTAGGTGAGTTTTTTGTAGTTAGCCTTCAGCATGCACTAATATCGCCGAGCATGTATGCTTGCATGAAATAAGTGTATTAACATTTTGGCACTTGTTATGGCTGTTGATAGCTTTATTTTGGAAATTTTGTAAAGTATATATATCATATATACTTTTTGTCATTTTTCTTTATATATATATCTGTTTTGCTAACCTATACCTGTATAATTTTTTCCCCAGCTTGTTATAGTCTGACCACAGATCGCATAGAATGGTAAACATCCAATTTAACATCAGAAGTAGATGAATCGATTACTAGTTAGCGATGCTAGTCATATCGATGCTGTATGAAGCTACTTTAAAAGAAAAATATAATAGTTAACATAGGGATTTTTTCATCTAGCTTTTCTTTTAATATTGTATTATCTAAAGTTTTAATTAAAAAAATTTTTTTAATTCTGTATATTGTGATCAAAATTGCTCTTAAGTGACATTTCTTTCCTTATGGATGCTGTTCAATTTAAATGCTTCCAACTTGCTTCTTGTCAATTTTCCATGCTATTGGTGGTCAGATTATATTTATATTTTTTAATTGTAGTTTTTTGAAGTTTTTCATGTTTTTGACTTTTGAATTTGATTTTGTTTTTTATTTTTACAATTAAGAATGTTGTAATTTATTGTATATATAATATGCTATGCTTTGCCATTAAAACTTCTGGGTTTATATTAAAGTTATAGAATTTAATGTTCATTCGGATTTATTTGAATATTTTCAATCATACTATCAAAAGTTCCACTTCTTTTATTATCGTATTAAAAAGAAAACCATTTGTGTTTTACATAATTTGTAACTTCTTTGGATTGTTTGTAGGTTTTATAAAGTTTCACCCTATATTATATTAATTCCCACCTTATATATATATATATATATATATATATATATATATATATATAAGGAAAACAAAATAATATAAGAAAAACAAAACAAAGGAATATATATATATATATATATATTCCTTTGTTTTGTTTTTCTTTTCTATAAATTTCAAATAAAAGGGACAGTTGTTGTAGTATAAAAATATTCTTTGCTTTCCCAAATGATAAGCACTACACTCTCATGCACCTCAAAAAGAACATTTAATTTAAAGAAGATTTGGACTAATTTGAATCTGCATTATTTCAGAAAAAAACTTGAAAGTGTTTGACTATTCCAAAAGACAATTTCAGCAGTGCAACATCAAAATATTAATTATAGTGTTATTAAATCCAATTGCCAATCTTTATAGTGAAATGATTATTTGATTAATTTTTGTTGATTCATAGTGTGGAAGAAAAACTGGTGGAATACAATGCAATCATTGCCATTAAAATTAATTTATCAAAAAAAAAAAAAAATAAATAAAATGTTTGGGACTGATAGGACATTTGGTATGAGAAGTTTGTTTCAAGCATATATGTAAATAGTAAAGATTTCTGCATCATTAAAGACGAATAGAGGACATTAATGCATGTCCACACTAAAAAAAAAAAAAAAAAAACATACTAAAAGAGATTGAGTGATCCACCATTCCGGACAACCTAGCTATTCATTCTTGACATTCTGCTGACCACATGCATTTTCTAATAGGATAATTTTCAGCCACATACAGCAAGGTTGTCACAAGGATTGCCTCCTCACTATTGACACACATTTCCTCTCTATTGGCCCTCCCAATCTTTAGATTTGTCACTGTTTGAACCTTTTTTTTTTTTTGTGGATGACTTGAAATTAGATCTAGACATACTTATAACAATTGTGGAATCAGATGTTACTGATCACTTCAAGAAGCCTTCATGCTAAATGTCCAACCATATTTCATCATGCAGTGAAGGTGACCTAGACATTTATTTGTAAGTTTTTCTGCGATAATTGATAATTTTGTTTTTAATTTTGCCATCGCTGAGATGTCGAGTACTACAGGGAATATGCAGTAATTGATTTTTTTTTATCTCAAGATATTAGACTTTATGCAATCACTTAATTATATTCACTCACATTATAATTATCTTGTAAAATTTCAATGGTGCTGATAATTCCTTTTGAAGTGCTAATTTTTAAGTCAATGAGTATTTTTATTTTAATTATTTTATTTATATCAAAGTTTTTATAAATTAATATTCTAAAAATTGTTAACTAAGACACAATAAATAAGGCAGTTTATTAAACATAATGTTGTCTTTTAAATGGAAAATATCAACTACTGAAGACTATTTTCTTTTAATGGATGGGACAGTACTTCATATGTGCTGTATTATGTTTGTGTACTTTGTTATTGTAATAACAGATGTGTTGCAACATAATCCTTAAATAGAAGATATTAGTTAATTTATTTCTTACTTAATAATAAAAATTATTAATGTCAAATTAATAAAATATTTCTTAATCAAAGTATAGACATACTGATTTTTCTTTTGTTATGTAACTGTGATATTATATGGAAAAATTTACGAGCTGTCATATAAAAAGGAATTTATTTATTTCCCTTTTATCATGTAAAATATAATGCTATATATAGATAATTTGTAATTTTTAATATCAATTTAATTTTTAAAACTGTTGATTTGTAATTATATAGATTACTGACTGCACTTAGACTTACTAGACTCTATTAAATGCCATAATACAATATGATGTAATTCTTTGCAATCACTG
This sequence comes from Caerostris extrusa, assembly GCA_021605095.1. Classification (NCBI taxonomy): domain Eukaryota; kingdom Metazoa; phylum Arthropoda; class Arachnida; order Araneae; family Araneidae; genus Caerostris; species Caerostris extrusa. Next base: position 135,646 of record BPLR01000047.1, on the reverse strand, counting down.
ATCTTATTTTTTAAACATCTGGATTTATTTAAAGATGGTTAAATGATTCTCAGAATAGTAATTGATCTTTATTTGTATTTGAATATTTGTAGCCTGAAATAATTGCTTAACTATAAAAGGAAATTATATTTTGAGGGAGATAAATTGCTGTATTTTGATTGAAGACATACGAGACAATAGATTAATTGTATTATAATGTTTACTTAGACTTCAATTAACAGAAAAGGTATTATGTAAAATATATCAGAAAGATATGTTCATGAAATATTTCTTGAATAATATAATGAAATGAAATTTTGTTGATCAAAAATTTTAGACTCTTACTTAGTTTTAAAATAATATAATTTGGATAAATCCTCCTCCTTTATTTATGTACCATAATTTTCCTGCCTATAATAACCAGATTATATGTTAAAAATGTTAAATTATTGGGGTTTGAATAATAAGCCCTTGTGTTCAATTTGGGGGAGACATTTTTATTATTATTTTTAGAAGTTTTAACAGAAGTCTATAAAACTGCCAATAAAAATTAACAAAATTTTAAAATATTCTTTGAGGGAAAAAATTACCATGGACTAAATCGTAACAGTTGTAGACAACAGAACAGAGCCAGACTTTTGTAAATGTTGACAAAATGCAATGTGCCTAATGCATCAGTGTTTTGGTGAATGAAAAGTACCTATAATAAAATATTTGAGAATTAAAACTGTAAAATACATATTCATTAAATACATAAAAATTAAATATCTTACTTTTTTTTTTTTTTAATATAATAACTTGGTGCTTTGAGATGTATGCTCCTGACACTGATTTATCTCAATTTATCTAAATGTTTTTTTTTTTTTTTTTTTTTTTTTTAAATTAACAGACAAAACAATTTGGTAGAAGTGAAAAGGAACCACTCTAAAACTTGAAATTCTAGAAATCATTGCCTATGATGGCTTAAAATTCCTTTTAAAATATAAGAAAATGTTACTTGTACTTTCTAGCAACCAAAAGAATGAAAATAAGAAGAGTAAATTTGAACTTTAAAGAAATAGACAAAACTCCAGGTCAAATAGTCACAATATTTTAACAGTTAAACGATGATTAAAACACATGAAGCACAACTAGTACTTGAAACAAAAAAGTGAAAAAGAAATAGTAATCCCAGAAAAAATATGTGGAATACCCCCATGGGTTACAGGGTTATGAGACTTTTCGTAGAAATTGAAGTATTGCTGTAGTCCTATAATAAGCATCCTCTGACATATCAAATATCCATGAGTAAGATAGAACACTATATCCATATATCCATTAAAATAATTGCAGCTTCAAACATGACATTAACAAACAGACTTTTAATTTGTGGCTGTAAAAAGAGTGTGATTAATATATGGTACCTAAAAGATCAGGCATGAATTCCTGGGTATTATACAAGATCAGTTATTTTTGACTAGAATTTATGCCTCGGGACTATATGGCACTGTCGATTGTAGAAAGGAAATTATGGAAAATTTAAAGATGTGTAATTATCTAACTTTTAAAAATAGGTCCTGCATTGTTGAGGGAATTTTATACTTGAAATTGTTCAGATTAGATTTGTACTTGAAGGAATTTAAATTTGCTTAATTAGTTTGTCACATATTACTTTTCAAATCAAAAGTACAACTCTTATTTTAATATATTGTTATAAATTTGAAATAAAATATTATTAATCTAGTAGATTTGCTCTTTCAATTTAATAAATTATTTAAAAAATGAGTAAGTTTTTAAAATTCAGTTTTTGGACAATTTGCAGAGTATTGAAATCCATTTGTTTTAATATTATAAATGCTGGTTTTCAATTTTGATTTAAAATGTAAAAAAAAAGTTTTTAAAAAGCAAGTTTATGTTGAAACATTCTTTAAAGCAAATTTTAGCTCTTTTTTTTATGTTCCTTTATTATATAATGTAAATTCATTAATTTGCATGTGTGGTATAATATATATTTCTTATAGTAAAAGTTTACCTTTTCTTTCCATACATTTTCTTATTGAGAATTGTTTTTAGTTATATGTATGTTACTTGATTAAATCTATTTTTACAAACTTTTATTTATTTTTTTTTGTGTGTATGTTATATTATAATGTTTAAAGTAAATATGAGGTATATTGAAAAGCTTCAAAATTATTGATGGATTAATTTTTTTTCAAGAAATTTCTAGGAAAATTATCAGTACTTTTGTAATTTTATGTAATTGTAGTACCAACACAATCTATAAAAAATTTAAATCATTTTCACTCTGTGCTAGTTTTGTACACTTCAAAAGTAAAAATCGAAATTGTGTTAACCATGCTGTACTTAAAACAATGTATAAATTTTTATCAAGTTTAAATTCAATCTTGAATATTTGAATACATATTAATCAATCAGTAAATAAGCTCTAAGTGGCTACTGATAATACTTATCTAACTGTCCCTGACATTTATTTGCTGAAACTGATTTTTATTTGATATATTCTAAGACTCGATTCCTATTGGAAAGAAGTAAGATATAAATGTCTACAAGTTGTTAAATAGGCATTGATAAATAAATCTTGGCTTTTAGGGTTTATTTATTTGCTTTGTGTGTATAGTACTTGTATTGTAGTACAATAAGTAATTTTTTTTTTATTCTAAATTTATATATATTTTTATATTTATTCATATATTCTATAAAATTGTCATATATTCTATAAAATTGTATATTTATGTCATATATTCTATAAAATTGCATATTTGTATGAGTTTTTAATTAACTAGTGTGCTTTATAGGTATGGATGCTTTTAAAAAAGGATGGTTTACAGAAACAGGCACATTAAATGGAGATCAAGCATTATCAATTCAAGTTGATGAGGTTTTATATCATGAGAAATCAAAATATCAAGATATACTTGTATTTAACAGGTACATTTTGAATTTTTTCTGCAATAATGCCAGTCTAAAATATTATTTACTAGTAATTTATTGTCAATGAATATCAATCGCATTTATGTTTGGACTGTACAGTAAAATTAAAAATATTTTGGTCTTAGAAACCAAAGTATTGATTCTCGGAATATTATGGATTTGTTAAATATTTGATCCCGTACTTTTATATTTGATGAAACTCTTTCTTTTATAAATTAAATCTCAAAAATGATAAAACATTAAATGGGAGGAAAATAAAAACAAATGTTAAGGTAGTTAATAAATTGCATATTAACATTCAAAATATTCATGGAAATTTATATACATATTTAATAATATATTTAAATTTGATGTCTTAAAATGTTTAACAATGATACAATGAACTTGTTATCCATGCCTCTCATTTTTTACTTTGTAGAATTCTTTTAAATGATTGCTGTTTATATCATTCAATATTATACTTACAATTTATAAATGTTTAATTGTATTTATCTCAAACAAGTACACAAAAAACATTATATAAGAAAAGGGGGGAAGTAGGCCTTCTTAAAACTCAAGTGAAAGAAAATATTTCTAACTGAATAAATGTAATTTAAAAGTAAATTATGTCTTCTTTGTTTTATTTTCATTAAATTTTATTAAAATGTATCATTCTTTAATTAGGTTTTTCTAATTTTTATATTTCAATAAAACTTTTTTGGCATAACTAGCATAAAATTATAAAATGCTGATTTTAAATGTGTGAAAAGTACTGTAATTTTTTTAAGATGTTCTATTTTTTTAATATCTTTATAATTTTTTTTTTTTAAATGTAGATATTTACATATTTATATTGCAAATTGTATTATATTAATAAATTAATTTGCTAGAAACAAAAATTGATTCATAGCTTTATTTTTATTATTAAAATTTGAAAATAAAATTCTTAATTATAATTTTTGAAGTGAATAGGAGATGGTTGTTAGTGTTTTTAAAAAATCTCTATATTTTTTTCCCAATGCAGCTGGAAAACACTTAGACAGTGTCTTTTATGCCTTAAGGCAAATGCTGCACCAATGTTACTCACTAGCACTACCCAGCAGGTGCGTGTAGCTTGAAGATGAGCTACAGATGTGGAGTAGCAATACCCCCGCAATACTCTACGGTCATGTTAGACCAGGACCTACGGTTTAAAGTGGATTCCGAACCACAACAAACATTCAATGCACCCGCCGGGACTGGAACCCAAAACCTGTGGTACTGAGCTCCACAGTGCTAGCCATTCAGGCCCCTGTTTTTAAAATATTAAAATCGGAAGATGTTCCTATAATTATTGTTACAGTATTATCAAATGAGGAAGCTTATTTTATAGATATTTAATTGCTCAATCTTGAATGGAATTTTGCGATAAAATTGTTTATTTCTGTTATATGCATATATTTTTTAGTAAAGATTTGGCAAAGTCTTGGTACTTGATGATGCCATTCAGCTGTCTGAGGCCGATGAATTCTCTTACCAAGAAATGATAACATTCTTGCCTTTAAATTCCCATCCAAATCCAAAAAAGTAAGTTGGAATAAATAATGACCAATGAATTTTCTTTTATAGCATTTGAAAAATTGACTTTTTTTTTCACTAGGTCAACAAAAATGTTGGGAAAAATTATTTAATATTATAAATTTTTGTAATAAAAATTATCTAAATTTATTTTCATATTTCCTTACTTTAATTGAATGATAAATCAAAAATAGAATTTTTTTTTTTTTAGCTATAATTTATTTAGTTGTATTTATTGACTTCATACAGGTTAATCTTCTTTTTAAATTTTCCTGTTTAAAATATTTTTGTTCAAAAATTGATTTTAGAAAACAAGAATTCTCTAGATTCTCGGTCATTATATTTTAATTCAATAGTAATTTATATATTTTAAAATTTCAATATGTTTTGTCTTAAATATATTCTATTAAAAAAAAAAAAATGTTTTGATATAACCAATTTTTTTTTTTCAACTTAAATGGACACTTATGTTTTCTCTTTAAATATGCTATTTATTTTTTGTTTTACTAATTTAATAAAATTTCAAAAAATTTTCATTGATGTTTAATTGATTAAATTACTTTATAAGGAGGGGGAAATAATTATTACAATTATAAATACTGTTTTTGGTATTGCAAGATATCAATTGATATGTATATATATATTTTTTTAATGTAACTTTCTTTTATAAAATAATTTTTTTCTTTCAATTATATGAATATATATATATTTTAAGGTTCTTATTATTGGTGGAGGTGATGGTGGGGCTGTAAGAGAAGCTGTTAAGCATCCTTTAGTTGAATCTGTTACGATGTGCGAAATTGATGAGGTAAATGGAATATTTTTCGTCACGTCTTGTGTTTTAAATTTATTTTTATTAAATTTCTACATTAAAATGCTATTCATTCCTAGTTTACTTAATAAAAGTTTTAATCACAATGATATTAAACTCCACTCACATTTTTCTATTTATTATGATGAAAGTATTTTTACAATTTTAATAATCTTATAACTTAAATATTTGTTATCCTTAAATATGAACTGTTGGACGTATCATTTTTATATTGAATTGCATGCTTATCATTTACTTGTTTTCTATTTAGGCCAAAGCTTAAATTTCACATGATGTAACAATTATATTAATTAATGAGTTTTTTTTTTTTTTTTCCAAATCATTTTTGCTTCAGTCGAAGATAGACTACAATCTTATTTCTATTAGATCTTTCTTAAAATTAAAATAATGGGTATCTAATGATTATTTTTTTAAATTAAAATAATGGAAATATAATAGTATTCCCATAAAATATATAAGTATTGTTTTCAAAAGTAGGGTTTTTCTTGTAAGACCTTCCAATTTTGGGCATTTTCACTGAAATATAATTTAAAAAAAAATTTCTTTACCAAGTGTTTTTTATACATAATATATATTTACAAAATAATTAAGCAAAAAAATGAATGTAAAATTGTTTTAAAAGATCATCTGGGGAAAACAAAGATAATTTTTATTTCATAGAGGAAATGAGATTTTCAAGAAAAGAAAATCATTAGGAATTCTACAGTTTTTGACTTTTTAATATTGCTGTTATGTGCTTTGTTCATATCCATAAAATTTAGAATTTAATGTAACCTGTATATCCTCCTGTCCGATTAAAACAAATGTTTTTAGTTTTATAAATTTTCATTTGATTGACTATTTATTAATACTTTTTCATTTATCTTGCTTTTATTAAAAGCATTTTAAAATCTATTTTCTTTCCTCACCATCAATAAGTTCTTACATGTCATATTATTTGAAATTTTATTCAAGGAATTTTGGGCCTCAACAATCTCACATGGATAATTAGTGGTCAGAAATATGTAAATTGAAAATTTCTGACTTTATTCCAAAATATTATTAAATCTCGGAATTGCCATTACTATAAAGATAAAATGCGAAAATGCTAAGTAGAAGAATTTTAATTTTATGAAAAAAAGTTGAATGTAAATGTAGAAATGTTCTTTATATTTTACTTTGTTAAAATAAACAAACTTAAGGATCTTTAAATTTCAGCAATCAAAATAATATTTTCAAAAATTTTTTAACTTTAATAAAAAGCTCAGGAAAGCTGTTTTAAATGTTTTACTTAACTAAATTGTATTACTCAATATTTGTATTTCTTATATTAAATTACTTTCATGCTTATATATCTACCATTAAAAATGAAAATTTACTTTGGTTTTAATATTTTGTCTAAAATAGATAATTTTTTTGCTTAACATTGATTATATTGTAAAATATTTTTGGGGAAACTATTAGTAAACATTTTAGAGTTGGTATGTGAAATAATATTTCTTATTTTTCTTCACAATATATAGTTTTCATAATTTTGAGTATTTTTAATCAACTATTATTTTTGAATAAAAATTTTATAATTATTTTCCTATAAAAATCAGTAAATTAGAGTACTAAATAATTCAAATGATTACAAAGATTAATGGATAAATTTAATAGTTTTTGTGTAAAACTAAAATATATAGTTAGTTTTATATAAATATTAGTTTAGATAAATTATTATTGCTAGATTTATATAAAAATTAATACTGAATGATTAATGGTAAAATTTAAACTAAATATATTTTTTATTAACTTAAATTAAATTAAAAAAAATTAATTTTATTATTTTTTGTAGAAAGTAGTGGAAGTATCTAAAAAATACTTGCCTTTTATGGCAAAAGGTTTTGATAGTCCTAAACTGACATTATTTTTTGGGGATGGAGCAGAATTCATAAGAAATCATCAAAATGAATTTGATGTTATAATAACAGATTCATCTGATCCTAAAGGTAATACTTTGAGTATTTTGTATTATACTCATTAGTAATATATAATATTGTTCTTTTTGCCTGTGTGTGTTTTAGTTTTTTTAAATTGACTTTTTAATGACTCATAATATTGTCCAATGTGGCCTGAAAAAGATAACACTTTTAAAGCAAATATTTTATTTTTCAGCATACTTTACTTTTAATTTGGTAAGAGTCTAATGATATCTTAACTTTTCTAAGTCATCCAAATAATAGTCTTTCTGTAAATTGCAAAAATACCCATAAATTTCTCATTTAATCTCCATGAGAAAACGTTTGCCTGTGAGCTATCTTTTAAAATTCTGCAACTAATAATAGTCACTTGGGAACAAATTTGGTGAATAAATGGTCTTCTTTTTAACTAAATGCATCAAATAATATTGTTTTCTTAATTTTTTATGTAGGTCCAGCTATTTGTCTTTTTCAAAAGCCGTATTATGAATCTTTAAAGAAAGCACTCAAACCAGGTGGAATTATTGCTTCTCAAGGTATAAAATATTTGTATCCAATTTTTGTAATTATATCTTATATTAGTGATGTTTTGATATTAAACTATTTAGTGACAGAAGTTTTCTTTTTGATAATTGTTAAATAGAAGTCTTCTAAGCAGACTTATTTAAAACATAATCGAAGTTTTGTAAGATCTATTGTATTTTAGAAATAATTATTAATTCATATTTTAATTGATCAATATCTTCAAAAGCTGAAAATAACTCATTACTTGATATTTTTTAATGTAGGAGAATCATTCTGGTTTGATTCAAAATTGCTGTCAGAAATGATAAAAATGTGCAGGGAAATATTTCCTGTGGTTGACTATGGTTCATCTTATGTTCCTACATATCCTGGTGGCCAAATTGGATATTTATGTTGTTCCATGTCTCCAGTAAATATTAATTAGCTTGTTTATTTAATTTAATATACAATAAAGTTATAGTGTTAATAATTAAATATGATTGAGTGCTATAATATAATCTTTAATGTTTAGTAAATTTATTTTCTAAAATCATACTGCTTAATTTTTATTAAACACGACAAACAAGTTCATATATTTTAGTAAAATTTATATTTTTGATTAATGAATTTAACTTTAGCTATGTCTAATTATTCTGTGTTTGTCAGTTCAAAATCTTTTATCAATGATAAGACTTATCATTTTAATAGTTGTATAATTTTTCTATTTAATTTGAAATTATCTACTATTTCCTTCTTTTTATTAGTTACATTATTTGGAATGTTTCTTTTTCTTCTGCGTGAACAAGTTTGGAACACAGTTATGCCCATAGAATGTCATTTTTTATCATTCTTGTTAAGATTAATATCATTGATAGAAATGTGCTATTTCATTATCTAGTCTTCAAGGTCACTAAAAATTTTGCAAAGTTATTGTGGCAAATCTGAGTTCCCTGGGTGAAGGCTGTTGAATTGTCTGCAAAACAGCACCAACTGATGTATAGAGTTTGAGGAAAGCTATAAGGGAATATATCGTAGAGAATTGGGTGAAAACATTTCTTTGTGGTGTATAGGCCTGGCCACAGGTCTCTATAAAGGTATTTAATAATGAAAATGAGGTGTTAGAAATTTGAGACTATTGTGCCTGTTTTTTATACATTAAAAAAACATTCTTGTAATAGCCTTCAGTTTTAAAATTTATAAAGCGTAAGAGTTTGTATGAAGTTAGGTGGTGTTCTTGGAAGTCAACTACTGAGAAGATTGGTATTGTAGTGCAGTGGTAATTGATTCGATATTTATATAAATATATATGCATTTTCCCAAAAATTTGGCTATGCAGATGAGAAGACTGATGGGCAAAAATTTGGGATCTATTCAGAGTTTGGGCAACAATATTATATAAGCTTTATGAATTTAGAAAAAGATTTAAAAGGTATTTATTAGAAATTCTCATGAGAAAGTTTGGCATTGAGAAGGAGATTTAAATGGTTTATTATGTTTATTATCTTAAACCTGTTGATTTCATTCATGTCATTAAGAAATTATTAGAAAATCACCCTCCCATCTTTACTTTTCAGGTTCAACTTAAATAATAAAAAATTTTTTTTGTGTGTGTTTAAATTATTTGTACTTATGAAGCTTGATAGCAGATAATTGAAAGTTTGTCATTGAAATATTTACCTAATCATTGCATTTTTTAGGATACCAACTTCAGGGTGCCATTAAACAAGTTTTCAAAAGAGACACTTAAAGAGCTTAATTGAAGTATTATACACCAGATATTCACCAAGCTGCATTTGCCTTACCATTAGCTATTGCTGAAGTAAGAAACACTTATTTTCAATAAATATGAATATTATTTTGTAGAAGTTTTAAGCTTTCCCATGCCTTTTCTCAATGAAATTAACTGGCGTACACTGTTTTCTTGTTAATTATATTAATTTGTAATGTGTGTCAAGAGTCAAAATGGTGTTTGTAATTTATTTATTTTTTTTAAAATGCGTTTCACATACAATTAATTGAACCTTTGTGTATGAAGTTAAATTTAAAAATGAATAAAAAATACAAAATATTTCGTTATTTTTTTTAACAACTTTATTTGTGAACGAGTGAAATATTGGTATTATTCTATTCTTTTAAAATTCTGAGTATAAAAATGATATATTAAATAAATTTTCAAACATAACAGGGATGGGTATTTGACCAAAAATTTCCAACTCCCAACTTGTATATCTATAAAAGCAGTTATAAAGTTAATTGTAAAAATGTAGTTTTGTCCTTAGTTAAAAGAAATTCAAATTTATTTATTAAAAAAATATATATACCTTGTAAAAATTGCAATGTGCCATTTATAGGTACCAAAATGTTATAGAACAATTTAAGGAAACCAAAAGAAAAGTGTACATTTTAATCACAGAGATACTGTATTTGTAATACATTAATTTTTTAAAGATCAATATAATTTTCTTCTTAATTCAGAAATTTCTGAGGAGTTTGATTTTTGTATTGACTCTGGATTCTTTACTTTTGACTGCCCACCTCTGCTACATGCTTCTGAAGTTGAAATATTATAATTTAAGTCTAAAGCCATTTATGAATAGAATAAAAAATATATAATTCATTGAATATTGTATAACCAGTTTTTATGCATTGTTCAGTAAATGGTATCCTTTTATTAGGAAATTCTGATAAAGGTGCTTCGAAATAAAATAGCAGCAAGTTTTTGAAAAATTTAAACTGGAAACTTTTTTTTTTTTTCTTATGTATTTATCAAAAACATTTTAATAAATATATAATTTTTTTCTTCTTTTGCAGACATTGGATTTGAAATGGGAAATGAAGTAACAATTGCATTTCTTATGGGAGTACAGTTGAATGACAATTAAGGTTGTGAATGTTAAAAAAAAAAAAAAAAAAAATGCTGTTATTAGAAATATTTTATATTTATTGAAAATGTAATGTTTTCTGTATTGTTTAGTTACTTAAGTACTGTTGTATAACTAAATATTTTAAATTTTTTGTTCTGCTTACAAAGCTATTAATTTGTTTACTTACATGCTGAAATTTTACTTATTTATATGCTTAGCAAAAAAAACTAAGCTTTTCTTTTTGAGTTTGCGAGTACTTAACTTAGAAATCTGTGATAAAGAATATTTTTTGTGTGTACTTGGCAATTGACCTTTTGTGAAATATTAGCTTGTTAATGTTTTCGAAACTTTTCTTAAATACGGTACACCAATAACAATTTTGTTAAACGCAATGCAAGCTTATACCTAAAAATTACAAGTACAAATTATTGACTGGGACCAGATATATCTAATTAAATATCAGGGAATCCCTTTTCCTTCAAATATAGTTTACATACTAAATTTCTTGTATTTTTTTTATATTACTTTTATAATTTGTCATACCTTAAATAATAGCTTGCATTTGTTACAACCTGTTTCCCCTTCCTCCCTTATAAATTGTACTGTAATTTTGATAAAAAAAATCATTCATCATTATTGAATTTTATAATCATTTTAATGAAATATTAGTATTATAAAATGTTTATCACCATTGCTCAACTGCATGTTAGTCTTATTTTTCAAACCATTTATGCTCAAAACTTCTCTCCAATTAAAAAAAACCAGAGATGAAAATGATTTTGAATTGAATTTTAAATCTCCAAGTACAAAACTTACATTTTTAAGAAGAAAAAATTTTTTTAATCTGGTGCATTTTTTTTATGCGCTGTTTAATAAATAAGTGGTTTTTACTAGTTGGATTTCCAGTAGTTTTTATATGACCTGATAGTTACATATTTGTAAAGACAATCTTACTAGTGAATTACCTTGTCAATTTAATTTCTTCAAAACTATTTAGGCTGTAAGATACTTAAAGAAAATGTTTATAATTTTGACCTTTGTGGATCCTTCTTTAATAAACCAAAAGCATGAAATTTATAAGCATGCATAATATACAAGTGGATCATGAAACACAATTAGTTTGTACTTATATTTTTAAAAAAACTGACCCAGTCCATTTACTTATCAAACAATTCTTATTCTTGCTTTGAAATATTTTTCATAAAAACTATTGTTAATGTATATTTATTTTTTAATAAAGAATTCATGTTTCGCAATTTGTTTTGATGCATAACTCCTCAGTATCCTTGTACATCTTTAAATGGTAAATAATTGCAAGTTAAAACAAAAAGTGTATTTTTTAAAGTTTTATATAAAAACAACTAATTTTATAACATTAGTGTTAATGGTATTCAAAAAACACAATATGTGATAAATTAATGTTATATTAACATGTTATTATGTTTTTTAAAAATAATTTTTACATATTAATCAGGTATACTAAAGGCACAAACAATACATATTCCAATTATTTAATTTATTTTCTCATCCTTTTCAAAATTTATAATAAAAAACGGTGAAAATGATTGTCACATTATCTTTTTAAGTCATAAACCAATTAAAGCTCTTAAATTCTGCCTCGCTTCATACAATGTTTTAAATGGATCAAGTATCAGTAACGTTCAAATTTTTTAATTGCATTTGTATAAAATATACAGGGGTGGAAAATCAAAATGATTTTTGTAGTGGTTTTCGTAGCAGTATATTTTTACATTAACAGTTCTTTCTCATACTTCAAAGCATATGCTACTTAATTTTATATTATTTTGAATAAAATTGCAAACTTATCTGTACTGTAACTGGATTAAACTCAATCATTTTGTATGATATTTGCAATTCAATGTGAAACTAATTTATTAATGTGTTTATAAGAAAATTTATTAATATACATTAAATAAAAAAAATAACAACACATTACAGTAATGGATGTATTTATCAAGAGCTAACAATTTTTTTTTTTTTTTTTTTTATTCGTCTTGCAACTTTGAAAATTCTTACGGAAATATTGTACTAATTTTTAATAGATTTCATATAAAAATATTATTAAATTTTTCTCTGAATTTTGTTTTGGCATGCTTTTTTAATTAAAATAAGAATTATTTTAAATGAATGGTATTAAAAATAAAAGATTTGATATACGAGTTTTTGATTTGTATAAATATAAGCATTTTTTTAAGTTATTTGTATAAATGTGCAAAATGATGTTTTTTAGTTTCCAAATTAAATCTAAAATTATATGTATCCAATTAAAAAAAAAAAAAAAAATACAAAATGTGTCAAAAAATATTCAATGCTAAGATATTCAAAGTTGCAAGATAAAAAAAAATTTTTTTACCCATTAAAAAATGCATCCAATATGTCAAGCATAAGGAGAATGAACAATAATTACATATAGATAAATGTCATAAATATGTTTTTAAATATTATTTAACAAATCTTATTTTTGGTAATTTTAATATTTCTAGATATAATATAGTTTTTGATTATCTATAGAAGGAAAAAATGTGAAGAAATTCAGTTCAAATAATAAATAATTACTGTAGTCCTTCAAATCACAGATTACAGCTAATTTTTAAAATATTTTAAGATTTGGATATTATTTAACAAGATAATAAAAAATTGACAAATAAAACATTAATTGGGGAGAAAAGTTAAATTATGCTTGGTGGTGAATAATTTACAAAATATGTAAAAATATTAATAAAATTTGGAATTAATTTAAAACATTTAGTAGTATATGTTCACAAGCAAATTATTTATCCTATTTGTTTTATACACAACAATAGATGGCGCCACATGTTAATCATTTCACCAACAAAAACGTCATAAAAAAAAAAATCATAAAAACAATGTTAACAATTAGGGGGGCGGTTAGAATTAATCTTAAGATATAAGCTCATTCATAGTAGGCTATTTTTTTCTGGGTTACTAAGTCAAAATAAAGGAAATCTCCCATTTTTAGCGCAAAAATTCCAAATTTTCCGTTTTTGTAGCAGGTTTTCCACCCCGAATATATATAAATTCACATTGATTATACCTGTATTATGCATTGAAAGCATAGTTTGAATTTTAGGATTATATCACTAGTTTTGTTTGTTGCATCTAAAATTTTTTCCCTTTGATTCCTTACAACTATAATTAAATTAAAAATATTTACAATATGTTCCAATTTTTTTTTTGGTTCTAAAAGAACATGAAAATTTAAAATATAGGTGATATCAATATGCAAATGCTAAATCCTTTTCCTATCCTTGGAAAACCTAATGAGTATTAAAACAAGTGTTTCAGTAAGGTAGGTTATTCCATATCTAATTTTTTTTATATCGATTATGTATCAGAAAACATTTATGGCATGAAACAAGAATTGAAACTAATGTAAATATTTTTAACTTAATTATAATTGTAAGGAATCAAAGGGAAAGAATTTTAGATGCAACAAACAACACTTGTGATATACTCCTAAAATTAAAACAATGCCTTTTAATGATTAAGTCATTTTAATACAGATATAATCAATGTAAATTTATGTATATTTTATACAAACACAAATAAAATGAATGTTACTGATACTTGACCCATTTAAATTTAATGTTGCGTAAATTATTGCATTTCAAAACATTGTATGAAGCGAGGCAGAATTGAAGGGCTTTGTTTACTTGGTTTGACTTTTAATAATGCGATGATTAGCGAAAAAAATACAAACTTTTGGCATGTTCGCACAGAATTTTTACACCATTTAGATCAGGGATAGACAAACTTTTTTGGTCACGGGCCAAGATAAATTTTTCTAAAATTTTAAAAGCAATATACAAGTATTGCAATTTAAATATGTTGATGAGATGAATGAAATCGAGATTTCATTTTTAAGAGTTCCTTATATTGAGGTTTGAAGTGAGATGCACCGATTCTAAGGTTCATAGTTGAAAACACTCATTTACATATATAAGATAAGTAAACATAGCACTGATTTTCTGGGTGTGAGATATTAAATTTGGGAAACATACTTTCGATAATAATTTGTAAAACTTGGAACTTTGGTATATTTAGAAACAATTGCTATATATTTGTTTTAATTTGCCTCGGACTGGCAAATTACCCTATCAGGCCGTAGTTAGCCCAACCCTGATTTAGATCTTTAGAGATTATTGGCTATTAGTAGATTTATAAATAACTTTCATCAAAGAACAGAAGATACCATTGATCAAATTTGTGTAACTGAAAAATATTGTCTAGGAAACTGGAAATTATTAGTACTTTTTCATGTTGATGACAATGAAAAATTTCATGTATGAAAAATTTTTTTTTAAGAGAAGAAACCAAATGAACAATTGGAAGTGAATAGATGTAAAAGTAGCTATGTTAACATTCACACTGAAAACTAAGCTTTTCTATTACTATACAAATCCAGGTTTCTTATCGTAAAACTAATTTCTTGCATGGCTATTATCTCTTTAATATTTTTAAACATTAATTGCAATCTTAATTTGAATTAAAAACTGGATTAAATAGGCATATTAAGGTTAGTAGAATATGCAAAGTATAACCAAAACACTTACCAGCTAAGTACATAATCACTTCAGGGAGGAGGAAAAAGACGATTGCCAATATCTAAAATTCCATCCAAGATCTCCTTCAGCATCAAAAATTTGAGGCAATGCAAGACTTCCAACTGGATGGTGCTTACAGTTCAGTTTTCTCTGGTGTGAATCTAGTTTAAGAGGTTTTTCTCAAAATTTTAACCTAACTTTTGAGCCAATGAAATGGCATTTTGAAAGTAATGAATTATAAATACAAGGTGAAGATTCACATGGGCTACTGCAATCATATCTCAACAAAGAAAACTATATTTTCTGTCATTAATGGATATGATTCTATTACTAAAAAGAATGCTATAGTAAACAGCTGTTAATATTTTTTTTAACAATTGTTAATTGAGTGCACTTGATTTCTTGGCAAAGAGCTTTATATTGAAAAATTTAAAAACTATCGGGGAAAGATCTTAATACTTTTCACATAAAATGTTTACATTAGTTTATGTGTGCTATCAAAAATTATAAAGTAATAAAACAAATATTTCAATATGTACACCTCATTTATTTTGGTTAACTTCTATTTTTAACTTGGCCAAGCATACAGCGATCAAACATTGCACCTCAGCTCTACAATTGATTGAATTAAGTTAAAGCTTCGAATTCAGCTTCAAATTGCTGTATAAAATGCATGCATAGAAACTAGTTAGAATATTCTATGACTGAGAAGAGTATTCAACTAAAAATATTCTTTTTGCAGAAAAATAAAAAATGTATGAAGATCTGAAATATCTTTACTAGTTTAGGTGTTTTATGCCTCAGTGATAATTAACTTCATCTTCAAGGGATTATGAGTTAAATAATTACAATCCACTGCTGCAAAATATGATTCTTATTCAACATTAAAATAATTAATTATGATCAATTTCTAGCAAATACAAGTTAAAAAATCACTGCTTAAGAATTAAATTCTACTTTGAATTCAAAACAATTACACCAAGAATATAAGCTATTAAAAAAAAAATACCAACTAAGCAGAGATTGAAAATTAGTCTTAACAAAATTTATTTTATATTTCATCTATGCAATTGATAAATAACTTTCTTTTGTACTAAATGTGAACAATTTGTTTTTTAATAACAAATATACGTGAATATATTGGTTTAGTTTAAAGAAATTTAATATCAATTATTGAAATTTCTGGTCCTTTTTTTTTTTTTTTTTTAAACACAAATAAAAGTGTATAAATACTTTTCCAAACAAACAAAAGTTCAAAGAAAATGTGTAGTTAATTTAAGAATAGAAATACATCTTATTTTAAGAATTTTTTTATTTAATCAAAATGTTCATTCATTTTCTTCTTCGTCCTCTTCATCTTCATTGTTGATCTGGAAATAACGTAACTCGTAAGAGTCCTTTCCATTTGCCACCACACGTAGCCAATCTCTCAGATTATGCTTTTTCAGATACTTCTTAGTCAGGTATTTAAGGTAACTGAAATAAAAATTTTAAGAAATAGATACATCTAAATTTTTGTATATAAAATGTACACTTAAAAATTCTTTAACAAAATACCAATAGTCTAGAACAGACATAAATTCTATTGACACCAAGAATACAATAAAGGTAAGATAGATCAGATTTGTAACAAAACTAATTTGATTTATTAGAAATATCGATAAAATATACTTACCGCTTGGAAAATCTACAATCAGCAGTAACTGTAATCTTAGACTTATTTCTTTCAATGGTCACTGCATTACCAAAGTTATTTGTTTTGCCATTAACTTTGATTTTTTCATGGAGGAATTTTTCCTAGAAAATATTAATTCTTCAAAAAATGTTTGACTACACAAACTAAAAAAAAAAAGAGTATAAACATTAATAAAAATTAAATTAGTATAAAGTAATTAAAATTACATATATATTAATTAAAAGTATAAAAAATCAAATATTTTAAATATGGTTTACAAGTTGAACTACAGTTTTACTTATCATATATATTAATTTCGTATACCAACTCTTCTGCACTGTAGAAAAGCCTTCCACAATGAATTGATTAAAACTAACATTCTTTTAATATAGACATTTTTTTTTTTTATAAGGAACTTTTCAACTATCTTGAACTGGGAAATTTAAAGTAATATTTTAATGAAGAGTTAATTTAGTATAAAATAAAAATATGCTATTTATATTCAAAGTATACTAGAAACCCATTTTTCTCTCAGATAAAAAAAAAAAAAAATTATAAATAAATGTAAATAATGCATTTGAAGATTCTATAACAAAGATGAATTCATACAATGGAAGCAAATCTTATAAATGAAATAAAACATTATATTTTCATATAATCATGATGCATAAAACCCATCTAACATTTTGAAATACAAAAAATAATTTATCCCTTTAATTGTAAAACAAATCTAGGGCTTTGGTAGATACCTATGAAGCAATCAAATACAATGTTAAAAATTTATATCACTTAAGACAAAAACTTATCACTTTACTAGATTTTCTTAAAAAAAAAAAAAAAAAAAAAGAAGAGAGTATAATAGGCAAAGCATCTTATTTCCTAAATGTATTTTTTTTTATGTACGTCAAAATTATTGAAATCTAGGCACTACAAAATTCTAAAAAAATTTTCAAACAGCCTTATTTTTTAACTTTCAAATAATTAAGATTTATTAAAAATACAAATAAAATAAACAAAGCCTCTTTTATTATAAAATTTAAATCAATAAATTTACAAAAAAAAAAAAAAATTATATAATACTTTGCACAAACAGTAATACCTAATAACAATAAGCAAGGATAAAATACTTCATTTCTTTAGAATTAAAAAATTTCTATATAATAGAATGGTTATCAAATATGTAAATTACATGGAACATATAACAGAATTAAAGACATCATTTAATTAATATTTGAGAATACTTACATAGTCTGCAACAACCATGATACTATCTTCAACAGGATGAGTGGTGTCAATAGTAAATCTTTTTGGTTGCAACTTCTTTTTTTTGCCCTTTCCCTTCAAAACTGGCTTTACATCCTTCTTTTTGTGTACCTTTAATTAATCAATAATTAAATATCAGTTTCCTATTAACACAAAATTCTGAAAATATTAATTCATAACAATTGAAATCTATATATTAAAAAAAATATTCTAGGATAAGGCTATCCTATGATCTTAACATGGACCAAATCTTGTTTTTGAACAAAACTCTTTTTCTTGCAGATTTGATAGAATTAACAAAAGATGCACTTTGCAAACTGGAATATTTATGTTTATGAAACAAATTTCACATGATACAGTTGTGTAACTAATCACAGTTTATTTAGGTACTACACTTTATTTTAAAATTTAGAAGGTACAGCAATTAGTTAATTAGATCAAGACTAATAAAATCTAATTAGTCATTTAATTTCAAAATAGATTGGCACTTTATAGGCAATTTGCTGATTTAGTAAATATATTTACATAATTAAATTAAAAATTATGCGAGGAAAAACTATCTGTCAGATTCATTTTAAGAAGTTAAGATTACCATTTTTAATTTATATTGCTTCTCTTTAGTAGATACCCCCTTTTTTTGTCCCCTCCATAGTTAGAAAAAAAAAAAAATTCTAGATCGTAAAAGTATTAAAACTTCGTATAATTTTTTTTTTTATTTATCAATTAATATGAATTTAATTAACCTCTAACAAATTACGAAAGTAGGCCTCGATATTCTATAACACAAATTACTGAAATTAAAAACAAACAAACCCAACCTACATGGTATTAGTATTAATATAAAATTTCACATTAATTAATATATTTAATAAAGGAATTCACTTTTGAACAAATCAAATTAAACACATTTTAAACATTACACGTGTTAGCTGAAAAGGTATCGTTACCTTTTCAACTAACCTCTTGCGATCCAATTACCATAATGATTTTGCATAATAGATATTTAATAATAATTTATTAAAATTCTCAAAAGAATAACTAAAATTTATCTGTAATTTAATCTTATAAGAATTCTGTAATACAGAAAATGGCGGTACTTAAAGTAACACGTGTAAAAGTAGTCAATCATTTCAATAAGAAAGTATAAACAATAATTAAGTCAAAAGTGACTTAAAATTCATTTTATAATAACATTTATAAGGAATTAATATTACTTACAACGGCCATTGTAAAAATTTAAGTAAACCTTATTCCCAACACTATTTTGTCGTCACCATCAAATCAGAACGCGTTGCCAGCTTTTTTTCGAAAAAAAAAAAAGTAAAAAGTAAGTTGAGAAGTTTCGTCCTGAAAAATTTTCATTTTAAAGTCATAATTGCTTTGCAAATCGAAAATACAATGGATAAACAGATTTCGAATTGAATTAAGATCATGTAAAAAAAAAAAAAAAAAAAAAAAAATTCAGTAGCATTTTAGGTTTTAAAAAGCAATTTAATCTGTTGTATGTTTAGAGCTTCTTTTGGGAGAATATTTGTTTATTGAGATTTCGAAATTTTTTACTTTTATTCTATTCATAGCTTGACTTTAAATACATATATTGATGTCAGTTAAAAAGTTTTAAATAAGCAAAGTATCATAGGTATTTGAAATAAAGCATTTGAAACAGGTAAGTAATTTTTAAGATGACGTACTAGTCTTACATGATAAATTAACAAAAGTAAGAAATTATCATGAATTAGGAGTAATTTGTATTTTACATCCACGAAAAATATTTCAGATTTTTAATATTGGTTCATTATTTTTATTATTATTACCCTTATACATAGATTAAAAGCTAACCAACGTCGATGCGTCAGTATTAGTTCTTAGTTGCGCAAGTTAAAACGCTAACTACTGCTGCTCCTGAGAAACGCGAGGCATTGCATTTGTTTTTTATTTCATTAGAAAAAAGCATTTGTTACTAAACAAATTCAGATAGCACTACAAGCTGATTAACTTATTAGGGGATGAAATTAATAAAAGTAATTTCAGTATATGCAATAGAGGAGGAATTGCCGGATTACGAAAAACAAGAAAAGGATGTTTATAGCTGAATTTCAGCCTATGCCTAGAGAATATTTGAGTACTTTTAAAAATTCCTAATGACTTCCAATAAATAGTATATCCAACGTGCATCACGATTAACGGCGACATTGGAATACTATTGTAAAATAAGATAAATAAATAGACTATAAAAATTTATGCGATTTAATTGTTGCAGATTAAAATATGCGCGAAGGTAAAACATGAATTAATACAAATCAATTGGGAGAGAATGCGAATTATTTTCTTAATCACATGATAAAACACTATTCGAAATAAAACGTCAGATAATGGAACTAATACAACGTGAGATTGCATAATAATGATTTCTAAAAAACAACTGATTAAAAATAATTCCTTCCATCAGAACAGGGGTTCAAATATCCAACTGGAAATGATTTTATATATATTTGGAGTAAAATATGAATTCTTTCATTTTACTCTAAATTATCGAAAATGTTACGAAATGATTAAAAAAAAAAAAGTGAAGCAGGTAATCAGTTTCAGTATCGGGAATTTGAAATAGGTACAAAACATTTTAGGTAGAATTTATAGATATTCTTGTAGATGGGAGGAAATAAGTTCCTTAAAGAAACCGGAAGAGAACTAATGATTCTAAAATCTTTTTTTAGGCAATGGAATGAAACTTAAAACTTGCTTTGGCAATGAAATGAAACTTAAAAATAGTTTTGCCAATGAAGTTAATTCCACAACTTTTATTTTCGCTTTAAACAACAACTACAAATCTATTGAACTTCAGGAAGTACTTAGCGAGCACTTAGAGATGAATGGTATTTTTCCATGAAATTGTTTGATACTTCTCTCTGAAAATGATCTGCTAAATAATAAATTGTTAAATAAAATATTTTCTTCTGTATCGAAGATTTATTGTACACGTCTATTTTTTTTTTTATCGGTACTTAACAGTATCGCAACGATATAGAAGATTGTCCTTTACGGAACAAAAAATTTTTGATAAACAGACGAATGGTTAGAAATGGATATAATTAATAGTCTTGTTCTGAATATGCTTCCCCAATTTTGTTACGCAAAAACTCGATAGTACACACAGGTTATTCATGGATTCCAGACAACTGGATAAAAAGTGATTAAATATATTTTTCCTATGGTTCACGAAGAAGAGGTATGTATTAAGGAAGGCAAAGGGTTTTGCCAACTTTAGATTTAAAAATGGGTTTTTGCATGTACCAGTCGAAATAAAAATGCTCACCATATTTAGCTTTCATTCAACATACAGGTTTATTTGAATTTTTAAAGACTTTATTTGGTTTGTCTACAAGTGCTAGTGCCTTTTTAAGATTTATTTATAATGTGTGTATTGATTCAATAAGGAATAAAACAGTTGGAATATATATGATTGATTTTATCGTGCCTTCTAGGGATGATGAAGAAGTGGTAGTATAGCAGCTTTCAAAGTAGCTTTAGAAATGCTTGACGAAGAATTTAAGCATTCGATGATATTTAAGCATTCAAGAGATTGAGTCTATGCGCCAAATCGAAAATCTTTTAATTACAAAAAAGAAATCTCCAATATAATTGATGACGTAAAAATGCTACAGTTCACAGTATCAATGAGTAGCAATAAAGAGAAGTCAATTTAGAGGAGGTTTCAAGCTAAGACTCAAGTTTTTAGGATCTTACAAAGTGGTCAAGATCACGCCACATGATTCACTAAGACATGATAAAACTAACATCTCACTAAAGGTCTGAGAATAGAATAAGGACCAGAGTGCTAGCCGAATGGCTAGCGCTCTGGCTTTCGGTACCACAGGTATCGGGTTCAAATGCCGGCTTTGCCCATGGGTGTTGTAGTGGTTCGTAATCCACTTTAAGCCGTAGGTCCCGGTCCTAATAGGATCGTAGAGCGCTGCGGGGGCATTGTTACTCCGCGTCCGTGGCTTACCATCAAGTTACACGCGCCCCTGGGTAATGCAAAGTGAGTAACATAGGTGCAGCCCTTATGGCGGAAGATCACGGTCTATTTGCCAGCTGCATTAGAAGAAGAGGTAGCAATGATAACTCAGAAATGATGAAAATAAAAAAAAATAATCAAGAAAAAATATTTAAAACATTCCTAAGACATTTGGAGTTAAGGAAAAGGATGTGATTATAAATAAGGAGGTTTGAATTTAAAAATTAGAAATGTTGTCAAGATAATTACAGAAATTGCTGGATATTTTAAGAATGAATTCTTTGGCACTGGGAAGGTGAGACAATCATAAATGTCATCGTTTCTGAGTAACCATTGCGCATTTGTAAAATGACATCATGACAAGAATTACGTCTACTAAAATTTTAATGTTATTAGTTTTAGCCTTTGCAGCCAAATCCAAACTAGGTTGGCATATCTAATAATAGGTCGCAAATAGGACATACTAGTGGTTTATTTTCATCAGGAAGGGAAGAAATCATGTTTAATGAGAGAGTATAAAGTGCGAATATTATATAGTTCTTTACTAATGTGCCAAAAAGTAAAACCAATTTTCAATTTAAATTTCGCAGGTATATGGAATTTCAATTTTTTTTTTCTTTTAGGTTGTTGGCACTGTCCTTGACATCTGTGTGAAATTTGTCACAATATTCATTAGTGTTTGAGTAATGCTTGGCTTTGTGAGACTCTAAAACTGATTCCGGCGATTTTGAAATGTCTGAATTAATGAGCAAAGAACTTGCATTCAATTTGTTTTTTGCAGAAGACATTCGGTGAACAAACTATATCGGAAAGAAATGCTTACAAGTGGTATAAATAGTTCAAAGAAGGCAGAGAACATGTTGAAAACGAAGAGCCATCTGGTCGACCATCAACCGACGAAGCTCATGTACAAAAAATTAAAGATTTGGTCCTTGCAAACCGTCAATTTACAATTAGAGACCTTGCTGATGATGTTGGAATTTCAAAAGGATCAGTCAATTCCATTTTGGGCCGCAAACGCGTCAAATCTTGATATGTACAGAAAACACTGATTTTTTGGAAAAACATCGTCGCGTTGAAGTGTGTGAAACAATGCTTTCTGATTATCAGGACAAGTTGAAATGCATCATAACTGGAGATGAGACTTGGATTTATGCTTATGACCGGAAACAACCGATCAATCGAGCAAATATACACTGGTGCTCCGGGACACCGTTTTGAGTCGATCGAAGAGATTCAACGTGAATCGGCGCGCTTTGAAGGCCATCCCTGCCGATGACTTTTTAGCGTGCCTTGAGGATTGAAAAAAGTTGGCACTAGTGCATTGTGTTCGGAGGCGATTACTTTGAAGGTGATGACATAAATTTGGAAGAATAAATAAAGAGTTTTTGAAAAAAAAAAATTGGTCTTACTTTTTGGGCAGAGTAATATATAATTACACGAGGATATAAAGTTAGTCTTTTATCAAGAATTGCACCAAGTATTACACCTTGTTGAACCAAGTGATCAAGTGATCGTAAATAGTAATACGCGATTATCTTTTCTAGTAAAGAGAACAGCTTATTTGGTTTCATTGGCATTTGAAGAATCTTCCACCCGACAAGTTTCCAATATTGGTAATTTGACTTTGAAGACGAGAATGAGATGAACACTAGAAAAGCCATTACCTTTTGCCACCAACAAACAGTGACGGATTTAGGCTTAGGCCTGGGCCTAGAGCGACAAATGTTTAGGGGCGCCAAAATTTTCGAGGAGGCAAAAATTTGAAATCGACTTTGTTTATCAACTGTAAGACCGAATTTTAATGCTTCTTTTTACAACCTCAAGATGTATGTATTTAACGGGTAGAATTATTTTAAGGTAGATTTTACGTATTTATTTAAGCATTTCTGCAACGAATTGTTCTGGAGAAAGATCGTCTTCCACCCTGAAGAGAGTGAAAATTATTTACGTGCAGGCATGAAGCAAGATAGGCTCAATGTACGTGCATTATTAAGCAATTATAAGGGCGTCAAATTAACTTGGGCCTAGGGCGCCATCGAACCTAAATGCGTCACTTCCAACCAATTGTATAACAAAACCATCAGAGTATAAAGAAAAAAAATTGTTCAAAAAAATTGTTGTACATAAGCTGCAGCAACAAAATCAAAAATCATAAATGTTAATAACTGCAATCAAATTAAAACAGCTTATTAGATAAATACTTTCATGTTTACTGCACTGTACGTAACAATTTTCTAATTATTTATAAATTATTAATTATTACATTTGTTTGTGAAAGGTAAGGCACATATTGGAATAAAACATGAGAAGAAATTTGAGTGCGATATGTATTTACATAATATTATCACAAAAACTGTTGAATACGTTTTAGAGTGAAATAGCAGTTTTTTTAATTATTTTTTTTTTTTTTTAAAGATGACGAGTTAGATTATAAAATTTATACAAGCTCGTTATTACTTTTTCAGTACACAAAATTTTTTTTTATCTTCATCATTATGTAAAACAGTTTTCGTAATTCTTCAACTCTAGCAGCTCATCCATTTATTGTTAAGTTGAGAAGTACATTGGGAAATACAAAAGATGTTGAGATAATCCATTTTCCTTGATCCAATTTACTAAAAATAAAAAAATGTTTTAAAATTTCACCGTTGTTTATGAATCGCTTTTGCATGCGAGATATAATTTGCATCGTCATGCTTTGTGACAAAGTATATTTTGAGGCTTCTGCTGAGACATATAGCTGATTCAATATGTCAAAGTAGAAGTATTGAAATTGACATGGAATTTTTACTAGAAAGGAAATAAATTTAATCCATCAATAAGTTTTACCCTGATTCTGGTCATATGGCCATCGCTGTAGCAGAAATATCTCAAACCTTACCTTCTACTGAAAACCCTCAAGGAAACGCCGAAAAAGGTAAAATACATTATAATGTTAAGTTGGTATGTAAAACGTGTAAAAAATCCTAAACAATCTGTATTTAAATATTTCCTTCGATAAAATAATGTTTCGAATGATATTTAACTATATTTTATGCTTGAAATTTCTACTTAAAAATGAAAATATTTTAAAGAATTTAGGATGATATTTTTCTAAAAATATGTCTTTAAGAATGCTAAAACTGAATAAATAGATATGCCTGTAATTAGATATATGTTAATAAAAATACAAATTTTTTTTTTACTGCACATTCATTTTATTCTTACTCTATTCAGTTTTTAAATTGTATATTCTTACTCTATTCAGTTTTTCAATAGTCTATTCTTATTATATTCAGTTTTTCAACATTCTATTTTTATTATATTCAGTTTTTCAACATTCTATTTTTATTCTATTCAGTTTTTTTTATTCAGTTTTTCAACATTCTTATTTTATTCTATTCAGTATTTTTTTCAACGTTATTCTACTTTTATTCTATTCAATTTTTTTCAACGTCTTTATTTTATTCAGTTTTTCAACATTCTATTCTTATTTTATTCAGTTTTTCAACATTCTATTCTTATTTTATTCAGTTTTTCAACGTTATATTTTTTTCATTCTATTCAGTTTTCAACATGCAACATGTCCTTATTCTATTCAGTTTTTCAACTTGTCCTTATTCTATTCAATTTTTCAACATGGCCTTATTCTATTCAGGTTTTCAGTATGTCCTTATTCTATTCAGTTTTTCAACTTGTCCTTTTTCAACTTCTATTCAATTTCTCAACATGTCCTTATTCTATTCAGGTTTTCAACATGTCCTTATTCTATTCAGTTTTTCAACGTCCTTATTTTATTCAGTTTTTCAACATTATATTCTTATTCTATTCAGGTTTTCATGCCCTTAGTATGTCCTTATTCTATTCAGTTTTTCAACATGTCTTTATTCTATTCAATTTTTCAACGTCCTTATTCTCTTCAGGTTTTCAGTATGTCCTTATTCTATGCAGGTTTTCAACATGTCCTTATTCTTCATTTTTCAACAGGTTTTCAACATGTCCTTATTCTATTCAGGTTTTCAACATGTCCTTATTCTATTCAGTTTTTCAACATGTCCTTATTTTATTTAGTTCTTTAACATTCTATTTTAATTTTCAGTTTTTTAACATTTTGTTTTTATTTATTCAATTTTTCACCAATCTATTCTTATTCTATTCAGTTTTTCAGTATTTCATTATTATTTTATTCAGTTTATCACAAAGCTATTCTTATTCTATCTGATTTCTATTCTTATTTTATTCATTTTTTATAATATGCATTCATTTTTTTTTTAGAAGAAAGCTTTTCAAAGTTCGAGTGGTAGACGAGCTTTCAAGCTGATGTATAATATTGTTTTGAATAATTAGACTCTCTAAAAATTCAGAACTTATATTTAAAAAAAAAAAAATTAAAAATGTTAACTGGATTCATTTAAAAATTAAAATACGCAAATTAAATATTATAAACATGAAAATAAACAGGAATTAATTGACTCTCAGAATAATTTGCAAGTAAGAATACTGACTAAATTAATTGTTTTATATATTTTAAATTTTATACGAAAAACATAAGTTAGTTTAAATATTTGTTCAGGAATGTTATTTTAAAACATAAATTCTAACATTTTATCACATTATCACTGGTATATTTTTTTTTTATTATCGCAAGAAGTATGATTGAAAATAATTATCAATCTCAGTTAAGTGATGATATTTTAAATATGAACAATTTTCGTAAGTTTTTTAAAACTGTTATTAATCTTTTGTAAAATCAATCCTTAAATAAGAAGTAGAAATTAAATGCTGTTTGAATGATGAACTATATTTATATTTAAAAATTTTTTTTTTAGCATCCCCTATTGGTTTTTAGTTGTTTTAAAGTAGTAGTATAAATTTTTATAGTTTGTTTTTTAGTTTCAAGGAGTTAGTTTAATTCAGTGTTTCTCAATCTTTCTGAAGTCGGGGTGCATTTAAAAACCTACAAATAGTTGTGGGCGCAATGTCTTCAAATTTCTGAGAAATAATCGTCCTTTATTAAGAGCTCATAGTTTTACATCTAGATGGTCAATTCCAGAAACTACTATTTAAAGACGACGGGGTCACAGAATTAAAAAAAAAAAAACAAACTGTAAGATGTAGCTAAGGCCCTCTGCCTACTGGCAGGTTTCAAGACAGCAGATGTTTTCTTTTTGACAGGGTATGGTTGTATGCCCTACGCTTTAGAGTTATATCAGGTCGGAACCTACGGTTTAGGTGAATGCCGAACCACTATAAACATTCATGGTACTGTCGGCACTCGAACCCGAAATCTATGTCACCAGGCCACATATTGTATATAACTATAAGGAAAACGACTAGAAAAGTTTAAAATTAATTTTCTTGATTTAATTTTTAACTTTTCATCTTAATCTTTTTAGGGTCGTGTCGATAATTTTTTTTTTTTAAATTGAAGTTATGTAAATTTAAAAAAATCATAAATAAATAAATAAAAATAAGTTTGATATTTATTCGATACAAAATTTTCAAATAAAAAATTATTCGTATGAATAGCACTGATATTTTTTTTTTTGATATAACATAGCTTTTGTAGATATTGTATCGTTAGATTTTATCGATCCTTATTCTAAAGAAATATCTGCCAAGAAGTCTTAAAAGAAATTGTGTGAAACTAATCTATTATTACTGTGCCCAAAAAGTAAGACTAATTATTTTTTCCCCCCAAAACTTTTTATTTATTCATTCAAATTTATTTCACCGCCTTCAAGGTAATCCCTTCTGGACAAAATGGGCTTATGCCAAACTTTTTTCAATTCTCAATGCATGCTAAAAAGTCAATCGGCAGGGATGGCCTTCAAAGCGCGCGCCGATTCACGTTGAATCACTTTAATCGACTCAAAACGGTGTTCCCGGAGTGGTCTTTTTGAGTTTAGGGAATAGCCAGAAGTCGCACGGTGTGAATACGGTGGTTGGGGAACGATATGGGTTTCATTTTTGTCGAAAACGTCACGAAGAATCAATGCAGTGGGAGCTGGCGCATTCAGTGTTTTCTGTAGCATTTGAGAATTTGACGCAATTGAGGCCCAAAATGGAACTGACAAATAATTTTGAAATTCAAACATCAGAAAGGTCTCTAATTGTAAATCGACATTTTGCAAGCACCAAATCTTTAATTTTTTGGGCGTGAGCTTTGTCGTTTGAGGTTGATGGTCGACCAGAGGGCTCTTCGTCTTCAACGCGTTCTCTGCCTTCTTTGAACTGTTTATACCACTTCTAAACATTTCTTTCCGATATAGGAATGCTCACCGAATGCCTACTGCAACATTCTATACGTTTCCGCAAACAAAATTGAATGCAAGTCCTTGCTCAATTAATTCAGACATTTCAAAATCGCTGGAATCACTTTTAGCGTCTCACAAAGCCAAGCGTAACTCAAACACTAATGAATATTTTGACGTCACATTTCACACAGACGTCAAGGACAGTTCCAGCAACCTAAAAAAAAAAAATCATATTGATCATAATTTTAAATTGGTCTTACTTGTTGGACATAATAGTATATTTTAATAGATATGCTAATGAA
This sequence comes from Caerostris extrusa, assembly GCA_021605095.1. NCBI lineage: Eukaryota > Metazoa > Arthropoda > Arachnida > Araneae > Araneidae > Caerostris > Caerostris extrusa. The sequence goes on along the minus strand of BPLR01000047.1, from coordinate 106,980 downwards.
AGAGAGTAGATATGTCTTCAATGTACGAGATCTTTTCATCCGTTGTATATCATCGACATTTAATGGTCACATATATGAATATTATTTTTCTTTCTGTCTATTTACGATATTCCTAATTTTTTTGGTTACTCAGTTTCTGTCGAAGAGGGAAATCTTTTAACAAATTATTTTTTGTTTACTTTTAAAAATTTATCCTTGAAAAAGTTAAAAATGACATAATCATTCTCTATCAATATTTATTTCTCATTAAAAATATTTTCTGTTTACTTTTGCTTTTTACAAAATAATTGCATCAACAAGATATAGATTACGTTTTGAGAAATGATAAAAATTATCCAAAAATCATTGGAACTATACTCCTGAAAAATTATTCATTTGATTTAAGAATTTACTTTTTTTGAAATTGCTTTTTTATCAATTTTTTTTTTTCAAAATTAAAAGATTTGGTTTAACCTTTATCATAGTATAATACATTTGAATCTCAAAATAATTTTGAACTTGCTTCAAGACAGTGATAATTCATTGTACATAATATATCAATTGCATCAGATGTTTGCAATAGAATGACTACGTATTTATTCAAATAATGACAGCTTCCACTCAGCATGGTACTGCCATACAATTTTTAAAAAATGTTCCTAGTCATTCAAATTTCGCCTTGAATTAAGCAGTGGGTAAGTAATATGTCTTATTTTCCAGTTTTAAAGTTCGTTTATAAAAATATACACATGAAATCTTTTAACGTCACTTTTAACTTACGTAACCTCGTGTGGTGACAGAGTGTGAAAGAATAGTCCCAAGGTTGCTCATGCGTATCCTAAGAGGTGACCTAAAATGTGTACCCAGTGTCTGGGAATAGAAGGGCACCCTGGCCCTGGGGATTATATCAATGGACTGGTCTCCATGTTGGGGGTTGGGCGTGGGGTTGTTACACCATCCTATAAAAAACCTCCATTTCAGAAATCTCAAGAGCTAAATCATGGACGGATATCTCCCAGATGGAATAAAACAAAACGGACTTAATCAATCGTTGGCGGACTGTGGCATCTGATCGGATCTATGCTGGCTGATGGCGAATTGGCTAGCTCTCTGGTCATTGGTACCATAAGTTTCAGGTTCAAATCCCGGCGGTGGTATGGATGTTTGTGAGTGGTTCGAAATCCACTTTAAGCCGTAGGTCCCAGTCTCATATGACCGTAGAGCGTCACAATCAGACTTCTTCTCACCCAAATTGTTGCCAAATTGTAAAGGGGCAACTCAGACACAGTGATGTGGTGTGGTATAGTAGTAGTAGCAATCCTGGCGGTGGCATAGATGTTTGCTAGTGGTTCGAATCCACGTTAAACTGTAGGTCCCCCGACTAATTAGCTAAAGTGTGCACAAAATGACCAAAGACACAAAAACAAACCCAATCGGATCTACTGGAGGAAGCTTGTTGGGACGGCCTTGGTCTGTAGTACAAGGCTGTAGTGCAAGTGAAGAATAAGAAGAATCTTCTTACTACTGTCGATGAATTACTGATACAGACATAATAGAATAAACTTTTTTAAAGCAATGAGGCATTGATTTGTTCAGTTCTAATTAGAATTTGTGCCAATATTTATGTGTGGTGAAAAATTGTGTCTCTTACCTAAAAGAATCAATTCTCTGAATTAAATAAAAAATTTATAGACTAACCCTTTTTTGAAACAAAAACAAAATGTTAGAGATAGTATGAAATCCAATTCATTTTATTATTATTTATTTTTTTGTCATTTTCTGAAGATACGAAAACACAAACGGAATTAGATAATTCTGGAAAAATTAAGATTCAAAATTGATGTGAAGAAATTTTAAAAAGAATCAATCAAATTTAGTAATCCATATTATTTTATCTTAATATTTTTTTTAACCTAAAATTGCATTGTTAAATAAAATTAAAAAAAAAAAAAATTTAATTTATTAGAACCCTTTCATAATTTTTTACTCACCAAATTGACGTATGAGGAATTCTGAGTAAGACAAACTGATTGTTTTTTTTTTTTTGTGACAGTGCATGTCAGTTGTGGAAAGGATCCAAGGATAGAGCACTTTTCATTGCATCCAGAATTTCTTCTTTTTTTTTTTTTCATGATTATTCTTACTGTGGATTCCGATTGTTTAAAACTCTTTCCCAATTCACAAATTTTCACTGCGCTTTCAAAAATCCTTGATAATGTTATCTTTACATTTTAAAGATATAGCTTTTCTCTTTTTACTACATGCTGAAAGATTCTAAAAACAACTTTACATTGGCTATGGAACAAGACAAATAATTTTTGTTGTGGACCACAAAATATTTTCCGCTGGTTTGGACAACATAGTTTTCAAGAGTTTAGAAAATGTATATCAAAACAATTATAACTGTTGTCGATCGTTGAATGTTATACGTGCAGGTAGAGCTTGGGCAAAACGCGTCCATTGCCACGTACTGCAGTAAGATACTTGTTGAAGATAGCGAGAGGCAATGTTGCCAAAAAAAATCAAAACCGACTAACTCCAAGTTCACATCAGCAGGTTGGCTGGTGGTCGGGGGTTTAATGGCACAAGAGCCAGATTTGGCTATGCTGCGCCAAACAACGGTATGGTTTGTGATAGTTATAAAAAATAATCAAATAAAAATAAACTTCATGAATGGAGACAGGTAAAAGCCGTAACAATGCAAGAATGGTAAAAAGACTAAAATGAAAATGCAATAGAAGACAAAATTTCTAAAACAATATATAAATTAATATATATTGACTAAATAATATATAAAAGGCTAAAAATGACTAAATGACTATTAATATATATTGACTATAATATATGAAAGACTAAAATGACAATTGCAATTTAAGGCAAAATGTATAAAAACAGATAAAACCAGAAATGATCGAATTAAAATTTGTTTATTCTAAAACCATTTAATTTTTTTTTATATCCATTGGGACTAACAAAAAGACGCCAATGCCTGAAATCTCTTGGTGTTATAATATTTGTTGAGTTTCAGCAAGAGTTTTGATTTATTATTGGTAGATTTAGATTTAAAGGAGGGGTGGTATTGGAAATCAAATTCCTCTTTTATGGTGGCTCTTAGTTTTATAATGTGTATGCCTTGGGGTTGCAGGTAATTAGAAGTAGAAGAAGGGTCAGGGTAGGAGAAGAAACATGAACTGGGGCACTGAAAAGATAGTTTAGTAGACTGTCTGCGAGAAACAGGAGCTGGTTTAACAAATGTCGTCTTGGTGTTTGAATGTGTAGAAGATTGATGTGGAGGTGAGGAATTTGAGTCATCTGTTTGATGCCAATAGAAGTAGACGTAGCCTTTGCAAAAAGAGCTGTGCCACAAGAGTCCCGACCATGAATGTTTGTAGGTCCCTGTCTGTTTAGCCTTATGTGCAAAATGATTGAGCAAACAAACAAACATTTGCAGCATAAGTAGGTTTCTGAATGACCGAGTTTTTTCGCTTCTATGTAAGAAAGGTTTTGGTTGATTTTAATTTGTATAATTTGTTTTTCAATGAGCCATTGAGGACGAGATTTTAAATTAGATGCGTGGAATTGGTGATAATTGACCCATTTTGATATAGATTGACAATTTGTATGAGTATGACCGACAGACGAACTGTTTGAACACCTCGACAAGCGGTTTGAGAATGTCCGAATTTTTGGCAGTTAAAAACATCTTAACGGATTGGGGATGTAGGGACGGACACTGCAATTTAAATAACCAGCTTTGACGGTAGATGGTAATGTGGTGGATACAAATGTCAATATCAAGTGCTAAGTATGGATAATTTTTGTGCCGCGTTTAATGGTAATTCGACGCATATGAGTTACTCCCTTTTCAGATAAGCCTTCCAAAATCTCTGATTCTCAGCAGCAGAGAAGGTCCGATTCAGAAATAACGTCACGTACAGCATTTAGTGTTTTGTGAGGTGAAACCGATATTGGTTGACCTAGAAAAGTTTTGACAAGAAGTAGTGATTTACTTTGTAAGGCATTATTTGTTTCAATAAGAAGATCACCAGATTTCAGCTTTTTTACAGATTTTGGAGCATCCAAAATGCCACGAAGACATTTTTCGATTGCAAAAGGAGATTTTGATACAATGTTGTTTGGTATTGATAAAATGAAAAATCTTGTAGTTTTAGCAATATTGTCAATGGTGGAAGTGGTCGGCGAATTAAGGTCATCGCCGGGACACATTTTTTTACAAGTCAATTTTACAAGCAATGAAAGATGCATGGAAATATTCGGGTTGGAAATATTCCCAGAATAAAATATATCATGGAAATATTCCCAGATCGCACCCCCCGCCATGGAGTCCAACAAGGGAAAGCAGTCTCCAGCAATGGTGCTGATCAGGACCTATACGATCAGAACCACTCCCTGGAACGACCTCCACCCTTAAAGAGACGACCAAGAAGTGACCCATCCCTTGAATCCGGTGCAATTCCAGACATCAGGGACTGGTAAATGCGAGCCGATTGACACCCCTGGAAACTGAATTGTGCCGCCCGTCTATCAGAAGCGGAGGCCAAAGGGATGTGTTGCCCCCTAGAGAGTCGCAACTCTAGCTGGACTCAATTCCCAGGATACTCTTTTCCTGAGACACGGGTCGCCACGCAACTGCAAACACGTGGGTCAGAGAACTGACATTATTAGTAAAACAATATAAAGGGATAAAAACAAAAAATGAACGGAATAAACATTATTAGTCGAACAGAACATCCGAATATAAAAATAATTTCAAGAAATGACGCAAATAAAACCGAGAAATGACAAAAAGCAAATAATGAATGAGCTCTGAAGATGAAAACAATGGCAAAAAATATACAACGGTAATCAGACATTAAAATAAGACATAATAATGGGGTCTGTGATCTGGACGATGAAAAAGGAAAAAAAGAAGACAAAAGGAGGAAGGAAAAGATCACTGGGTAACCCCGGGGTCGTGACACCCGTACACATCTAAAGAGGATGCACTCCCTGAAGGGTCACCTCAGCCGGAGTATTCAAATAATAACAATGATTTCGATTATAAAATTTTTTAAAACATTAATTAATTCCACAAAAATGTTTTGTTAATTAGCCTTATATTTTTAAAAACAAATTGCCATTTATAAATTGTAAAATATAAAAAGATATTTAGCTATAGATATTAAAATAGTAAATAACATGACAATCCAGTAATACATGTTTGAATTTTTCAGGTGCTACAAGATGCTATATTCCAAAAGGTATATCCTGACAGTGCTTGGATTCTTTGGGATGTTTATGATCCAAGCAATGCGCGTGAATTTAAATGTTGCCATAGTTGCTATGGTAAACAATACATCAAATGAGCCTTCAAATACATCCAGAAACATAGTGGAATGTCCAGAACTTCTGCCAGTTAAGACTGAAGATAAACATATAGTATTTAAAGTAAGCGAATCGTTAATGTTTTTCCTAAAATTATATATTAATAACATAAATAAAATAATAATGTTTCTTAAAAATTATTTATTTTGTCTTTGAAACTTTGTGCAGTTGGACCAACATAAAGTATACAAATAACTGACCAGTCAATATAAGATAAGAGTTATTATATTAAATAATTTGAAATTTTTTTTCTTTAATAAACTTTAAAGACATCAGACAGCAAATTTCCTCTATTTCCTTTCAGGGAAAATAATATGTCATGACGTTGCATAAAACTCATATTTCATTGATTGTTGCCTATGCTATGCCACAACACATTTCATTTAATAGTGCGTAACACATGTAAACGATGCACAATAAAAGTTGTCCGTTTTACGATCTGACAGTCACCTTTACTCGTTACTTTGCATGATGTAATTTAGTCTGTGTGAAAGGTTTTCAAAGTGATTTAATAAGGACCTTGATAAAGCGTGGAGTTATGGCATGAAAAGAAAATACTGAATAAATGTTGATCGTTGTGAACCTATCTATGTGTTATTGATAAAAGATTTTGTTGAGAGTAGACATATTTTCGTTTGGTTTCTCATCATACTGATATGTCTATTATTGAAGCTTGAAGAGAACGGACCTCTTCAGGTCCCTTTGAAAGTACCCTCCACGACATCCTATTACAGAACAATCGTTTATATTCTGAAAAGAAGAATTAAAAAAATATGATATTCAAATTAAAGATAGGCAAATTGCCTACAATGACTGTCATCACACTGTCATTACCTCAAATCACCTTAAATCACTATCACAACTAACCAAGGAAGAGGTCAATCTTTTGGTACACTGATGTCGCTAAAAGCATTAAAAAGAGTCGCCTTCAAAACAAATATTTATCGAAAAGACCTTTGAGCAGCTCGAGGAAAACTAATGAACATTGAAGAAGTTTACCAGCTACCTACTGCTAGATTACCACCTGTAATAGAGCGGCCTGATGAAGATGGAATTTCAAAATCTATTTGATGAAGGCTGCAGCATGTTGTTAAGCTTGTACGAATAAGCATTGATGTTTGGAATTTACTGAAACCCACTAGATTGAACGAGGTAGACCTATATTGGTGACCACTATCAACAGATTTGTCACATTTTGATGTTTTTTTTTGTGGTAGAAATGGTGAGCACTATGTATGATACTCCAATGTAGGCCCATAAGAACCATATCTAAGCAATATCTTATCTGACTATTTCTTGCTGGAAGAAATGTTTTGGACTTGCCTAGAATTAAATATAGTGATAGTATTTAATAAGAGAGATCTACATCTTTCGCTAACTTAGTTATAATTGGATTTCTTTTTTATTGGAGCATACGGAGAGAACATGTATGCTATTCCATTGATTCCGAGCAAGATCTTGTCACCTGACTGTAAATTGCTGCATAAAATGTTCGTCACTTACCCGAAATTTTTGAAAATGTACGGAGATCTATAGGGTGTGAACTGTGAAGCTTTGATTAATGTGCTTTGCACAGCTACATTAAAAACGGGATTTATTAAAAATTTTGTCACATTTTATTTTGCATTTAATTTCGCAGTTCAAGTCTTTCTTAAAGCCGTATCAGGTGGCGATTTTGCAGCTTCAATTCGGTAAACAGGCAACAGAGTAGAATAATTTTTTAAATAAACATAAATAAAGGCCTGAATGGCCGAGTGGCTAGCGCTCTGGCGCTCGGTACCACAGGTTTCGGGTTCGAGTCCCGGCGGTGCCATGGATGTTTGTAGTGGTTCGAATCCACTTTAAACCGTAGGTCCCGGTCTAACACGATCGTAGAGCGTTGTGGGAGAGTGACTTATTAAAAATACGGAAAACTAACTGTTCATATATATAGTGATTAGGGATTATAGTCCTTGTTGCTTCACATCCCCATATACCACTTCATTCAAGTTCAACATAAATAAACAAGATTTTAAAAACATTTTTGAAGCAGCTATGTTTGTTTACCTTTCTGAAATTGCACCAACATATTAAGGAATGTTTATTTTAAAACGAAATGTTTCAAAAGAAGGTTTTATGGAAGAAATGCCATGGGTTTACAAAAGAGCTTGAATTTAGCAGTTATACAAGATTAATGGATACTTCTTGGATTAATGGATTCGGCTTTGCTAAGATTTCAGATGAACGATAAAGATGCATTTTTGAGCTCCTGGAATATGAAATGGAAGAAGTTATGGGGAACGGACCTTATCAAGTCCCTTCAAAATACCCTCCATGTCACATCAATTGATATGTGAACAATTAACGGTCTTTGATATTCAAACTTCAGAACTTGATATCTTTCACCAATATGATTACCTCTACTATAGATCTCAAGAATGCTTCACCGCGTGTTACTAATCATATCAATTACTTACAAGTTACTATTAAAAAAGTCTAAAGAAGCGGAAAGTCTTTTGGGTCTCTGTCAATTGCATAATGCATAATTCTACTAGTAAACAAAATTTAATAAGAGATTCCAATCACTTAATGGCGAATGTTAATTTTTCGATTGTTAATAAGTCTAATATTGATGATTTTAATGTTAATGTAAATCTGTTTCTACTTCTATTGATAATGATAGGTTTATTAAACATAATAAATGTGACGCCGTGAAAATGCAATCTACTTCAATTCTGAACCTATTAATATTAATAATAAATTTAAAAAAAATTGACCATAGGATGTTGGCGAAGATCATAATGTATCTGAGACCTCCCCATCCAAAATTTCTCATATAATGGTTCGTCCTACGAAACCAATGCAGATTTTAAAAAGATGTAAAAGGGAGAGATGCCCAAAAGAGAAAAATTATTAAATTTATATTCTTTATAAAATATTTTTAAAATTATTTCCATTTTATTCTTCAAAAATTCAATGCCATGCATACGGAAGAACAAAAATTTACCAAATCCATCCCCCTCCCAAAAAATTAGAAAATTAGAAAATGGCTCAATTTTGCACTCACTTAATACAATGTTCACCAACACTCTGCTTAATATAATGTTTACCTTGCTTGTTATAGGGTGAACAGTACAATTGGAATTGAGAGAACAAGGCATCATTTTGGGATCCTTCTACTATGTCTACTTCGCCATTCAGTTGCTCGGAGGACTTCTGTCCGAGAGATTTGGAGCCAAATGGTGCTTTGGTATAGGAATTGGTATGTCAGGAGTTTTATCTCTTCTCACCTCGCTGGCTGCAAGATGGGGTACAGCTGCCTTCATAGCAGTCAGAGTTTTAGAAGGTTTGTTTCAGGTAGTGTAAAGATCTATTTTAAAGTTCATGTAAATCATATTTGTTTATCCAAAAATATATGGTTTAAAAAAAAAAAGAAAAGAATATCAAGAATGCTTACAAAGAACTAAGAACTTACTGAAACACAAAGGGATATTATTTTCTTTTTTAATTAGGTTCGAAATTTCATTTTTTCAATCTAAAAATACTAATTCATCGCCAATAGTTTTGTAGGAAACCACTGCGTTTGGCGTAATTCTCGATAAATCCTTAGTACATTTATGAAATTTTATCTTGGCTTCTCATTGATAAAAATAATTTTTCTTCAGTGATGCATATTTTTTAAGTGAAACATTAAAATTTATTTCTCTAATGTACTTTTAATTAATTCGATGTATCACTGAATTATGTGGATCGATGACATTGTATACAGTGCTGCTTCTTTCTGGACAGGGCGTTACATATCCCTCTATCACAACTGCCACAAGCCGATGGTCCCCCAAAGAAGAAAGAAGTCGCATCTCCACAATCGTTTTCATGGGAGTTCCAATGGGAATCGTGGTCAGCATGTCTGTCTCGGGTTGGCTGAGCAGCACAGATCTGCTCGGAGGATGGCCATCTGTGTTTTATGTCTTTGGTAAGGAATCTTTAAAGACACATCGATATTTGGGGGATAAGGTTTCTTGATAGTTTTTTTTGTCACCAAATGAGCGATAAATTGCCAAATATGGCACCCCGAGCTGTTTTTCACTCAATATGTCTCGATGACTCTTAATTAATTATATAATTATTAAAAGTTATTGCACTTTTATCTATTACCTGTATTTATTTCTTTTAATATTATTAATTAATTATTTTTTTATTTTTCATATAATTAACAAAACAATTTATTTCCTATAAAAAATTATTTCCTATTATTTGTAGTTTGAATTTAATTTTTATAATAATTTTTTAAAAAAAAGAATTTGCTTTCATGGTAACATATAATCAGTCACTTTTTAAACTTTATCATAGCACGCGAAAGTAGATGCAATTTTAATTCCATGAATTTATTTTTAAAAAGCTGAAATTAACAAAAAAAAAAAAAAAGAATTAATAAGCTTAAGCTAATCTTCTGTTTACTTTTTAATTTATTTATTGTTATTATTTTTGGTATTTACGATGGACTTAGGTGCATTGACATTATAACATCTATATCTCATATTAATTTGCAATTTTATGTAGATATGACAGTATGCATCACTAATTCTGTAACTAATTAGCTAATTCTTCATGATACTTAACGAATTTTTTATGTTTTTTTTATTCTCAATATTGTCCTATTTTTTGAGAACCTGTCGAAATAATTCTATCGTTGTTTAATAACCATTATTGAATGTGCTATTACTATCATAATTAAATCAATTAGATTACGGGAGTTTCAAAAAAAACAATTTTCCGTATTGCCATGAAATATTTTTAGAACTGTTTGCTTGATATGGTTTTTGTTTTGAGTACGTTTATGTAATGAATTTCCAGCTGATCATCCAAGTATTTCAAAAGAAGAACTACAATATATTGAAAAAAAGATCAAGAGGAGAAATTACAGGTCAGTCTAAAAATATAAATACAAGTTTCTGTTAAAAACTTTTAATCATTGAATGGATATAAGATAACTGAAATTAATTGGGTATACTACTGTGCCCAAAAAAGTAAGACCAATTTTCAATTTAAAATTTCCGAGGCTCATGGAATTTCAATTTTTCTTCTTTTTTAGGTTGCTGGCACTGTCCTTGACATCAGTTTGAAATTTGACGTCGCAATATTCATTAGTGTTTGAGTTACGCTTGGCTTTGTCAGACGCTAAAACTGATTCCGGCGATTTGTGAAATGTCTGAATTAATTGAGCAAAGAACTTGCATTAAATTTGTCGTGGAAACGTATAGAATGCGTCAAAAGGCATTCGGTGAGCATTTTATCGGAACGAAATGTTTAGAAGTGGTATAAACAGTTCAAAGAAGGGAGAGAACGTTGAAGACGAAGAGCGCTCTGGTCGACCATCAACCTCAACCGACGAAGCTCACCGTCTAAAAATTAAAGATTTGGTGCTTGCAAAACCGTCGTTTTACAATTAGAGACCTTTCTTGATGATGTTGGATTTTCCAAAGGATTGGTCAATTTCATTTGGGCCTCAAACGCGTCAAATCTCGATTGGTACCGAAAACACTGAATTTTTGGAAAACATCATCGCGTTGAAGTGTGTGAAACAATGCTTTCTGACTATCAGACAAATCGAAATGCATCATAACTGGAGATGAGACTTGGATTTATCCTTTCGACCCGAAAACAACCGGATCAATAGAGCGAATATTGTGATAAAGGTGAAGCAAGTCCGAAAAGAGGACGTCAAAGTCGCTCAAAAATCAAGGTCATGTTGACTGTTTTCTTCGATTATCGTTGTGTGGTGCATTATGAATTCTTTCCGCCGGGCCAAACAGTCAACAAGAAATATTATTTGAGTGTTATGCTTTGTTTGCGTGAAGTTATTCGCAAAAAGAGGCCACATTGATGGAAAGACATCTATTGGTTTTTTTGCATCACGATAATGCGCCAGCTCACACTGCATTGATTCTTCGTAACTTTTTCGCCAAAAATGAAACCCATATCGTTTCACAACCACCGTATTCACCTGATTTAGTACCGTGTGACTTCTGGCTACTCCCTAAACTCAAAAGACCACCCGGGGGGCACCATTGAGTCCATTGAAAAGATTCTACGTTAATCGGAGCGCGCTTGAAGGCCATCCCCGGCCGATAACTTTTCAGCATGCATTGAGGATTGGAAAAATGTTGGCATAAGTCCATTGTGTCCGCAGGGGATTACTTTGAAGGCGATGAAATAAATTTGAAAGAATAAATAAAGAGTTTTTGAAAAATAAAAATTAATCTTTCATTTTGGGCACAGTAGTATCGTTTTCCAATAAAATGTGACCCCACAATAAATGAGAACTCACACTCAAATATAAAAGTTCTTGGTTATTTTAACACTATTACTTTAAATCTGTGTATCAATTAATGAAAAATCAAAAAGTAAAGTTGACAAATAACATTACAAATAGAAGTTTTCGGGAAGACATCTAAAAATATAAGGGTTTATATTAAATATTTGATTTCTAGAAAATTGATGTCCCATGGAAAGATATTTTCACTTCCCTTCCCATGTGGGCTGTCGCTGCCGCTCATTATGGATATTTTCGGTTCCTTTATGCTGGTGATGGAAATGCCATCTTTCCTCAATCAAATTCTACATTTTGAAGTCGATGTAGTAAGTTTTATTTATTTATTTTTGATCCTCACCCATTATCATTTTAAAAATCTGTATAATATTAAAAGTATATAATTTAAGAACTAATATAATTTTTTTTTAAAGTCAATTCTTACATAGGTCCACAAAGAAAAATCTTATTTTAGTTACTTTTTATTAAATAATTACAATTAATATAAATATGCATATACATATGACAGAATCACAATATTATGGCAAAATAGAAAGCGAATTTCCTTGCAATTTTCCATTTTCCTTTCTATATTTGGTGTTGGACTATTATTTTCGTTTGTTACTAATTTAATTTAATTACTGAATTAATATTTGAAAAAACTGTATCAACATCAAGTGTCATCCACTACAAGTTCTAAAAAAATGCATTTGAACTTGAGTGAATAAAAAAGTATTTTATGCACGATTGAAAATTTGAACAAGATATATAAATAGTGGGAACTAACAGTAGGAATTGAAACATCTCGAATTTCATTTCTCCTTCAAATTGTCTTTAATTAACTACTAACACTACGTATTGCCAATTGACACAATCCCACAAGCATGAAAATTGACAATTTTATTCCTCCACTACAAAAAGTCACCACTTTAAGAAAAAAATCCGAAGTGACTTGGTGAACATTGTGATGTGAATACATTGTATGCACAATCGAACCATAGGTAGAATGCATATTCCTCCAATATTAATTTTTGGTGGTATAAGACGTGAAACATGAAGTCCTGACAAAGAAAAAGATTTACTTCCTTATTATTATGATCCTAGTTACTTAGAGGTGGCAAGTTTTCTCGGCACGTTTTCTCATGATGGACTCATTATAATTACTCATGATTAGGTTTTCCGGCTATGGTTTGCGATCCCTACAGGCAATTTATCATAATAATCGATTTGTATAATAATCGTAATTCGTTGATTCGTAATAATGGGAAAAAACTGAGAAGGTAAAGCTTGTTAATTGAGACCTTTATTAATAAGGTCCCTGTTATTTAAGCAGTGTTGAGAGGATCGCCAAAATTTGTGACTATAATTGCCCATTGTTAGGATTGCTGGCGATTTGGCGATAATTTGCGATATGCACTGACGCTTTATTGTAGAGATTATAATACAGAAAAGAAGCTGACGAAGAAAATGCTTCTTATTATTAAGCTTCCCATTATTTATGGTGTCGGAATAATCCCCAAAATTTCTTGTGAAAAGTTGACTATAATTGCTAATGGTTATGATTGCAGGCGATTTGGCGGTGTTTTACGGTGTATTATTAATATATTGGCAATTTTTGAGGGACGATAATAACAATTAATAAGCATAAGTAGTAAGGTTGTAAAATTAAATACCGAAAAAAACTTGTGTATTGATCTTTAATGTGGAAAAACTATAACACAATAATAAATATTAATTCGGTTTATTCTGATTTCTACGATTTTCATATTCTAGAAATTTATATTTTTAAGAGAACAAGGATTTTACGGAAAAAGAAAATATTAAATGCAGGTAAAACCTTTATACTATTTAACAAATTTAATATTTTATTGTTATTATTACAACATTAAACGACAGGATTTTCCAATTGTCTCAGAACATCATATGCAAATTTATTTGCATAGTATGATATTCTGAGACAGCATTATTTTATACGTAAATTGCATAATTTTTAAGAAAATATTTATTTTTTATTTTTTACCCTGTAATGGCAATTTTTCAAAGTTTTTTTTTTTAATTTTTGGAAATCAGAGTATATTATAACACGATGAAAATTTTGATTGTAACTATACGAAGTATGAATGTTATAAGAAAAATTAGTAGATAGATTGTTAATCATGGTTGTACAATAAAAATGATCGAATTTGTGTCTATCTGTACAAAATGATTATCGAACACTATAAAAGACTCATTATTAGAATAATATAAAAGTTAAGAATAATAAATGCGGGTCATGAGCTATCAATAACATACAGTTCCTCATGTCTTCAGGGTTACTGAAGGACATTGATTCAGTAGAGTCCATTGTCTATAAGTCCATAAGTCCATTGTCTATAAGTTCATTGTCTGTATAAAGACATGAAATCGTGATAGAAGGACTGTTGCCAAAAAGTATGATATAGCGAGTGCATTCACTTTAATCTTACAATACTATAAGATAGCCCAAAATATTCGTTTGAGTCCAGAATTAAAAATTAATTTTTACACGAGTTAACTCGTGATGTTTCGAACAGATACAAAAATGAGAAAACGATTATATCCAGGATAATCTGTAAAGGGATTAACTATAATTATATATTAGAAGATCATGAAGATCGACTTTCCTAGATCAGTGCACGGACGTACCATTTTTTTTTAGTACCGAAAATGTTATCTGATTGAAAATTCTACTTAAAAATTTTTTATTTTTTCAAAACATGATTTACTGAAAATGCAATATTTTTTTATACTTAAATGCTGTTTCGTTATTCTTATTATAGTTTTTCATTTTCCCATATATGTATTGTTAGGATGTTGTTGTTATATTGTTAGGATGGACTTCTCTCCTCTTTACCCTACATTGCTCAAGTGTTCGGTTGCTATATTTCTTCCTACGTTGCCGATAGACTAAGAAAATCGGGCAAGTTCAGTATCACAACCATTCGGAAGTTCAGCAATTCTATTGGTAAGAATAAATGTCTGTATTTTTATACAAGGTATCGTAATTATTACATATTTGTAGATTTTATATAAAGAAAGGGAAAGTGAGGAATTTTAACGAGTTATAACAATAAAAAAAACGTTTTCTTGAGGCTGGTAAAATATTCAGAAAGCATTAATTGCCTTTTCATCTCTTGAAATATGTCTATAATTGTTGTTATTGTTTTCCAAACGCATGACATTTTTACCAATGCATTTTTGACATTACAACGCATCTGTAGATTCAGCTTTATCAAAGACGAAATATCTGGCGGTTTGTTGCATTGTACCCTACTTTTAGAATGAACATTCTCAAAAGAGGCATTTGCGTCATACTCCCGCTTTCTCAAACACTGCATTTTCTCATCAATGAATTTATTCCACCCAATAATTCTAGAAGAATGTAAGCATTTTTTCTAGCCTCGCTTGTCAAATTTCGAACCAAATTGAACTTCTGAGGTTCAACTTGCTAACCACCGATCTCCTTGGTATCACAGAGCTCTGATGGCCAGCGTTCTGTCCTTTGGTATCACAGAGTTCAGGTTCGAATTCTGACCGTGGCATGGATGTTCGTAATCCACTTTAAATTGTAGCTCCCACGGCCTGTTTAGTTATCGAAAGCACAAAGATGACCTTAGAGCGAAAAACCAAACCTCCGAATAGGCTTGTTTCAGTCATTTAATTGATTTGGTTTCTTGTTAGACAATCAGTGCTATTGTCCTGTTTTAATACTCATTGCGAAAAGTTTATATTTGGCAAAATTTTTAGAAAAATTGAATAAAGGGTTTAATGATAGCTGACTGTGGGTTCATACAGTAACATTGTTCAAATATACTAAAGTTATCGGAAAGTGGAAAGTCTCAAATTACTAAAGCATTATGGAGGGTATTCATTTACAAACTTACAGTCCGGTCTGTCAGACCATAAACGAAATTTTTTACACAAGAGGTTGTGTCCGAAAATCAAATCTTGGGATGTTAAATAATGTCAGCAGCACACAAAGCAAAGAAGTCAATAGCGGTGTTCAACATTACTTTTTTAACAAAAACAAGTTTAACGAAGCATAAGAAAAATCATGGCTTCTTTATAGAGAATATCCGAAATTCCCAATGTTTGAATGCTGTAATGCATGGATTAACGGGCACACTCAAATTAGGCAGAAACTTCCAATACGAGTTCGATGTCCAATGTAACAAGGTGTCTCGTATACCAAAGATTTCATGCATCGCCTTAGAAAAAGAAATACAAGGGGTGATGTCAGGGAATTGTGGTGACTATGTGATTGATTCCTTCTGCAATTCCAGTGATGAGAACAAGTTCTTTTTGAGATACCCCACACATTTCCACCATGCTGAATACAAATGAGCCAACTGCTGGAATCTTATAATCTGTCGAATTCGCCAGTACCTCTTCACTAAATTCAACAGGTGATAAATAATACCGTCTGGGTAGTACCATCAGTACCATCAGTAGGGATCTGATGGCCGAGTGACTAGCGCCTGGCGCTCGGTGCCATGGATGTTTGTAGTCATTCGGAATCTACTTGAAACCGTAGGTTCCGGTCTAATATGAGCTTTGGTTGTAGGGCTGACAACCGTATCCCAAATGAACCCTATCCCTATCGTAAAAAGAAAAACAACATCTCGTGTTCCGGAACCTACCAGTAATCAGAAGGCCTTGGCCCCACCATGGGGTTGTTGCGGCAATGAAGAAGAAGAAGGTAATAAATAAAGATAAAGTCACATGATACCATGGTGAAGCTCTCTTGGCTTGTATGGGCTCGTGTACTCGTTGGGTTCATGCATGTTGTGCAAGTTTTCAGACATCCTCACGTAAAAAATCGTTTCATCGGTAAACAGAATCCACGCTTGAAGTTCGTACTTTTTGCGCCATGTCCATTCAAATACCAACGTGTAAATATCATGTCGCCATCTAGCTGTAGGTTTCCGGACACAACTTCTTACGTAAAAGCTGTTTGTCAAGGTCTGACAGATTGTAAATGTATGTAAACATTCTCTTGGGATAGTTTGATGCAAATCTACTCGTATTTTTTTTTTCACGTGAGTGTTTTGTTGTAATTTTTAATCCTCATTTAACTTCCTTCCATTATTGGCTATAATGAATTATCGGTAATTTATTTCTCTCGATATTAATAAGTTCAAACCGTTTCTATTAGCTATTCTTTTAATGATAAAGCGATCTTTTTATATGAATTTGTTAATCGTTATGTGTTTTAGAAGATTTTCTTTTATTTGAATACAGGCATGATCGGGCCAGGACTATGCATGTTGGGTATCACAGTGTCAGGATGCAGTCCTTGGATAATTGTCACTCTCTCTTGCGTGGCACTTTGCATTTTGTGGGTGCACATATTCAGGGTTCAATGTCACTCATGTTGACATGAGTCCTGAATTAGCAGGTAGACTGTTCTGTTTTATAGTAGTATAAGTTGATTACTTTTGTATTTTTCATGAATTCAAATTGCAAGATTACAAGATATCTTTTATTGCGCAATCCTTTCAACAGTTTCGTTAGAAAGGAAAATTCTTTTCGAAATAATCATCTTCAAAATAAAATCTATAATAGTGTAAAATCAATTATTTAAATGTAATCATAATCATGATCACCTATTAACGGATAATTTTTTTTTTTATTTTTAAAGTTTTTGTCTCAGAATAATATTTTTACTAAAATCAAAAATATTAATAAGCAGAATTATGATCAACCGTCATTTATAAGTCGGCGTTGCCCAGCGGCAAAGCGTAAGGAAATTAGCTGCAGAAACTAATTATAAGAATTTCTCCATAGTTACTACAAAAATAACAATTTGTATTAACTACTAACTATTGAAATTATAAGTAAAATGTCATTTTTAGCTTTTTGATTATTATAACTGTGCTTCCTCTTAATACTGGCAAGGGCGCTCCACTTTGGCGTTCAGGAGAAATGGTCAACAGGCCTCGAAACTTTCAGCCTAGAGGAAGTACAGGGCAACTTGCACTCCCGCTGAGAAACGTTTAGTGTATAGTCTCTCAACCTGAGAGGAAATATATTTAACTCAACCCTGCGCATTAGCTGGCCTACAGACTCTTTTCACCCGAGAGGCAGTATATTTTGCGCATTTTTTGCGTAGCTGAGTTTCGGGATTTCAGCTTAGAAGTGGAATCCTTTCATGAACCTATAATTTTCTGTCTTTAAATGTGCTAAATATTGTATATCTCTAATTGTATGTGTATGGTGTTTGTGCATGTGTCAATAAAGCTGCGTGTTCTCAAACCTGTGCCTCAGGTATCTCAACCCAACCACACGTAGTTACAATTTGGTTGCCCCACCTGTACATTGCAATGCAGTAAATTTGATCCATTTTTTATAGCTAAGAAAATAACTTCTAATTTTTATTCAGTAAAGTGCACAAAAAAATATATTTCCGCTATTACATTTCCCTTTGTTAGTAAAAGAGGTCTTTCATTAAAAGAGGATACATTTAATGAATAAATTTAGTAGTGGTATATATTTTTATTTATGCTTTTTTTTGTTCTTACATGAGTTGTATTTTCATTTATATTACCGTTTCAAATGCTCTGCTTTAAAGAAATTATATTGTTTCTCCGTTTATTAAATCGTATCAGTAATAAATAACTTAAACACATGTATTGGTGGCGTTACGTTTTAAATATTATTTAAATTAGCCCTATTTGAATAAAAAGTACCAGAATTAAAAAATGCTGTATTATTTGATATTATAAAATAACAGCTAATCTGTTACAGCAACTATTATAAGTTATAGCTGAGAGCTAAAGCGGCAGACGTCATCAATTTTGTGGTAATGTTGATGATAATTTTTGTTTGAAAGATAGTGGTGCGTGTTTGCCACTGAAGACGGAGGGGGGGTCAGCCTTGTTCCTTATACTAATTGTCCAAGATACTCCTAAAAGGTTTTTCTGATACATTTTTTAGTTTTGTTAAATTTACAAATGAACTAAATTTTTTTCCTTTTAATTTACAGAAATGTTTTTGCACAGAATTATGACTACAATTATTTTTAATATAACTGTAACTGTAATTTGATTCTTTGTGAAATGTTAATAGGTATTCTGTATGGAATGACGAATACGCTGGCTTCCCTAAACGGAATCATTTGTCCTACTATTGCCGGTTATTTCCTTATCAGCGGGGTAAGTAATTTTTTAAAATTGTTTTTGACATTTTATATTTAAGGGACATTGGGATTAAATTTCAGAGTTCCCGATTTTCACAGTTTCCCATAACATTATGAAAAAAGTTATAACTGTAGAGTTATTAAGATTTTCATGAATATCCTACTTATTTACCTTTATTCAGTGAATCTCAGTTTTGTGAATAGTGGCAATACATTTTAATACATAGCATAATAAATATTCAAAATGCTCAAAATTTCAATTTTTTAGGTCTTTTTATTTTTAAAAAAATATTAAATATTAGATATCGTGAGGAATAATATATCTGTTAAATATTAGATACATTATTCTTAAATATATAAATATTAGATATATTTGAGGTTTGCAGAATAAACAGTATTATTTAGCTTCTATTCGATACAAAAATTTAAGTCCGGCAATTTATCTTTCAAAATTATTTTTTGGAAGCAATAACTTTGTTAATTTTTTAAAGAAATATGTAAATTGAATTACCAAAATAAAACCAATTTCTTTTTCGTTATAAAATATACCAGAATGTCACTCGAAAAGAAGTAAAAGTTTTAAATTTATAATGAGCCAGAAAAAGTGTGTTAAATAATAAATTTTCGAATAACAACGGTATCGCGTCTCAGTTAATCAAGGTTCTTTAACATTTTTCTATAGTAACCAGTTTTAAATTTATCAAAAGCCTATAAAGACAATGTGTAAGGTTTAATTATTATTAGATAGCCGCGAGAGGTCGCCACTGAGAGGCACAGGGTGCCATATGTATGTAGTATTGTTAATATAGTGTATGTTAATATTTAATATAATAAATTAATATGAAGAAAGAGATTGGTCTTGCATCCTGACACAACTAGTCGCTAGCAAGTAGCCAACAAATGAGATACCAACGTGACGTAATATGTAGCTAGACACATAAATTTAAAATTCAAATTATTGAAATTCTTTTAAATTTCAAAATCATTTAAGAAATATCATTCATTTTACTACGGTTTTGAAGGTCATTCGTTTTTAAATGATTCAGCAGAATAGAGTAATTTATTTTAGTAGTTTAAAGTTTTGAATACCAGAAAAATTACACACAGGCCAACTAAAAAACTTTGGCCAACTTTTTTTTTTTTTAAAAAACTCTTTCATAATTTAAGCTTTTTATTATACGTTTTAGAATGTTCATTCCAATAGTAACCCACTATTTTTAATAATTTTTATTAATTTGTGTCTTTTATAGTGCTAAAATCCAATGCGATTGAGTGAAAGGGAACAAAAATAAAAATATACTTAAGTGGTGTTGCTATTTTAAAGCTAAACATTAACTGCCTAACAAAGGCTATTAACCGACCCCAAAACTTTAAAATACACTAAAGAAATACCGCAAAATCCGCAATAACCATTACGAAATATGAACTGCTATTGTTGTGTTGCTTCTCATCCCCGATAGGGTCCAGCTATTAGACCAAATCCATAAGTCCCTAAACCTCTAGACCAGGGGTGGCCAACCCAAATGATCTTGCGGGCCACTTTGTAAATGCGTCATAACTCCGCGGCCGCATAAAAATTATACATTCCCATATTAGATTTCTTTCTTTTTTTATTATATATTCCCATATAGACTTTTTTTTTCTTCTAATGCAGCTGGCAAATAGACCGTGATCTTCGCCATAAGGCTGCACCGATGTTACTCACTTTGCATTACCCAGCGGGCGCGTGTAACTTGATGGTAAGCCTCGGAGTAACAATGCCCCCGCAAACCTCTACGATCCTATTAGGACCGGGACCTATGGTTTAAAGTGGATTCAGAACCACTACAACACCCATGGGCAAAGCCGGGATTTGAACCCGATACCTGTGGTACCAAACGCCAAAGCGCTAGCCATTCGGCCATCAGGCCCCACTATAGACATTTTTATATTTATATTACAACTTATTATATAGAAGTTCCGTAGAAGTTCACAGAATATAATTTAATTATTCTGTGAACTCATAAATTAAACAGGCAATATCTGTCCTATATTCGCAAGAATATTATTCTAAAATCAAAGTTAATTTTTTTCTCATCGTTTCGACAGTTAAGTTTTGGATATATGGACGTACACATAATGTATTTTTTTTCATACAGTGGTTTTCACTACTTTGGCCATTCTAAAATAAATATATTTTGTAAAAGTGTGATAAATCTCACGAGCCGGAAAAAAAGGTTCAAGGCGGGCCACGGGTTGGCCACCACTCTTATTCTAAAAAGTCCAAGAATAGAAGAGATTCAGAAAAACCTCGTCCAATGTAAAAGAAGACAGTTTAAAATATGAGCAGGCGATGTTTGAGCAGGCCTACATTTTGTGCAGGAACATCTTTGAGACATCTTTTTGTTTGTTCCTTTAAACAAGGGAGATTTTCAGTCAGGCTCTGAATCATTTTTTTCCTGAAAACGGTGTGGTAAAACTAATATTGCCGGAATACTGCCAAATACTTTCCTATAAACGGTGTGGAACCGTTGCCTTAAAGCAATGGCGTTCATCTCACCTGAAGGTTACAGGTTTACTGAATTAATTTGTCTATAAATAAAATGCATGGGCTATCACGGAAGCATATTTTTTTCCGCATGTTACTTATTGACAAACATATATTTCCTACATACCTATATTTCTTTTAAACTGTACTATATAAAGATTTGAATTTTATAATCATTCCTTGACATTGCAATGCCTAATTATCATAACTGAATATTTTTTTATTTCCAATGGCAAGGCAAGTACAAGAAGAATAAAAATACTAATAGTAACAAAAATAACAAGGGGAAAAAATACAAAAGCATAAATGTCCAAAAAATGCAAAGATGACCGAAGTCTTTGCCTTAAGAGTTCTCTCACACGCCAGTAAAGCGCTGTCTCAGAGTCGCCGTCAAGTACCGCACATCGTTGGAGGTGGTCTCTGTTCATTGGGTCTGTTGAACCACACAGGGGGCAGCCAGGATTCGAAAAGATTTTAGTGCGATGGAGATGTTCTGCTAGATAGTCATGGTCAATCAAAAGTCGGAACTGGGCGACAGCATGCCGTCGCGGATTGCTGGGTATTGCTAAAAGATCTTCAGCTCTCCAACGCTTTGACTTAATCCCATCTTGAATTTGTAACTTGTGGTTTTTAGTCATTATTTGTTTGATATAAAGTTTTATAGAATGGAGTGACAGTGACGAGGATCTCATTTGAAGTAGTTTTGAGCCTCTTTTTGCTAGACAATCTGCTTGTTCGTTCCCAAAATGCCCAGTGGCCAGGTTCATAACTGAATATAGATTTACTGAAGTTTGTTTGAATATAGCAAAGCATTTACCCTTTTATTTATTTAAAAACGTTTGATTATAAAGGAGAATTACATAATATACTGTAACGGAATTTGGCGCATCAGCACAATTTAATCGAATACCTGACCTTTGTCTACAATCTGCAGAATTCGAGAAAAAAAGTCAAAAGTTGTGTTGATTCATCAAAGTGAGCACGATGACGGTGCAGAATGCACTTTTTTTTTGTAGAAAATTATGCAGATTGCCCTTTTTCGATAAAAATAAACATTAGCCAATGAATCATAATAAAGAAATTGAAATCTGCTGCAGAAGTTCAGCTTATTAAAGTATAGACTTGCTTTCTTTTACTGCACTGAAAGGAATAATGAAAGACAACGCACTCGCAATAATGTTTTCGTATGATAATCAAATATATTTCTTAGTAAATTATATTATCATATTTTTAATTGTTATGCTTATTTTACATCAAATTTCAAAGAGAAATAAAATAAATAGAAACCTCGAAAAAGTTACCCAGAAAATTCGAAGAAGTTATAGAAATGCAGGGTAGTGGACTCATAGTTATTGAGTCAAAAAATCCTTACGGTTCATGACATTTAATATATATATAAATAAATAAATAAATAAATATATATATGAGTGTGTGTGTGTGTGATATACGCAAACATATATCTATACATATTATATACATGTATGTAGAGTCCCAGTACCAGATTTTCCAGTCTTTAGAAAGCGTAAAGGTACACATAGACCAGCGATCTCCAAAATGTTTGATAGCGTACGCTTAAGACAAAAGTAATTATAATTTGTACTCCGTATAATACATTTCTACATAAATAAAATGCTACCTAGTTTGTCGATGTGTACGCATCACAAAAAAAAAAAAAAAACTAGTGCAGAGACTCCCATCAAATTTTATTTTAGATTTATTCTTTAGATTTTCGGTCTTAATCTATAAAAAGTAGTATAGCCATTCTCGGTAATAATGGAACCAAAAAGGATGTGAGGATTTGCCTTCAATTCAAAAAATCACCAAAGCTATTTGACGAACTGTTAAATGGATATCATCCAAAATCCAAGAACTTTCTAAGCAATATAAAAGCCTATCAACAGACCTGTTTAAACGACTTTATTTGGATCAAGTAAAGTTACTGAAAGCTCATTCTGCCAATTTTTAACATACATGGACACATCTACCACCTTACTTGCCCTGTGTTACTTTGCTTGTACATTAATGTACCTAAGGTTATGCAAGTTTATTTTAGTTCTATTTAGCCGATTACGCCGAACATGCTAACATTAGGGAACAACTAATTCCTAACATAGTGTCATTGATGGGTTACAGAGGATTCGGCAGTATGTTACAGAAGACTTTAGAACTGCTCTGGAGTATGTGCTGAGGGTGAGATCAATAGCAACGATAGTCGATGCGACGTAAAATGCGGTATCCATAATTTTGGAAAGTTTTTAAACTTTTTTATAAAAGAAGTACTTGAAACTCGAAATCCCTTCATACGCAGGACGATTAATCGTCAATTTCTAGCCATCTAATAAAATTTGTCCATTATCCAATGCATCAATGCTTGCCTTAATCCTTGATTATTCAATTCCTTCTATTAGCTCACAGTCTCCCTATATATATCTTGTTCACATTTTCAATCGTTCATAAAATACTTTTTACTCATCCACTCAAGTTCAAATACATTTTTTTTTTTTGAACTTGTAGTGGATGACACTGGATGCTAATGCAGTTTTTTCAAATATTAATTCATCAATTAAATTTAATTAATTAACTTTAGTTTTTTTTTTCGATTTAAGTTGCATATATCTACCAATAGATGGCGCCAGATAAACTTAAAAAAATGAATGAAAATTATTTATAAAGGACTTTCTGAAATACAGTGAAAAAAAAAGTAGGAATTGACTTACATTTTTTTTTTTTTTTATATTACTTGTTTTTTTCTTTTAGCCAACAATTGCAAACTGGAATAAAGTGTTCTACATCACATCAGCTATGTTCATCGTACCTGGTATAATCTTCCACCTTTTCGCATCGGCCGAGAAGCAATCGTGGGGTTTAACGACAGAAAAGGATTCCAAGTGCGAAGTTACAAAATTCTAATGTTACTTGGGGATTTGACAACCTGACGATCAATTTATCACAGGATTTAGATTTTTATCCATATTATGTACATTCAGATATACATATAATATACATATATACTAGATACGCATATAATTAATATAAAATAAGTATAAATTTATTGCTTTAAATATAAAACTTAAAAATATTTACATGGTTGAATGTTTTCTAATGATAAAGCCTAAATCTTTTGTGTAATTTTTGGTCTACACTTTGTTTGGCTTACTTTATCAAAAGCCATTATGCTTGGGCTTACTTTATCAAAAGCCATTATCTGTGAGCTTACTTTATCAAAAGCCATTTTAAAATGAAATTTGTGATTTTAAAAATTGATGCATTGTACAAATAGGATAGATGTTCGTAAAAAGTCGTGCAAAGTCATTCCGCTCACCATTCATTACTGTCCTCGCGCAACCATATCAAATAAATAAAGAAACGTGGATGAAAAAAAAACCCCAGGAATATTTATTCAATAAATTGCAGATATTTCATCAACTAATGTTAAGCGCAATAAGCCGTTTGAAAATTCCAAAGTGACAGCTTTCTGTTCGAATTTGAATAATGGTTTTAATTAATGAAATTTATGAATAATGAAATTTGTGATTTTAAAAATTGATGCACTGTACAAATAGGACAGATGTTCGTAAAAAGTCGTGCAAAGTCATTCCGCTCACCATCCATTACTGTCCTCTCGCAAACATATCAAATAAATAAAGAAAACGTGGATGAAAAAAACCCAAGAATATTTATTCAATAAATTGCAGATATTTCATCAACTAATGTTAAGCGCAATAAGCTGTTCGAAAATTCCAAAGTGACGGCTTTCTGTTCGAATTTGAATAATGGTTTTAACAAAATATTAATTGTATCAATAGTATTAAAAAGAAATTATTTTACACGAAAAATTTTAATAATCAAATATTACTAATTAATAAGGTAAACAATAAATCTGTTTCCCCTTTTAATGAGTAGTATCATTATAATAAATGTTTATATTATATATTAATGGCCGAAATTTCAGAATAACCATTTTCAGATCCAAAGATTCTCGAATATCATTATAAAAAAAAAAGGATATATTTCTGTTCATAGTTACTAAAACAATTCTACAATTAACAGTGAAAATAACACTAACTTTATAATGATTTTAATTATAATGTTTGAATTACAAACAGTACAAAAAAAAACAGGTTACCATATTTGACCACTTATCGCTCAGTTGGGTCTTAAAAATTGCCAACTCCCGACGGAGCTTATTTTGCGTTTTGACCATAATTTTTTTAGAATAAAAGCATTTTTAAAGAAAAAGCAATTTTTAAAAATTTATAAAATTTTGACAAACTCAAGGATGAAAAAGTCTTTCTAGCTTGAAATAATCAATGTAAGTTTGCATAGCAACAGTTTCTGATTTATCATGGATTTTCATTCATTTCACAATTCATTAGCATTGTATCTCATTAAACACAATGACATTTAATTGTTTTGAATAACTAATGAGCTGTATAAATGTCAGTACCTTTTTCAAATTTTCGAAATTTTTTTTAAAAAAAAAAAAATCCCAGTTAGATATCTTTTTTTAAATGAGATGAAAATATCTTAAAAAATTGCAATTCCTAACTAAAATGATTGAAGTAGTTACTTATTTTATTTAGATCTAAGTGAATTGTTTTGATTTGATTTTATACATTTCAAAATATTTTCTACTAAGGAATGCTTTGACCTATAACGTACTGTTATAAAAATTCCTTAGAGCAACAACAATAAAAAAAAAATGAGCATCTAGCAAAGTAGAGGTGGATTTTTTTATCATTAATTACAATATCATTAATAGTTTAATTTATGGTAATAGTACCAAGTGTTTGAAAATATTTCTTATTTACGATTTATTTTGGAGTAAAAAAAATCGTATAAGTATACTTTTTTAGAGATAAATTTTCTGGATTTTGCCTTATCATAGATAGGCATTTTCGAATCCTTTTGTGTAAAAGGATTTTTTTAGTATAAGGAAAAGTAAATTGGAACCAGATTTTTTTTCTATTCTATTAAAATGATCTCAAACAGTTAAAATTATAATTATATGAAGGTGAAAATCAATAAATAACATATTTCTACGAAATGCACACTTTTGAACTTTCGAAACTTTAATAGTAACAAAATCATTGTTGTATTTCTTTTAACAATAGTAATCTTTTAATTAAGTTAAAAGATTAAATAAATTAAAACTTAAATTAAAAATTTAATAAATTAACTATGAGTTCAACCACCGATTTTGTGGAAAATTGGAAATAAGCCAAATCCTACAGATTTTAAAAGAACGGTGTAATAGAGGAGAAATGTATTTTTCGGATTATTTTAATGATATACAAATTTTTAATCATAATAGTTAAAATTTTTATAATACATAATATCAAAAAGAAAAATTTGGTGGAAAAAAAATCACATTACCATCTACGTTTTTTTTGTTTCAAACCTCCTCTGTGCAGCATAGTTCTGCCTGTCACCCCTAACAAATAATTGATTCACCCACTTCCGTTTTTAAAACGAATGTTTTTAAATCTTTCCACATAATCCGTGGTCGAACTATAAATAATATTTTTTATTTTGATGTGCTTGTTTTACTATGTTTTTAGTGAATGTATAAATAATTCTTTTGTTGTGATATTATATATTAATAAAAATTCATGTATTTGTTTTTTAAAATGGTATTACGTTTATTTTTGAATTTTTAATTACTTCAGTTAATTTATTCTTCAGTTTTTTTCAATTAAATTATCATTTTAAAGAAAATGTTTATAATTTATGTAAATATATATTTTATTATTTATTATTGGAAATAAAGTAAACAAATCTTTATTTAATGTGTGTAATTTTTTTTTTTTTTTTTTTTGAATGGATGAATGTTTTTCCGCCATTTTTCATTCAAATTAAAATAAGAATCTTGTTTTGAAATGGAATAAACTATTTTTTAAATGTTTTTCTTACTTGTATTAGATTAAATAAAAGTCCTTTTTTTCACATAAGCTTCGAATGATTTTAGATAATAAATACATACATACAACAAATGCATATAATACAAGCAGCTATTTTTTATTTCATTATTCGACTAAAAATGAAATAGCAGGTGCTGCCATCTGAGGGACAAAAATTGTTACGATTAAAATAATACAAATATTTCATAATTATTTTTTAAAATGAAATTTAGATAATGATGGTAAAAAGAAATGATGTAACAGGCTTGAAGATGCAAAATGTAACTAAATGCACAATTTGAATACTTTATTACAAAAAAAAATTTATAAATATTATTGGCAACAATTATTAAAAATCAATTACATGAAGTTGCAACTATATCACATTTTTAAAAAAATATTATAGCTTTTTACATTCTTTTTTAAATTTTTTAAATTTTTTTTTTTAGTTGAGGTTATTCACCACTAGAAGGGCAGATGTGTAGCAAATTCAACTTTATATAGGGTTGCACTATATGAAACTTAGTACACATTTTGTTTCCCCAATGTGAATGGATTGCATTTGGGACGTTCTTTTCTTATTCAGTGCAATGGAAATTTTTTTCTGGCCTACGGATTTCTCACTCTTTTTGTTCGAACATTAAATACCCACCAGACCACTCGGGTCCGATTTTCAGAAGTATATAAAATAAAACAATAAAAAAATATATTATAATATTAATTTACTATATATTAAAATATTAAATTTAAAATAAATGGTTAATTAAAAGTAAGAGCAGGCTCAATGTATACAAGCATCTTTGCATTAACAATTCGACTGTCTAGAACTGGGGTCTCCAACTAAAAGCCCGCGGGCAAATGCGGCCGCCAGTGTCCTCAATCCGGCCCGCGACAGCGAATAACTTATTGTTGCTGTAATAAGTTGGATAAAAAACAAAAACAAGAATGATAATAACTCGGTTTTTTTAAATTCGTAAAGATCTTAATGACAAGCATAATACGCAGAAAATTCTTTGCTGTAACTTTACATTCACCTAACAACTAACAAGTTATTCTGAAATTTTAACTAGTGAACATCCCGCGTTACCTTCGGTAGTTATGTTGGGGTAAAGAGTATCGCATGTGTATGTATATCAAAATTTGAAATGTATCATATCCTGAATGAAACATAAATTTTTACCTGAAAATCCCTCAGAACAGAAAAGCTAAAAATACTAATGAGATTTATGTAATTATGATTTTCACTGACAATAGTTTGTAGATATCAAGCGTATGCTCGCTCAGAGCGTGGACGGTCGGCGACTGGTCTAAAATTATTGATAATGGCCGAAAAATTAAAACGTTTTTTGCCCTTGGTACTTACTGGAGTAAACAGTACATGGCCCTAAGGCTTTAAAGTTTGGAGACCTCTGGTCTAGAGGGAATTTTCCATTTGCTCCCATGACACGCAAATTTTGAGAAATTCTTAAAAGGCTTCCAGAAAGTAATGCTTTTCTTTCCATCATGTTCAATATTTTGTATTCCTCCGATATCGCCTTGTTACAAAAAAAATAAATAAATAAATAAAAAAATAAATAAAAGTGTTTTTTGAAATTTGTGATGATTTTTCTGATAAAGTGCAGAGAAAATTCTTTGTTATGATTTTCATTCAGCTGAGTTTCAAAATTCAGTTATTTGAAATTTTAGAATCCCTTTATATACAGGGTGATTATAATTAAAAGTCTCATTTTCCAAAATGTTGTAACAAAAAAACCATGCTCTTCAAATAAGTTCAAATTTTGTGGCAAAAAAAAAAAAGTTCCACCGATTTTTTTTCCATCCAATTTGGTATTATGACCTTTCCGTGGTGGATGAGCTTTTGGCCACTAACAGTGTCATGTTGAACTGTTGAATGACTGGAAAGTCATTTTTTCCATCAATAAACCGAAACAATCAAGCACATTGAACGCTACAGTTGGTTTTATGTGCATGTCAAACACATTGTCATTTCCATTCAAAATATCACTGGTAGCCGATTTCACTTTGATCTTTTTATGTAAAAACTTACAGCTCCATCTATTAATACACTTTTTGGAACAATATGCCGTAGCGTTTCCCTTCTTCAAGCATCTTCAGTTAAAATTTGAACTCAATGTATACAGTAATCCGTTTAATTTTCAGTAATACGATGTTTAATGAGATTCTCCGAAATTGAAAATTTTAAAGCTTATTATCTGGGAGGACAACTGATTGATAAAGCGGATGGAGAAAATAAGAAATCCATTAGAGATTTTTCCAAAACGACTGTCAACAGGCTGCAAACAACATCCATCTTCATAGAAAATAACCTTTAAGAATTGTTTGATTTTTATGTATGATGGGAGCCAAAAGGATGTTGGCACCAGAGAATCCATTGTTGATGTCGACGAAATTGTTAAGCTGGCTAACGGAACAGGACTAGATAATATAAATGCGCACGATATTAAAGAATTATTAGTTACAAATGGTGTAACTTCTTTTGGTGTCTTCTTTTATAATGGTGTCTTTCCTAACGACGATCTTCAAGAATTAGTAGAACAACAAGGGCTCAAAGATGACAAAATCAGTGTTTAATGAAGGCGAGTAAACTTTCAACAGATCTTCTGAAAAGATTAGCCATTATAATGAGTAGTACGGATCAGTTAATACAAAATGATTTAAATTTTGATAGAAGTTCAAAAGCAAGATATAGTGTCATTGATGCGATGTCTTGATATCTACAACTACTTGCTAAACAAAATTGGTAAAGCCAATCGACGTTAGATGACATATTCTCACAAAAAAAAATAAACTGTCACATGAGGAATAATCTTTCACATCACGAACAGATTCTTTATTTTTATTCTTATTTTCATGAATAAAAATCGATTTAACCAATTATTAAGTCTATAATTAATATATTTTAAAAGCACTTAAATGTTACAAAATAAAACAAATAATTAATTTTCTTATTCTCTGTTCTTTTCTATTTATCCCTTTAACACTGTTTCGCTTAGCGCTACAATTCAGTTGAAGCGTATCCCCGTGTTATATATATATATATATATATATCGCATAAATATATTTATATATATATATATATATATATATATATATATATATATATATAAGATATATATATAATATGTATATATATATATATATATATATACATATATTGATATATGTGTGTAGACTTCTCTACCAGTCTAGCAAATGTTTAACGACAGAGGGAGGCAATCTAGGGGTGTATTTCAAAGCGAAATAAAGAACCGTTGTTTTCTCTCAATAATATACATTTAATGAAAAGATATTCTATTTACAGCGATATTTACATTAATTATTGAACATTCACAACCATTTTCTATCGTGCTTGAAGCAGCCTCTCCCATGTCAGCTAGCCTTCTCCTCTCGCGCCCAACTACGGGTTTTTTTTCCCTTCTTCCAGGGCCAGAGTTCAAGGTCCAATACTGCCACTACATGGCAAAAGGTTGGTGTGAAAGACACATAGTCCGTGATGTGTTTCCCTCTGGTGCTTAGCAGGCAAACAAATGCTACATATATATAATATATATATACATATGTCCCGACGGTGCCCTGGATGTTTGTAGTGGTTCGGAATCCACTTTAAACCGTAAGTCCCGGTCTCCTATGACTGTAAGAGAGTCACGGAGCAGAAGTCAGACTTCTACCTACGGGTGCTCCATCAGAATAGAAGCTGCACCCTTCTTCTATGAGGGATACGACAACAACAGCACACACACACACACACACACACACACACACACACACACACACACACACACACACACACACACACACACACACACACACACACACACACACACACACACATATGTATATATATATATATATATATATATGTATATGACACATCACATAAGACTCTAGTCAGACACATATATGGCAACAATGTTGACAGACCCATAGGATTTATGGATAGTAGCATCCTTCAAACTATACATGTCAAAATTTCGTGGCATTGTGATAATTAGTTTACAGCTTGAAAGGGACTTTAATGACCCCATTTTTGTAATTTTAAAAATAATGGATAAAAAAAATTACGTGTGTTGAATAATATTTTTTTTTAATGGGGAAAATACTTTTAAAGCCAAATAAAGGCTTGATAAATGTTATATAAACTCTGCGCTAGAGAAATCAACTATTATTGACTGCTATGCTGAATTTAAAGGCAGTCGTATAAACACCGATGATGCTGAACGCTCTGGGCAGTTAACGCTCTAATCGGCAATTAATCCTGAAAACAAAAATAAGTTCGCAAAATAATTTTGAAAGACCGTAAAGTGAACTGCATTAGATAACTAACACCTTAAAGATATCAGAAGGTAATGTGTTGAGCATTTTGTAAATTTAAATTTGAGCAAGCGTTAAGATTTTTCGAAATGGGTGCCGCCTTTGCTCACACCGACCGAAAACAACAACGCGTCGACGATTCAGACGCCGTTTGGAGCTGTTCAAGATATAAAGGATTTCTTGCGTAGGTGGGACAAAGGATGGAACATGGATGCATTACTACGCACTTGAATCAAAAAAAGATCATCAGCTGAGTGGGCGGCAAGATGGTATCTTGATCATCGATGAGAAAGATCAAAGTATCAATGGTGAACATTACATTGCATTATTAGATCAATTGAATGTAGAAATCAAGAAAAATCTCACATACAAAAAAAGTGCTGTTTCACCAAGACAATGATTCGTGTCACCAAGTCAACGATGAAAACTATGGTTAAATTGAACATGTCATTACGCTTCGAATTGTTTGCCCACCCACCGTACTCTGGAAATCTGGCCTCTAATGACTACTGGCTTTTTGCAGAAATGAAAAAAAAAAGATGCTCCAGGGAAAGAAATTTTGCTGAAATGAAGAAGTGATTGCTGAAACTTAGGCCTAATTTGAGAACAAAGACATATCATTTTACAAAAAAATGGCATCGAAAAGGTAAAAGATAGTTGCAGAATGAATGTATCACTTTTAAAGGAAAGTATGTTGAGGAATAAAGTTGAATTTTTAAAAAACAAATTTGTTTTACTTAGCTAGACCCATGACTTTGAGTGATGTGTTATGTATATAATTATATCACTACTACTAATTTTCACCTCATTTTTAAAAGATTTCATCTCAATGCTGCTAAAAATATTGCAGTGACCACGAATAACATGCTTCCCTCAGAACAGAATAATCATAACTAATCATTTGAATGATTAAAATTATATTTTTTTAAGAAATTAATTCCAGAAAAATGGCAGATGTTTGCGAACAAGAACATTAGAATAAGATCTATATATATATATATATATCCTTTCCGTTATGCAGTGTAATGTAAATTTAGTGCATGACAAGTTGGAAATAAAAAAACAGTAAGTAATTGTTTATATAAATGATTATCGTTTTTTCTTTCTTTTGCTCTCATTAAAAGTTGAAAATAGAAATCCTCATAATTTCCAAATTGTTATGCTAATCCCTATCAATTGCTGCCTTGACATTGCATCTCTGTTTATTATGGTACATTATTTTATCTGGATTACTTGCAGTTAAGCAACTTTCCGTTAACAGAAGAAAAAAAAAAAATCCCTTTGTCATGTTTCTTGACAACGTAGGTTATTACAGATACTTTATCCTTTTTGTATTTCTATTGTAATATTTGTTTATACAAAATTAGATGTTCCTATATTCTGAGATTAGTCAAAAGAAATGTAGAAAACAGATCACACGGAATAAGGGATTATTTAAAGACATCATGCCTAACGCATCAAGCACATTTAAAGTCGTAGATGTAGGTCAGATGGCTCAAGATGATGCAGATAAAGGTAAATATTTATTTATTTAAAAATGATTGCTTCCAAAGATAACAATTTTTTCAATTCCTACTATTAGTTCACACTCTCCCTATATATATCTTGTTTAAATTTTCAATTGTTATAAAAATACTTTTTATTCGTCCACTCAGGTTCAAATACATTTTTTTAACATGTAGTGGATGACACTGGATGTTAATACAGTTTTTTTAAAAAATATCAATTCAGTAATTAAACTTAATTAATTAATTTTAGTTTTTTTTTAGATTTAAGTTGCATGCATCTAATAATAGAGGGCGTCAAATGTAAGAGGAAAATTTCAACTTTATTTGTAAAGGGCTTTTCTGCAATATAGTGAAAAACAAGTAATATAAATTTTTTTTTAAAGTCAATTCCTACTTTTTTTCACTATATTGCAGAAAGTTTTTTACAATTAATTTTCATTCATTTTTTAAAGTTTATCTGGCGACCTCTATTGGTAGATATATGCAACTTAAATCTAATAAAAGCTAAAATTAATTAATTAAATTTAATTACTGAATTCATATTTGAAAAAACTGCATTAACATCCACTACAAGTTAAAAAAATGTATTTGTACTTGAGTGAATGAATAGAAAGTATTTTATTAACGATTGAAAATTTGAACAAGATATATATATAGGGAGAGTGTGAGCTAATAGAAGGAATTGAAAAAGTTGGAATTGACTTTAAAATTTTTTTATTTTTATATTACTTGTTTATAATGTGTTTCATTTTATTAGGAATAAGTATTTATTGTTTGATACCTTAACAGATAATTTCGAGTATGATCGCTTTTTATATTTATATTTATTAATTGGCAACATTATTGCTTGTTGTTTATTGAAGATTTTTTTCTTATTTATTGCTTATGAGTGCTTGCATTAACTTTCCGTTGTGATTTTTCAAAATGAGTCAAGGTGAAGACAAGAGCAGTGATGATAATAGCAGCTATGTATCATATCCATTTCCAAAGTTCTGGCGATGAATCAAAGGACTGAAGTTCTTGTTCTTAAAAATTAAGATAACAATTAATCTTTTTTTAAATTAATAAACAATTTAAAATTTTTTTTTTTTATAATGTGTTTCATTTTAATTAGAATAAACATTTATTGTTTAGTATCTTAACAGATAATTCCGAGTATAATCGTCTCTTAGTACATATTTTTATCTTTTCCGAAACATCATGAGTAAATTTTTTAAGTTACATCACGAGTTAATTGAAAATTAATTTTAATTCAGAACTTTTGTACTATCTTGCATTATTCTAGGGTAAACACGTGTTCTCTTGTGGCATCGTGAATCTGGTAACAGACCTTCTATCGCCATCTCACCATATGTTTTACAGATATTTGATTCGATGTCCTTCAATATCAAAAAGATAAGAGACATTATTGATTGGCAAAGTTATTGCTTATTGAAGATTTCTTCTTATTTATTGTTTATGGTAGCTTTCAATAACTTTCCATTTTTCAAAATGAGTTAAGGTAAAAACAATAGCAGAGTTGATAATAGCAGCGATTTATTATACCCATTTCCAAAATTCTGGCGATGAAATAACGGATTAGAGTTCTCATGGAAAGAGAGAAAAAGGGGTAGCTTCTGTTGTGATTAGGGATTGCAATACCGGTATACCGGGATACCGAATACCGGTATTTTGAGCCATTTGTACAATTTTGTAATACCGGTATTCACAAGTTAAAATACCGTTTTTCGGTATTTAATAGAAATTTAGAATTCTTATCTGTGAAATTCTTATTCTTTTCTGTGAATTCTAATTCAAAATTCTTATTTGAAAACTAGAAATTCTGATCTGTGAAAACAAGGTTGTAGTTGTGAAGAAAGTGTGTAATATTTCGATATTTTTTTAAATTGATGAGTTTGTTATTCACATTGTATTTGCAATCATACTTTAAAGTTAAAAATATTTTTTAGATTTATGATATATATACTCATAAATAATACTCCATAATAATGAATAAGAATAACTTTAAAGAACATAAAAATCAGTTGATAATACTTCGGTTTGGCTTCATTATTTACATGATGAAAAGAATATGGTGACAAAATACAATGCAAAAATTTTCAAGAATTATTAAAGTGATTGGAGGAAATACAAGCGGATTCCATACACATTTAAAAATGAAACATGATACAAATTTGTTAAAGAGGAAATAATCTAATTGTGATGAGATACAAACTTAAGCACAGTTTCTAAGCCCAAGCCATCAAGGATTTTTTAGATTATTTTGAAAAAAAAAAAAAAAAAAAAAAGATAATTTGGATGAAATTATAAGTAAAATGACAGTATTAAAGGGTTTGCCATTTCGAGTATTTTTTGTGATATTCACATTCTGTAATAAAGCTGAAATAAAAAAAAAAAAAAAAAAAAAACATGTGATTTCTTTCTTTTCTGAAATTTCTACTACCGGTATACCGGTATTAAGATCTAAAAATACCGAATACCGGTATTGAACTTTTGGTCCGATATTGCAATCCCTAGTTGTGATGGGGGCATCTGTAGGTAGAAGTCTGACTTTAGCTGCGAGTCGCTGAAGAAGGAAAGCAGTAACTTTCGGGAGCATTTTTTAGGATGAACTACTCCCCAGCATAGGGGAGAAAAACCGGAAAACTCCCACCAGGTAGTTCGTCTCACGAGGCAAAATGCTGAACATTCCAAACGCCATCGATTCTCCTCGTTTTTTTTTTTTTTTTTTGAAATAGTGTCTACAATAAAGCCGCCAGCCGATTGAACCTCGGTCCTAATGCTCACCAGTGGCGTGCTTTGCCACTGAGCCACGAATCGGGCTAATAAAACATAAAAAGACGATGAAGATAGATATTTAGAATGAATTGTAGAACCATGTCGTAAATATTCAACAAATATATCTGACATAATATCAATCAATGAATAAAGAAAAATATTTTGTCAGTAAAGGCAAAGTAGTTCCCATCTGTTATATTTGTATTATTTGTAAGCTCAGTTTTCTTCAGAAACTTTTCGAATAGTTTGAGGGAAGTTTCTTCTGCACTGTTTCTCACAATTTGTAGAGAACAAATCTTCCCACAGTTGAAAAGGGAGGGAAGCGAGAGAGAAGAATAGTTCATTTACTTTTATATTGACTTTGAAGTCCTTCAGATGTTTTGGTCCGAAGTCAAACAATTCTCACCACTTTCTGAGATCTCGCAGGTTCGTTGAAGAAATGAATCGCTTCTACTTCAAAAAGTACCAGAAATTTAATTTCTGTCTCCAACCCTGACACAAACAAATGCAATTAAGGTTTTTCATGAACCAAATAAAGATCTAATATCCAATAGAAAAAAAAAAGGAAAATGTTTTATTCATTTAATAATAGAAATAATATTTCAAAGAAATTGTGTGATTTTTAATATACGTTGTTAAATTTATTGCTTTATTCAACTTCGTGAGTAGTTTCCGATGTTTTTGTAACTGTATATTTTCATATGAGTATTATAATATAATTTACATGGTTTTTTTTTTGTTGTTTACAAAATGTTGAAAAAAAAATATTGCCACCTAAATATCATAAATAACATCTCCTTTCTCGAAATCTACCAGTAGGCAAACGGCATTGGTCCACCATGGGGCTGTTGCGCCAATGAAGGAGGAGAAGAAAAGAAACATTATAAATATTCTATTTCATAAAGAACACATTTTTAATTTTTGAATTTACTAAAATTGAACATCTAAATAAAAAATTACTAATGAATGTCTTTTACGAAAAAATTTAATATTCTTAATTCGTTTTTAATAATGACAATGGTATAAAATGAAATTCTAACACCAAGAAAGTCATCAAATTATAGAAATGGAATTTAGGCAAATATTTGTCATTATAGAAAAATTTATTTGATTAAAGTTTCAACGTCATAGGTTAAAAATGCGCAAAATGGGAAAGGGTAGTACATTAATAACCGATGGGAAATAATGGTACATTAATAACAGATGCAAACTCCACGATATTAAATGCAAGCATGTATGGTGTCATACAGGTGCTGTATATCATTTTGTGAGATAGAGTTCCATGCCTGTTGCATATGTTAGTTAAATAAGCAACGGTCCTTGATGGTTTTGAATGTCATTAGATTTGCCCCTTCAATAATGTACCGTAAGTGCGGAATTAAGTAAGTACTTCAATAATGTACCGTAAGGAGGAAGATCTGTCTAAGGCAACATATTCATTTCATTTCATTAACTATGAGCAGCGATGTGGTAGAAGCTTTTATCTTGGTGGAAAACACACCAGGAAATAGTGATAAAAAATGCAGCATACCCTATCACCAACAAGTCTGACGCACAAATTTTCTGTCACGGTCAGCAGAATAACAAGTAGAGTGCCCTTACTCCTCACAGAAAATTGGTGTCCAGATTATAACTATTGATGTAAGTTCAGTGCTTACAGATTACGTAAAGACTGTAACCAAACTCTTAACCTTGTCTCCTTCTAACTAACAAATAAGCCATCAGACTTGACATCACTGAAGTCGCAGATGGAGGTGATTTGGCTGGAGCTGATTAGCAAGTCAATATCTGGCTTGAGCTGTCTCCCCCAAATAATCGATTCGTTATCATTGGCTGTGTCACTTTGGGGCCAACAGATGCTGTAATTTTGATACCACACCAAGCGCTACAATCATACTGCGAATAAGGCAGTCGTCTTTCAGTAACGGCCCTGTGCAGCTCTGGGCCCCTCTTTTTGAGACAGTATCTTCCTGTGGCCACTGGTACCAGGATCATGCATCGTTCCTGCCGATTTTTTCTGCAAATATCGCGAAAAGAAAATACACCTTCTCATGGATCAGCCATATTACACCAGCATGGACCCTTTTGTTAGTCATTAATTTAAATGACCATCTTGAGTCATTCATTTGCAGGCATGGGAAATCAGTTCTCCAAATTGACATACGGCACGTGTAGCACGCAATGCAAGACAGTTTTAATAAAGCACATACCATTCAATATTTGTTTCTCGCGCATTCTTTAACCATGGGGCTATGAAACTTTAATCAAATAAATATGTTACCCAGATAAACACTTTGTTGAAATATCATTCCTCTTAAACTAATTTGTTCTTAGTGATGGAATTTCATTTTCCATCAGTGTAAAACAAATTAAGAGACCAAGTTAACGAAATTGATTTTATTTAAAAATGAAAGAAAACATATTTTGAAACATTCAGAAGTAAAGATTTAAAATATCTGGAAATTTTATTTTTGCATTTTTCTCATTGTATTTTAAAGTTGAGACATATTTAAGTTCGTTGGTAAATGGAACATGTTTTATCACTCTTGAGTATTTACACACACAGGTGTGTGTATGTATATGAAGATAAAACCTCTAGGTATAATATTTCATTATCTAAATGTAAATATGCAAATTAAATATTTTCTTATAAAAATTAAAACGAATAAAGGAACTTAAGACTTAGCTAAATATCTATTTGATCAAAGAAACGTATAACATCAATAAAGAACTAAATTTTAAGTACAAATAAATGATTAAGAGAAAATAAATAAATAAAGATTTACGACATTGAAATAAAAATTTTAAATCAATGCAATCATAACATCATGATAATATTATCTTTCATAAGAACAATTTTTCGCTGCATCAGGTATCTCAATGAAATTTATAGTAAATGCTTGAAAAATATTCTTTGAAATGCAAATATCTTTTTCAAAACAAATTATCCATAAAAACATTTATCTTAAATAAAAATAATTTATATTAGAATTTATAATAATGTAACATGGAATATTTATCATAAAATATTATAAATGTAAGTGCAGCAAGAAAATAAGGACAAAAGCATTAAAGTTTGTATTAAAAATGTATAAACAGAATAGATATTATAAAGTGCAAAAAATATAAAAAAGGTCGGAATTATCAAAAAAAGTGCAGAATCACAAATTGGGACGAGAGTTTATATTATTCTAACTTTAAATGAAAATATATTGATGCTTTCCTCCAATAAAAAAACTTCATGTAATCATATTGTTTTAAAATGTTTTATGAAAATGGAGGAAATATCATATCTAAAATTTTTATTGTAATACAGCTTTCAAAAGAAGTTGTTGTTTCTATATTTGCATCAAACAGATCCCAAACAAGATGCAATCATTAATAAATTAAACAATTCAATGGCAATAGCAGATGTTTTATTCATTTGCATGTTTCGAAATGTGTCTGCAAAGTTGTAGTCATCGTTTCCAGCTGTCGCATAAGCTCCACACAAAACAAAGGCCTTGAGAAGGGTTTTTACAATGTTACGAAGTCCACAATAATGTTTCACGTTTCTTTTCTTTTCTTTCTTAAAAAACTCTACAAGAGGAACCTTACTTTTTAGCCAATATTGTGAAATTTTTTAATATTCTATGTACAGTTATGGAACTCATGGTTTCAATATATAGAAAATGTGGTGAGTGTTCTTACTTTGCTTATTTAATGATAATTTGTTGTTTTGTTTGTTTAGTTATTTATTTAATTTAAACACACGAATTTTATTTAATTATTAACAGATATCATCTTCATTTCCCTATTACAGGTAATAAGACATTTTTAGTTTTGGCAAATTTTATTATGCAAAAAATATTTGTGTAGTACTATAGGTTTGATAGTTTAAATAACTTCCCCTTAAATAATATGAACTCTATAATCTATTTTTATTATACAACTATATCTTATTTTCCTCCGATTGTTTTAAAGGTAATACATTAAATGATGATATTTTTTAATGAAAAAAAATATTAATTGCAATTTCCAAAATTTAATAATTAAAAATTAAAAAAAAAGAGATCAATTTAAGATTTTTATATTATTTATGAAAAAATAATAAAGAAACCCTTTTGCTTTTCATGGTTATTTAAGTATTACTACATCATTATTGGAAGTATAGTATTTATAAATAAAGACCTTCATTTTATTAGAACTTATTTCAATTTTGTAAAAATTGAATTTCTCTTTCATAAGTTGATTTTTAAGCACATTCTATTTCAAAACATTTGAATTTGAAATATATATGCATAAAAAAATTTTTAATTAATTTTTTTTTATCAAATAATTACAAGCTGACAATTATTATGAATTAATTTACAAAATGATATTGTTATAAAATTATTATAAAACGACAATTCTGTATTCATTTTTCAATTATATATTCATTAATTTAAAATACTATAAAAAAATAAAAAGTCTTGTTGTGTGTCTCCTTGTTAAAATGTAATACATTTTTATAATAAGTTTAAAACTTTCTATTTAATTAAAAATGAGCAAATTAAAATTCTCCTGTAATTTTTAAATTACGTGTCAAGAAAAAAAAAAAAAATACATTTCGAGGAAGAAAAAGATGGATTTCTAATTGAAATTACTAGTTTTACTGGAGCATTCACATCCACCTATCCATTTAATTATCCATCCAAAAATCCATATTATGTCGAAGTACTTTGCGTCATGTACTTAAATTAATTATATTAATATAGTTAAATATGTTTTATTAGAAAACAGTTTTATTTTTTGTATAAAATTTTAATTTAAGAGATATTTTGGAAAGAGCACGTATATGTCATAATTGCAAACAAAACAAACATTAAAATTAGGTTGATAAATGTTAGAGTTCTGCTTTAAGAACCAAATCAACCTTTTGCCACTTTTGCAAATAATGTGCATATAAGGGAACAAATATGGGAACTTGGTAGAGTAAGAAATCTTAGTTGAAATAAGTTTAGTAACAAATGGGAATGATGGTAATAAATCTTATTAATCCAAAGCTAATCCGAATTATTAATCCAAAGTGAAGGGGTTTTAACAAAAAAAAAACATTTAACATTATAATTAAATTATTAAAAATCATATGTGTTATTTAATGTAGAATAGGATGAAAAAATATGTATATACCATTGAGTTAACTGATAGAATATAGCTAAAATATATTTCCTTGAATATTTTTAATATTTAAAAATTTATAATTTATATAGTCCTTAAAATATCCTGGAGGATATTCAATGGTAATTACCCCACATTTGGATGTCCTAGGAGAGAAAAACTTTCACTAAGGAGTCGGAGAATCGATGCGAGACGTTTATTCATTCATGCTGTTGAAATCACCCTCGAGTCTATATATTTCTGAGAACATCAACTAAAAATTGAATTATTTATTTCAATTTTAATTGTGATTTTTAATGCTTTAGAAAAAGAGATTTTCATTAATGGAATTTTTTTTATTAGTATTTATCGTATTAATGCTGAATTACCAAAAATGATAAATAAATATTTTTAGGTCACCCTACAAGCTGCTATATTCCAAAAGGTACATCATATCTTTGCTTGATTCTTGGGGCTGTTCAATGTCTACGCTATGAGGGTTAACCTGAGTGTGGCGATAGTTGCCATGGTCAACGATACATCAAGTCACTTCTCGAACGAATCTCATCGAGTCCTAGCGTGCCCAGAGCTCATGCCGTATAAACCACAGACACTCGATGCCACGTTTAAAGTAAGTTTATCAAAATTCACAAACTAATCAAATATTGTTGCATGGAAGAAATCAAAATCACCAAGCCTTTTCCCAATATTTATCCATCATATAGTACCTTTACGAAAGTTTCTTGATATTTTATTGAATACTTCTGTTTCACTGCACTGATAGTCATATAAAATGCAACACCAAGTGATAGACAAATAGCTAATGTGAAATGATTGAAAATGTAGCAGCCTTCCAGTTGGAACAGGAAAGTATCAGGGTCAGGGTCGGATTTAGATGAAAAGAGGCCCTAGGCTATTTCACTTATGAGGCCCTTTCAACTCCCATTTTTAAATTTGAATTATTAAATTCATTCTCTCCATTCATTCTCTCCATTCATTCCTCCCATTTTAGTTCCCCTTTTTAATTTTAAAATTTTTCAATAGTCTATAAACACTTCACTAAAGTATTGAACCTACTGAACTCAAAAGGCGAGAATCAAATGATCGTGTACGCAATCCTAAAGTAAGAATCTTTTCTAATAACATTAACACGTATTTCATATTATCAAAGTAATAAGAATATAACCGAACGTCGGGATATCAATAGGTCTGCTCGTCTGTCTGTCCCAATCTGCACTTTATTTATGCAACAACAAACCAGAGCTTAGTAGCATAAGGTGCGTCAATATTTGCCATAGCAATCAGTGAACGTTTGCTGCAATCTAGCATATACAAACGAACAGACCCAATGAACCGAACGCGTTGATCTTAACCAATACATTTTTATGTTTGTTTATTAGTCATATGTGTAGAATATCTCCTTATTTTGAATTCAGTGTTTTAGCGTTTACTGTTTTTAGAATAGTGTAATTCTAATTTTTTATGAACAATTTGAATGTAGGCCCCTCTTGATCTTGAGGCCCTAGGCTGAAGCCTAGTTAGCCTATAGGATCAGGGTTTTGTGTAACCAACACTACTACTTCAATAGTAAATACTACTTCATGTAGTTTCTTTTATTGCACAAATAATTGACCGAATTGATTTTCAATATCTATCGTTAATCGAATTCTGATTCAATTCGCTACATTTTAGAATGGCGAAACTACTACATAATTCTGATATTAATATGATATACGTATTATTAAATAGGATGTTATAATAATTAGAAAAATTGTTTTTTAGGTTATTGTTACATTATTTAAATGATTTTTAAATGTTAAGATTAAGATGATTAGGCAAACGCTTTTCATGTAGTTTATTTTATTACACAAATAATTGACCAAATTGACTTTCAATATTGTTAATAAAATTCTGATTCAATTAGTGACATTTTAGAATTGCGTAACTATTATATAATTATGATGCTAATATAATATATTATTAATTATGCTGTTAATATGATATATTATTAGTTATGCTGTTAATAAGATATATAATATGATGTTATAATAATTAGAAAATTGTTTTTCAAGTTATTGTCTCATTATTTTAATGATTTTTAAATAAGATTAAGATGATTAGACAGATGCTACTTCATGCAGTTTCTTTTATTATACAAATAATTGACCGATTTGATGTTCAACAACGATTGTTAATCAAATTATGATTCAATTCGTTACATTTATAACATTGCGAAACTGCGCAAAGTCTAATTTATTTCCTTTTAAGAAACAAATAATATTAACCTATTATATATACTGAAAAGATAATAATAAAAGACTGGAATTTAATTTGAATTGCTGTCATTCTCCATTAAACTAACCTTGAATTTTAACGAGAAGCCTGTAACATAAACTATCATAAACACAGGAAATGAATTGATCTCATGAAACTTTTTGTCCAAAACTTTCACTTTGTGTTTCAGGGCGAGAAATACAACTGGGATTCGAAAGTTCAAGGCGTTATTTTAGGGTCTTTCTTCTACGGTTATTTCATAACCCAATTACCGGGAGGAATACTGGCCGAAAAATATGGCGCCAAATGGCTGTTTGGTGGAGGAATATTGGTGACGGCGATTTTTTCTCTGCTGACTCCACTGGCCGCCGATCTGGGGACGCCGGTTTTTATTGCTGTCAGAGTCTTGGAAGGATTTGGCGAGGTAATGAAAAAGAAAACTATGCTTAACTTAATCTAAACAGTAGTTGCTGCATAGAAATGAATATGAAGAAATAACTAGATTTTAATCGTTTTAAGATTATTATGTGAAAAAATAACAGAACAGATTTTTGTTTTTTATATACAGTTATGATGGTTTAGTAGAAGTTCTTTTAAATTTAAGTTGTTTTTAAATTTTTTTTTCACGTGTTACTTTCTATAGGTATAATGACTTGAAAATAGTTTTTATTTATTCAAGTGAACATATTTCTAAAAGAAATTTTCTTAAATTATTCATAACAAATTATTGTATATTATTCATGACAAAAAAAAATCGCAAATTATTCACGACAAATAATTATAAATTATTCAGGACAAATTATAATTATAAATTATTCATGACAAATTATAATGAATTATTCATGACAAACAATCGCAAATTATTCATTATTATAAATTGTTCACGACAAACGATCTCAAATTATTCATGACAAATTATTATAAATTAGTTAACGATTATTATATTCACGACACAAGTCTTAAAAGAATTATTGAATCCCAAGGGAAAAAAAAATCTGTATAAATGCAATTAAAGGCTCATTATTTTGGTAGTTAATTTTTAGCGTATTCTTAAACTTAATTTATTAAAACTAAATAATAAATGTAATTTTCATTGATACATAGACTATTAATAAAAATCTAAGCAAAACTAAAAGTTTCTAAAAATTGCAAACACTTTAGCAAACTCCTAAGATTTGTCGTCGAATTTCATGTACAATTTGATTATTTCAATCAATTTACAAAAAAAGTTCTCGTCTAATATAACCTGCTGAAATTGAAATTTTTTCCAATCAGTTATATTAAATAAATAATAAAATAAATATGCATATTTATTAATAATATATCTTCATTAATAAAAATACAATAAATACGCATATTTATGAAACTTTTCCTCACGCAAAAGAAAAAAAAAAAAAAAATGGATGAATTATGTTATATTCTATATTTTATATTTTATCTTTCTTAATTATTTTATATTTTATATTTTTTAATCATTTTATATTCTTAATTAACTATATTTTAATATAATGAACGATGTAATATGAGCTTCAGTGAATAGTACGAATAACACGCTATTGGAAAAACTATTTTTACTCAACCATTATC
Organism: Caerostris extrusa; assembly: GCA_021605095.1. NCBI lineage: Eukaryota > Metazoa > Arthropoda > Arachnida > Araneae > Araneidae > Caerostris > Caerostris extrusa. The sequence continues at coordinate 62,147 of BPLR01000047.1, read as the reverse complement.
AGCCGTAAAAATAGCTTATTTTAATTGTTCAGAGAAACTTTCCAATGGGATAAATAATTTAATATTTAAATACAAACTAAAACTAAATAAATGATATATAAGGATAATAAATAAAAAAACCCAATTATTTATAGAATTTTTTTTGAAAAGAATTTTTCTTTTAATAGGGCGTGACTTTTCCAGCCATCTGTGCGACTATAAGTCGTTGGTCTCCCATAGTGGAAAGAAGTCGCATTTCCACGTTCATTTTTATCGGAGCTCAGATTGGAAATGTCATTTCTATGCCAGTCTCGGGGCTTCTGTGCAGTACGGATCTACTTGGGGGGTTGGCCCTCTGTCTTCTATGTGTTCGGTAAAGTATATTGTTTATTTTTTTGTCAGCTCTGCGATGATCAAATTGCTTTTGATTATCCAATTATCGCAGATTTTATGAAATAAATAAGTCATTTACCATTTACAGTAACTCTACACGATGTTTTTTTCTTTCAATTTTCGGTGAAAACAAAAATACTGCCGTTAATTTAACACTTGAAAGAATTTCAAAATGTACTAATACAGGCAATTCTTCTTATATATTAAGTAAGCGATCTGTCTCTCTCTCTCTGTCTATTTGTATGAGAGGTAAAAAAATAATAAAATTTAAACATTCAGTTTTTTTTCTGAATTAATTATTATTTTTCTTATTGGATGCACACTCCAAAATCATGGAAAATGAGGCCATCTGGGGAAAGTACAGTATATTGACGTGCATTTTACATGTCCTTAATTTTAATGAAATATAATCGAAATCCTTGTTCAGAAATTGAAAAATAGGTAACTATCTACTGTCACTAATAAGCAGGTATTTGACTAAATCTCAAGAGTGGATAGCGAAGAGCAATTATTTCAACATAAAATACTTTTTCAGATTTTTTATATTCAGCGGCACGAAATATAATTTGCCAGGAATAGACTAGATGGAAAATCATCTAATTAATTAACTTTATAGAAGAAAAAAAGAATATTTAATCATTTTAAGACACCATGACCCCGTGAAATACAAACTGAATTCTCTCACCACATTCTATCACTCCAAACAAAAAAGTATATCATTCCTCATAGACTAAAAACCGTCAAGTATTTTGTATATCCTGCTATCCTTTTTTTTCACAGGTTTCTCCTCATTATTTATATCTTTTGTATTGAATACTTCTCTTCTCACTTATGCTTTTGTTAATTACATAATTACTATTATGCTAATTACCATAGCGTATTTCTTTCTTTTCTTTTTGAATTATCATTCATTGGATTATAATTCAAATAATAATTACAATAAATACAATTAATTCATGTAATTATTTATTTAACAATATGTTATATAACTCACGCATTTCTGTTATCGTAAATTTTTCATTTTTTTTATTATTTTTCACTCACCCTTCAGAACTATGGAGCTACATAGTTATGAATACAGGGGTGTGGTAACAGTAGCCCTGAGTGCAGGTGAAGTAAAGGCCAAAGTCGTGAAAAAGCTCTAATTAGGAAATATAACTTTGATGAATCATTCCTTATGATAAATGTCTAGACCATCTAATTTACTTTATGAATTTAACTTACGCACGTAATTAATCATATTAAGAATGCATTTTTAAAGGAATTAAGCATATAATTTTAAAAAAAATAAGCATATATATATATATATATCATGATTGAAAAATATAACATCCCAAAATAGTAAAAATAGAGCTGATTAATGATATACGTAATAATGTTTTAGAAACTCTTTATTTCATTATGCCGGATACTTTTATTTGAGCTCGTCTTCCATAGTTACAAACATACATAGGCATATATTTGGCAAGTCAAATGAATCTTTTTGCATACTAAATTTACCATTTTACAAATCAAATGAAACCTTCTCCTATTTAAATATACATACATTAACCTCGATCTTGTTTAGCATATATGATTAGGCTTGTTGAATCCTCAACAAGCATAATCAATATCCTCAATAATCAATCCTCAATAAGCATTCAACCCGCCTTGGCATGGATACCACAAGTCCTTGGTAGATGGCCGGTGGCAGATTGTACCAGATGTTTAAGCAACGGTCACGCAAATCCGAGTTATTGCGAATTGGTGGTCTTTGAACTCTGAGCTGCCGTCCCAGGACATCCCAAATGTGTTCTATCGAATTGAGATACGGTGAGTTAGGCGGCCAGGACATTAACTGGAATTCAGCATCATGTTCATGGAACCACCCCAACACAATTTTAGCCTTGTGACAAGGGGCGTTGTCTTGTTGGAACATTCCATTTCCAGCTGGAAAACAGAGGCCATATAAGGGTGCAACCACGGGTCCCAGAGACGCCCAAGAGAACGTCCCCCAAAGCATAATACCGCCACCACCGGCCTGTGTATGACCTACTGTACATTGAGGGAGCAACTGTTCGCCTGGAAGACGACGTATCCTGACACGGCCATCGGCGTGATGAATGACAAACCGTGATTCATTTGACCAGGCAACTCTCTCCCACTGATCCATGGACCAGTCACGATGTTCCCGGGCCCAGCGCAGGCGCAGTTGGTGATGACGCTTGGTCAGCAAAGGCACATGAGTGGGACGTTTACTGCGTAGCCCCATATCCAAAGTGTCCGCTGAACAGTGTGCTCCGATACTATTCTACTTGACCCTGCATTGTATTGGGCTGTCAGCTGAGCCACTGTCTGGCTCTGGTTTTGCTTCACCATGCGAGACAGTCTCCGACGACCTTTTTTTTTTTTTTTTGATAGCGTGTGGACGTCCAACACCATGTCGTCTACTGCTGGTTTCACCATCATTCACCATCATTCACTTTGCATAACTTTGCACTAACAGCTGTAGATCGCGAACAACCCACGAGTCGTGCAGTTTCGGAAATACTTGTTCCGAGCCTTCCAGCCATTACAATCTGCCCTCTATCAAAGTCGCTTAGATCCGCAGCCTTGCCCATCACACACAGAAGTAGAAAGAATGATTCTTCAGACTCTCCAGCAGCAGTTAAATACCACTTCCGCCTGATCACGTGCCTTCCATGTCATCCAGGCGAGTCCATTGCAAAATGTAGGGGTGGTCATAATGTTTTGTCTCTTGAGTGTATATGAATAAGCACAGAATACGTATACACGCAGAATTTTTTACCTTTAAAAATCCTTGTGTAATTAAAATATCGTTATCTTTTCTAGGAACTGTTAGCTGCGTTTGGTTTTTGTTCTGGAGCATCATTGTTTACGAGACACCATCCAATCATCCTGGCATTTCGAAAGAAGAACTCCACTACATTTTAAAAATGAAGAAGAGAAGCCGAAAGATGTGAGTGGTATAATTTGAAAACATGAAGTGTTGATCAGAATAAAACGATGGAAATTGTTTGGTAAACAAAGCAAATAATTGCATTGTTTTTGTGAAATTATACGTTATAATTTTGTACTGTTTCCAAATATTTTCATTTTTTTTAAAAGTCAACCCATATTTCAAATCCCGCATATAAGCCGATATAAAAAAAAAAAAGATTTGGTTTGGTTTGTCGCTCTACAGTCATCTTGTGCACACTTTAGGCTAAACAGACCGGGTATAAAAAAAGGATTTTGTGTATGAAAAGGACATAAATTGTACCCATAATACAGGAAACATTGAAAATGTCAATGATATGCATCTAGACGTACCAAATGTAAATATTATACCAAATGTAATTCATACTTCCAAATGTTTTTTTTTTCAAAAAAATCGACATAAAGTTCAAATTCCCTATATAAGTCGAAAAAAAGATTTTGTTTATGAAAAGAACATAAAATAGTACGGAAAACATTGACGATATGCATCCAGATATAAAAATGAGTGTAAGGGAATTTGACAAACTATTCGAGAACTCGGATACCGAAGGATTTATATGACTTTTTTGTATAAAAGTAATATTCAAAATACCCAAAACCATCCATTGCTATTTTTATGAGTTAGTTATTTACGGTAAAGGGCCGAGTGATTAGAGAGTTTTTGCATACCGTATTTTGGACGTCCGTTAGCTTTTTCTCCCTAGCGCGCATGCTCATAGGAAACATTAGAGAGTTTTTGCATACCGTATTTTGGACATCCATTAGCTTTTTCTCCCTTAGCGCGCATGATCATAGGAAACATTATTACAGATACGCATGCGCAATGTCCTATGAGCATGCGCGCTAGGGAGAAAAAAAGCTAACGGACGTCCAAAATACGGTATGCAAAAAAACTCTCTATTATTACAGATACGCATGCGCAATGTCCTATGAGCATGCGCGCTAGGGAGAAAAAGCTAACGGACGTCCAAAATACGGTATGCAAAAACTCTCTATAATTACTACGCATGCGCAATGTCCTATGAGCATGCGCGCTAGGGGAGAAAAGCTAACGGACGTCCAAAATACGGTATGCAAAAACTCTCTATTATTACTACGCATGCGCAATGTCCTATGAGCATGCGCGATAGGGAGAAAAAAGTTAACGGCCGTGCAAAATACGGTATGCAAAAACTCTATATTATTACAGATACGCATGCGCAATTTCCTAAAAACATTGAAAGGACTATGATATGCATCTAGGCATACCAAATGTAATTCATACTTCCAAATGTTTTTTTCTTCAAAAAATCGACATATTCAAATCTCCTATATAAGTCGAAAAAAAAGATTTTGTTTATGAAAAGAACATAAATTAGTACGGAAAACATTGAAAGCGATGACGATATGCATCCAGACATAAAAATGAGTGAAGGTGAATTTGACAAACTATTCGGGAACTCGGATACTGAAGGATTTATATGACTTTTTTTTTTTTGTATAAAAGTAATATTCAAAATACCCAAAACCATCCATTGCTATTTTTATGAGTTAGTTATTTACGCTAAAGGGCCGAGTGATTAGAGTTTTTACATACCGTATTTTTGACCGTCCGTTAGCTTTTTCTCCCTAGCGCGTGCTCATAGGAAACATTAGAGAGTTTTTGCATACCGTATTTGGACATCCGTTAGCTTTTTCTCCTTAGCGCACATGCTCATAGGAAACATTATTACAGATACGCATGCGCAATGTCCTATGAGCATGCGCGCTAGAGAGAAAAAAAGCTAACGGACGTCCAAAATACGGTATGCAAAAACTCTCTATTATTACAGATACGCATGCGCAATGTCCTATGAGCATGCGCGCTAGGGAGAAAAAAGCTAACGGACGTCCAAAATACGGTATGCAAAAACTCTCTATAATTACTACGCATGCGCAATGTCCTATGAGCATGCGCGCTAGGGAGAAAAAGCTAACGGACGTCCAAAATACGGTATGCAAAAACTCTCTATTATTACTACGCATGCGCAATGTCCTATGAGCATGCGCGATAGGAGAAAAAGTTAACGGCCGTGCAAAATACGGTATGCAAAAAACTCTATATTATTACAGATACGCATGCGCAATTTCCTAAAAACATTGAAAGGACTATGATATGCATCTAGGCATACCAAATGTAATTCATACTTCCAAATGTTTTTTTTTCTTTCAAAAAATCGACATATTCAAATCTCCTATATAAGTCGAAAAAAGATTTTGTTTATGAAAAGAACATAAATTAGTACGGAAAACATTGAAAGCGATGACGATATGCATCCAGACATAAAAATGAGTGAAGGTGAATTTGACAAACTATTCGGGAACTCGGATACTGAAGGATTTATATGACTTTTTTTGTATAAAAGTAATATTCAAAATACCCAAAACCATCCATTGCTATTTTTATGAGTTAGTTATTTACGCTAAAGGGCCGAGTGATTAGAGAGTTTTACATACCGTATTTTGACCGTCCGTTAGCTTTTTCTCCCTGGCGCGCATGCTCATAGGAAACAATAAAGTTTTTGCATACCGTATTTTGGACATCCGTTAACTTTTCTCCTTAGCGCACATGCTCATAGGAAACATTATTACAGATACGCATGCGCAATGTCCTATGAGCATGCGCGCTAGAGAGAAAAAGCTAACGGACGTCCAAAATACGGTATGCAAAAACTCTCTATTATTATAGATACGCATGCTCAATGTCCTATGAGCATGCGCGCTAGGGAGAAAAGCTAACGGCCGTGCAAAATACGGTATGCAAAAACTCTCTGTTATTACAGATACGCATGCGCAATTTCGCATGAGCATGCGCGCTAGGGTGAAAAAGCTAACGGACGTCCAAAATACGGTATGCAAAAAAACTCTCTATTAGTTCTCTGACTCTCGTGACACAGGTTTCGGGTAGTAGTCGAGTATTAGCAGTCGGGTTTTCGGTAGTAGTAATGGAGTTTGAAGAGGTTCGGAATCCACTTTAAACCGTAAGTCCTATGATGACTGCAGAGGTTTGGGCGTAGGGCTGGCGACCCTGCCTATAAAATATCTCTATCTCGAAATCTGCAGGTGGAAAGATGGCGTTGGTCATCTATGGGGTTGTTGCGCCGAAGAAGAAAAAAATTATTTACAGAATTTTATTAATTTTTTTGTATGCGTTTTGATATTTATCCGGTAGCCGAGGGCAAATATCGCCAACATGAGTTTCGCCACTTTTTGGAGACGACGTAACCATTCTAACGTAATAAAACCATAACGAAAATAAAAACAACTCATTTTCAAAAAACGGATATTTCAATTTTAAATGAAATTATTTTCTTTTACACACTTAAGAAATAGAAACCATAGAAAGAATTAGCGGGCTATATGAAACGATGTTTGGTGATTTGTCGCGTATGTGTTCTGCTAACGGAAAAGTGCCTTTTTTTGCAAGATTAGCGGATACGTGTAGAATTCGACTCCCAGTAGTTTACCAGGAGAAAAAGTTCTAAAAATTTTCGGTTTATATTTATTATATTATTTCGGTTTTTATTTGAGGAAATATACACGGTATTTTATTCTTTTATTTTTTAATTTATCTAATTTTAATCAATTAAATGTTTTTGTGAAAATTTGCTAATTTGCTTTTTGACTGGAAAAATAACTGAGTTTGGCAATTTTGTTTATCTTTTTTTTTTAAAGGAAAAGCCACTTAAAAAATAAAAACACCCTAGATAGAGGCAGGGCCTGACGGCCGGGTGACTAGCGCTCTGGCGCTCGGTGCTACGGGCACGAATCCCATCGATAATCCATTTTAAACCGTAGTTCCCAATCTAATATTATTGGTGGGCGAGGCCTGACACCCCCTAGGAAGCCGTAGAAAGAAAGCATCTGCTGCCTAGAAATTGGTCAGTAGGTAGACGGCCTTAGCCCATCATGGGGCTCTTGCACCAATGAAGAATAAACTCAAGCGCCAAAACATTATGACCACCCCTACATTTTGCAATGAACCAGCCTGGATGACGTCAAGGCACGGCATCAGGTGGAAGTGGTATTTAACTGGTATTAAGTGGTGGTATTATCCATGAGGCGGGTTGAAGCTGTGCCCCAAAGGTGAAACTCTCGATTGACAGGTGATCATAATGTTTTGGCTCTTGAGTGTATGGACACCCTGAAAGCAATTCGTTCCACATGGTGGTGGTAAAATCTGAGTCATTGTAGTAGTTCCATTTGGGTGCAGTATGGACTTCATATCGACTGCTTTATTGGAAAATTTTAATCAAGAAAAACGTTCCTAGCATTCGAGAACATCTCTTTACTACACTGAAGTGACAAAAGTCATGGGACAGCAATATGCAAATTTTCAGATGGCAGTAGCATCGCGTAGAACAGGTCTAAATGCGCAGTGCTTTCGCAGAGCTTTTCTGTTCAAGTTATTCATGTGAAGAGGTTTTGACGTGATGATGACCGCACGACGGGAATTAACAGACTTTGAACGCGGAATGTTAGTTGGAGCTAGACGCATGGGTCATGCCATTTCGGAAATCGTTAGGGAATTCAACATTCCCAGATCCACTGTGTCAAGAGTGTGCCGAGAGTATGACATTTCAGGCATAACATCCCACCACGGACAGCGCAGTGGTCGACCGCCTGCACTTAACGATCGAGACCGGCGACGTCTGCAAAGAGTCGTAAATTCTAACAGACAAGCAACACTGCGTCAAATAACCGCAGAAATCAATGTGGGACGTACAAGGGACTTGTCTGTTAGAACTGTGAGGAGAAATTTGGCTTTCTTGGGCTATTCCAGCAGAAGACCGACTCGAGTGCCTTTATTGACAGAACGACATCGCTTGCAGCGAGTCTCGTGGGCACGTGAGCATATCGGTTGGTCCCTAGATGAATGGAAAACCGTGACCTGGTCCAATGAGTCATGATTTCAGTTGGTAAGAGCTGATGGTAGGGTTGGAGTGTGGCGCAGACCCCCCGAAGCCATGGACCCAAACTGTCAGCAAGGCACTGTTCAAGCTGGTGGTGGCTCCGTATTGGTGTGGGCTGTTTTTTCATGGCATGGACTTGGTCCTCTGGTGCGACTGGACCGAACATTGACTGGAAATGCTTATGTTCAGCTACTTGGAGATCACTTGCAGCCATTCATGGACTTCATGCACCCAAACAACGATGGGATTTTTTATGAATGACAATGCGCCATGTCACCGGGCCACAACTGTTCGCGATTGGTTTGAAGAACATTCTGGACAATTCCAACGAATGATCTGGCCACCTAGATCGCCCGACATGAATCCCATCGAGCATTTATGGGACATCATCGAGAGGTCTGTTTGTGCCCAAAATCCTGCACCATCAACGCTTTCACAATTATGGACGTCTATCGAGACCATGGCTCAATATTCCTGCAGAAGACTTCCAACGACTTGTTGAGTCCATGCCACGTCGAGTTGCTGCACTTCGCCGGGCGAAAGGAGGGCCGACACGATATTAAGAGGTATCCCATGACTTTTGTCACTTCAGTGTATATTGGTATCTAAAGAAAACAAAGAAATTTATAAAATTTTTAACCGCAAATACGTTTCACTTTTAAAGCAGGAGTCTCCAAACTACGGCCCGCGACAGCGAATAGCTTATTGTTGTTGAATAAGTTGGATAAAAAATACAGGGATCGGTGTAATACTTCAATTACTACGATATCGAAGTGAGTGGAATACACCAGAACTTTCTCGAAACCAAAGATACTATTCACGAATGTTTAATTGCTTACTGCGCTTTCGATACTACTAGCGCCATATGTTAGCGATAAAGGATATTACCTACCTATTTCTGCTTTTGACTACTAGATGTCGTCAAGTGTCACGGTCGTATCGATACACACAACAGTAATTGAACCAGAGAATTTAGCAAGCATATGTTCGCTCAGAGCACGTACTCGGCGACTAATCTAGAAATTATAGATAATGACAGAAAAATTAAAACGGTTTTGGCCCTCGGTACTCACTGGAATAAACAGTATGGCCCTAAGGATGAAAAGTTTGGAGACCCCTGCTTTAAAGCATGCTGTGCTATTACAATTAATTATAATTCCTTCAGGAAATAAATACCAGTCCAATAACAGCAAATGAAGCATGCACATTTTTCAGAAACCATCTATTCCGTGGAAAGCTATCTTCACTTCACTTCCAATGTGGGCACTCATCGTAACTCATGCGGGACATAATTTTGGGTTTCTGATCCTGTTAACAGAGCTGCCAACGTACCTCAACGGAATCCTTCACTTCGATATAACTTCGGTAAGTAAGTGAATAGGTTTAATTTGCTGTCGTAGATTAGATTAACTTCGAACGGTTAATTTGCGATGTTATCTTTACGATATATCGCAAGATAAAAAGATTATTGAAATTATCATTAGCAGAATAAAATTATTATTAGAAGAATATTATTGATCTTCTTATTTTTGAGATACACCAAAAGATAAGGTAAGAAGAAAATGTTTCAAAAAAAAGAAAACGCAAAGATGTAAGATTATTTATTGCTTTAGTCTGAATGACAGTTTTGATTTTGATAACTTTAAGATATCAAGAACACCATTTTAATAGATGAGTATGGTTATCTGAAACAGTGTTGGGATAGAATAATACTTTTAAGGAGCGTTTCTCTGCCTCATTAGCGTGTTGTAATTGAGTAAACTTATATAATTTCAATGAAGTGAATGCGTCTATTATGTCCACCACCCGATCTACTCGATTTTTATATTAGTATTCTTCTGTCACTAAGAATATCGGGTTTCTTTCTATCGGTGGTTCTATTTTTCTTATTAGCCGCAGCTTTCTGATGGTTTGAGAAGTATTGATCAATCCATAAAAACATTAATGAAATCTTCATTTATTTACAAGCAATATTTACAAAGATATACAGGGGTTGATGGTAACAGTTCAAAGGCAAAAGTTAAACTGGAAGAAAAAAAGTTCTTTTTAAAATAAAATAACTCGTTTCCACAGCAACAGCTGGTCTCCACGGCAACAGCCCGTTTCCATCCCATCTCCACGGCAACAGCACAATTCTGAATCGGTTCCAAACGATTTATATAAAACTACAACGTGACGCTGCGTGGCGCGAATAAAAGCATAAAAATTCCAACATCTGCTATTATTATTTTTTATATGTAATTACCCCGTTTCTACCTACGATAAACAAACTTAATTATTGCACTAACTCCTACTAATTTTGCATTTTGACAATTCAACATAACAACCTTTTTCTTGCTTTTTGTTATAATGGCTGTTTCACATTTCTGTTCGTACACTCTGTCCAATTCTTCATTTCCCACGCTTTGCCATTGGCTAGCCAAAACACCTTTTTTTTATGATTTGTCTTTGAAAGTCATTTGCAGTATTTGAATGCATTTCTCTTTTATCTCCCGTCATCTTTCCCAGTTGCATCCCAAATTCTATATTCTCTAAACCCATACTAATAATATAAGGACGGACATTTTTAGAGTTCTCAAGTCTACGACGAATTTATTTCACCAAGGCTGCGACAGACCTTAATTATCATACGGCGTGATACACGAAACCACAAGGTGCTCATTTTGGAAACAGGTTGAAATTCCGACCTGTTCAGTAATTTTCAGAAAAAGAGAAAAACCACATTTCTTGTCGACTCGTCGCAGAACTCTTCTCTTCTTCCCCAAAACCTCTCTTTAAGAAAATCCATCAAGAGGGGAGATGGGTCAGCTTCCTTCACTTCTTATTGGAGTCGACACTTTCTCAACCCATGGTCTATCACTAATCACGATGGAATAACTCATGGTATAGTACATATTCCATCAGTAATAGTTTCGACCTGTGAAGGTCGCACAGACAATCGTTAATTTCATGAGATCTCATTATCCATGATATCCATGATTATCTGCTAACAGATTTGAGAAGAGATCTTTTAGTACAAAACACTAATTGCATGTAATATAAATATTCACAACACTGATTATATGATGGCAAATTTGAGTGATAGGTAATTATTATGTACTTGTTAAAGAATATACATTCCTCTCTCCTGGGAACAAAATGTACAACTCTTCTCGTGGAAAAAATGCTACAATATATATATTTTACTAAATTAATTTTTTTTTAGTTTACAAAACTGAACATATTATAACATGGGATTTGCTGTAATAATTTTACACATTTTACGAATCAATTTCGTAATATTTACAATTATTTCTATAAGTTATTTTTATTCAGTTTTTTTTACTTATAATATTGTTCTCTAATTTTTCTAGAATGGACTATTGTCAGGGCTGCCCTACGTCGCCCAGGCTATTTTTTCCTTGATTGCATCTTATATTATGGACAAAATTAGAGAAAATGGCAAATTGCATATCACCACAATTCGTAAAATTAGCAATAGTATAGGTAAGTGTAAATTGATTGCCGCCTCAACAAAATTGTAATATAAATACAACTCTTAAAAACATTTTTCGCGAAATAATTTATCAAAATACATGAATTAAAGTGATTTGGGGGCATTTGTATTTCTTATAATCTTAAAACTACAATATTTAGACTTATGATTTTTTTCACTAAATCAATACATTTCTTTATGTGGTGTGTTCTCAAAAATCAATCATTCTTATTAGTGAGTTTAATTAAATAAAAATTGTAAATTTTTTAAAGTAATAAATTAGCTTTGAACTTTTAGTTTAATAACCATCTACTTTTATCAGCCTATTCTCAATAAAAACAAATTTTCTCAACAAAATAGTTTCAGGTCATATTATACATATATATTGCCCCCAATTCAGCAAGTTGATCTTGACAAATGTGTACGCCGCGTGAAAAAATGCTTAAACGAGCTAATATTTATAGAGGGAGAGAATAGATTTCTGTTAAGAGACTATCCGTCATTTCACAGAGAACCTTACAAAGCATTTAAGATGGACAGTATACAAATTTATCTTTGACAACGAACACAAGAAGATTTTTAATACTTTACAAGAAAAATTTATTATTATTTATTTATTATATCTTGCTGAACATTGGTGATTTCCGGTGTTCACCCAAGACCGATGAGGAAAGGACATTGACTTCCGCGATGACTTTTATGGGTAACTATCCTGGTAACTTAATATGATAAAAAACACCAGAAAATTCTAACCAGGTAGCTTGACCGTCAAAGATGAGTCACGATACACACATTGTCCCAATCACTAACATGCCTTCTAGTTTTGGAAAGCAATGACTGCAATGGAAGCTGCTTGCAAAATCGAACCTGATTCCTCCTGCACGCTAGCCATCCAACACATTATCGTAGTCGTGGTATCATTATTATAAGAAAAAAAATTATTAAAATTTATCGAATCACCATTTTCCACTTTTCTTTTCTACTTATGCATATATATATATATATATATATATATTTATATATATTAATAAATAATTAAAAATTTAGATAGCATTGATTTATTGAAAGAATAATTAAATAATAAAACTACACACTATACTTTTCTCTTTCAAAGAAGTTTTGTGCCATGCATATCTGATTAGCATCTCTAACAAGTAATCAATTCGTCAGTTTCCGTCCTTAAAGTTGATGTTTCATAGTTGGAGTATAAATATTTCTTAAAGTTTGCATCTGCATATGTATGACGTCAGTTTACATGGAAATTTGACCAAAATTTGCAGAGATACTTTGATACAAAGCGTACATTAACTGAAAAAATTTGGAAACTTCATCAACATTCGTTAAGAAATTTCCAATTATGATTAACATCATTTTGGCGACTTTGGGGATCAGCGAATTTGTAATGATTAACGTTATTTTTTACGCAATTGTACTGCCTGAATTTTCGACTCCTTCTTCTCACCTGAGTTCTCTAGAATTCTCCAGTCTTCTGATGTTCGAAATTTGATAGCCGTGTTGAGTTTAGGAGAAGTGAGATATATTATAAAGGAAAAAGAGAGTATTTATAGGGAGGAATGTTTTTCTGAACACACCTTCCTGTTACAAGATGTTTGAAATTTGATAGCTATAGTGTTGAGTGTAGGAGAAGTGAGATATAGTATGGGGGAAAAAGGATTTATGGGAGAGAATGTTTCGTCGAATTTCACACTTGTTTTTATTATTAAATTTGCAATGCCGCCTTAGAAAGGAAAACTTTCCTACCAGACCAGAATTTACCATAAACGGAGAGATGAGTGCAGATGATATCAGAAAATGGGAATGAATGTAATAGGTCGAGAATGGCCAATGCTACAGAAAGAACAGATGTGAATCTAAATAAAGGAGTTAATAAGCTTTATTTTTTGAAGATAGGCAACGCCGAGTTATATGTGCAAGTATTTAAATAAAAAAGAATGCATGCAAAAAATTGAAACCCGCGAGTCGTAGATTGTCATAAAAAAGAAAAAAATGCCATAATTTAGTGAAAAAAATAATAAAATCTAGCATATTTATCGTTTTATATATAAAGTAAGATGAGATGCGATGATTCTTTTATCAATAAAATGAGTTGCATATTTTCAGAAACAATATTTTCCCTTAAATTGGCTATGCGCATCTTGTTAAAACATAAACATGGAATAAATTCGTTCGCTGAAGATGTCACAACATCCAAATCCATAATGACTGCGGCATTTATGTTGTTGCAATTCTGATTTAAACGAGGAGTTTATTTTCTTCTTAAAAATAAATATTTGAAAAATACGAAGAATAAAAGTTTAAGTTCATCGCTATTTATTAGTTTTTCAGATGTAAGGGATCAATTTCATGATTGCTTATAAATCTACAGAATTAAGCAAATTGCTTATTTTGCAATTTTCATGATCATCGATACATTTAAAATTCATTCCTGATTTTTTTTTTTTTTTGTTTAATAATTTTGTAGTGTGGCTACGATCCCTATGTTGGGCACCAGATTATAGTGTTGTGGATAAGGGAAACCAGATTGTAACTGGGTGTGGTTGAGTTGAGATACTTGAGACTTAGGTTTGAGAAATCACACCTTCATTTACACACAGACAAACACGACACACATACAATTAGAGATATGCAATATTTAATACAATTAAAGATAGATAAATATTGATTTTTGGAAGGATTCCCTTCAAAGCCAAAAAACTAAAAATCGGATACGCGCAGGGTGCGCGAGATATACTTTCTCTCGGATGAAAGTCTGTGGACCGACTAATGTGAAAAGGTTGCGTTTGACTATATTACCTCTCGGGGAAAGAGTGTAGATCACTAAACGGTGTCTCAGAAGAAGCGCATAGTTATGCCTTACTTTCTATCGGATGAGAGTCTCGAGTCCAACTGACCCTTTCTTCTGAACGCCACTGGGGCACTTTTGCTAGTGTGCAGGAGGAATTAAGTGTGCATGGTTGCAATTTTAGACTACAAGATGTTTTTGGAATATGGGGCCACGTTTTTTTTTTATAACTACATTAAAAAAAAATACAATCAAAATGTTTCGTTTTATGTATGTATTCGTATTATGATAATGAGTTTATACATGTCAATCATAAGATTAAATTTTCGAATTATTTCTTAATAATAAGTTGCAATAACAAAGTACTCCTTTCCAAATTATTATTGAAAGAAATAATAAGTTTTTGATTTCAAATGCCGGCACAAGTCATTTACCACTAGATAGCAGATATATAGCAAATTACCCAGGATGCATCACCCACCAGGATGCATTACCCACCAGGATAGCCTGTAGTATTGTATTCATATTTTATCAACATAATTTTAGCAAACAGTCAAAAAAAAAAAAGGGCATCTGAGAGGTTCTCATCCACGTCCTCTCACCTAATAAAAAACTATTCGGTGTCCGGATTTATCATGCTCATGCCCTGCATAGGCTATCGGGTTTAAAACCCAATTCCCCTTTATTTGCGATCCACCGGATGTTTTGGAACATAATTCAAATTCTTTCTTCAAATAAATTAGAAGAAACGATATGTTTTTACTAAATTTTTTCTATAAAATAATGCATATTTCTGAATTATTGTGTAATATAATTGAATGAACAATTCTGTAAAATAACACATAATTCAAAATTATAAGTATTAATTTTATAAATGTCGAATTTTGTCAATTCACACATACAATGCGTCTCTGGCAAATATGCAAAGGCAGGTAAAGAGGACCGAAATAAGCAGATTTTGTAGGGGAATGTTCGCACAGAAGCAACACGTCTTAGTGTTAGCATGCAAGGACAACAGATTTTTATCAACTTTAATCTTTTACCATTTATTTTTAGAAATATAACAGTGATATTTTGGGAAATAAATTTTAAATCAATGCTGTAAATTTTCTATTTTATTATTATTTTTTTTTACAATAACTTAATAACTCCAGTCATTATTTACATTTCGGCTTATATACAGGCTGGGATCTTTGGCCAATTTTTTTTTACGTTTCGGCTTATATACGGATTGTGATCTTTGGGTAAATTTTTTCATTTTGGCTTATATACGGGTCGCAATCCTTGAGTAATTTTTTAAGGAAAAAAATGCCTTCTCTGATGGACATATATTTAGAAATATACGATAAATGAATTTTCTGTATTATGCTTGAACATACATACATATTTTTATATAGGTAGATACATCCTTCATTTTGGATCCTAGAAAAATAATAATATTAAAATTTTAAAGAAGGCATTAATGTCCTTGACCACAATATCATGACATGAATTTGAATCTAAATTCTATAACAACATCTTAAACTGTTGGAATTTTTCAAGCATAATTTAACTATCGAAATTATGAGCAATAATAAAAACTTTATAAAGTTATACATAAAAAAATATCCAAAATATAACGTATAATAAATCCCAATACCATGTGAAGATATATTGGAAGTTGTTCACTTTCACATTTTGTTTCATTTTTCCTTGCAGGTTTGTTCGGTCCTGCGATCTGTCTCCCTGTTCATCACCATATCGGGCTGTCAGCCCTATCTCATCGTCGGCCTCTTGACCCTCGCCATGGCTCTCAACGGATTCACCCTCTCCGGTTTCAACGTCACACACGTGGATTTGAGCCCTGAATTTGCAGGTCGGTGCATCATCCTTATTATTAATTATACATAACATTAGTAAATTTTCATATTACTACATTATAGCTTTATTAATTGTGCATAACGTTGATACATTATCGTTATATTAAAGATACATAACGTTGGTAAATTTTCGTATTATTACATCATCGTTATATTAGTTATACATAATGTTCATACATTATATTTTCCTTATTATAAAACGTCGGAATATTATCGCATTACTACATTATCGTTATATTAACTACATAAAGCTGGTACATTATCTTTATATTCATAATGTTGATACATTATCGTTATATTACTGTTATACGACTTTGGTATATTATCATATTATTAGATTATCGTTATATTAGCGATATATAACGTTGGTATATATTTTTTTATTATTACATCATCGTTATTTTAATTATACATAAATTTAATACACTAACGTATTATTACATTATCATTATATTAATTATAACGTTGATACATTTTTGTTTTAATACAAATATAAAACGTTGATATAGTATCATATTACTACATTATCGTTATATTAGCGATATATAACGTTGGTACATTTTCGTATTATTACATCATCGTTATATTAATTATGCATAACATTGACATATTATGGTATTATTATAATGAAGTTGTATTAATTATACATAAAGTTGGTACATTATCGTTATGTTACTTCTATAAAAACGTTGGTATATTATCGTATTACTACATTATCGTTATATTAACGATACATAATATTGGTACATTATCATATTATTACATTATCGTTATATCAATGTTACATAATGTTAGCTTATTATAGCATTATTATATCATCCTATATCAAAAAGGGGAGATGCCTAAAGAGTGTAACAATGTGTATCAATACACAAAAATGCTTTTGACACCCTCTCCTCGAAAATAAAAACAACTAAATTAAAATGATAAAGGTAGCTAAACGTTATTTTTCCGATCTATAAAAACGAGATTTTTGCCCTTCATATCGGAAGAAATAAACGATTAGTCCAATGCTAAGATAGCTGTATATGCAATAGGTATAGAATTTCAGATGACGTTTAAAATTAGGAAGGAATATATCAGCAGAACTTTTGTTGAAATGCATTTAAATATTTTAAATAAATAAAATGCTAATGTAACTATATGGAGCAAAGACCATTCATCGATGATATAGAAGGCAATCGCAATCTCGTGTTCAATTTTAAGATTATTTTTATTTAATATGTTATTACTATATCTGCGATTGCAAAATCATCACTTCATGTTTGGTAAATTATGCTTTTATAAAATATATAAGGCGCTTTCAATAATAATTTTATTAAAGTCCAGTTTTAAAACATTGTATTTTTGTAATATTTAATCAGTAGTATAAATCGGTTTGTTCGTATAAATAAAAGATAACTACAAAGATTTTCTTTGGAATAAAAATACAACCTTTTATTTCAGATATTTCCAATAAATAAAACATAAATTTCTCTGTTTAGCACCAAAAAAAAAAAAAAAAACCAAACATTGTATCTCAAAATAGAGTAAAAACATTTATGAATCTCCTAAATCGTTTGTCTCACGGACATTAGCACACTAACTTATCATTAATTTCTACTTACAACAAAGAAAGTTTTCTTGAAAGTTGACGTCAAATTTTCTTAAATATTGCTTCTCGAAGACTCCAGCTGCATTAGGAAGGTAAAAAAAAAAAGGTTTAAACGCTTTCGTACTGTATAAAAAAAGAAGCCGCATATTGCCCCAGTGTACATTTTAATAGTTAAAGAAGCGTAAAACCTTATCAAAAATTAAAACAGTAATAAAAAAGTAATACTGGATAAATGCAAAAAATGACATTATGGCTAATACGAAATATTTGTCGAAGATCTGAAAGTCAAATGATGATTATGTTAGTTAAGTTGCATGAAAGTAAAAAATGATTATTAGATTACATTTCTTGCAAATGTAATGTAACAATAAATTGATTAAGACAATTCTTTACGTGAAATTTTAAGGCTTATTATAAAAACACAATATTTACCCATTCCTTTTGATCCAAAACATTTCCAAAAAAATTTTAAAATTCAACTGACATGAACATTTTCAAATGCAAAATACATGTTAAGCTCCTGATCCATAGATAAATACAACAATCCTTAGGTGTATACGCAACACATGTCTATTTTAATCAAGCAAATAAAGAGACAAAGGAAACAGTATAGCTGAAAAAATTAGGTGTTCTACATTTTGGCCATGTCATCACCAAGAACAAGCCAATTTTTAAAATGGCAATTTAAAATCTTTTTTATTTTCAGAATTATAGAAAAGATGCTTATGATTCATTATATGCATGGTGGGAAGGATAAATAACTTAATTCGGTTGACAGTAAGAGAGTTTAAATATTTTTTTTTTATTTCCTAAGTTTATAGGACAACATATATAATAAAAAAATAAATAAATACAAAGAAACGAATGACATCAGCTAATCCATCCACTTAAGTCTGGCAATACAACAACGCTTCCATGAAGAAACCGGAGGCAGTGCAGAACAGGAACATATCCATTTCTTCCTGGTTATCTATCACAGGAAATAACATAGAGAAGGGCAGGAGTCAGTTTAATCCTGTGAAAGAGGTTGCGCAACAATTGTGACCACATGAAAGTCATACTACTACTACTACTACACACCACACACATCACTATGTCTAGAGCTGAGTTGCACCTTTACAGTTTAGGAATGATGTGGGTGAGAAGAAGTCTGATTGGCTATGTGACTCTCAACGATCTCATATGAGACCGGGACCTACGGTTTAAAGTGCATTCCTAACCACTACAAACGTCCATGGCACCGCTGGTATTCGAACCCAAACCTGTGGTACCGAGCTTCAGAGCGCTAGCCACTTGGCCATCAGGACTCTACAGAGAAGCCACAGTAATGCCACGGAAGATAATGGGAGAATCCACCTGCATTTCACTGCAGAACACTAAGAAGCTCATACTGAGAGCCAGACTGAAGGCCGTGTTTGTAGATCATTTTGCCTTATCAGAACGTTGTCTGGAGTGTGTACCACAAGGTGATAGATCTATGTTGCACTTTCCGAGAGTTTGAATATCATTCATTCTATTTTTAAGTAATGTTATTGATACATTTCACTTATTCTATGTTCTTTAAGAATGAAAATTAAAAGAATAGAATTCTTCATGAATAAGAATTCTCTTCTTCTTATTCTTCATGAATAAGAATTCTAAGTTCTTAAGAGCGGATTATAGTGAATTCGTTATAGGAGTAAATATTCTTCAGTGTATAAACGGAAGTGGAAGTAATGAATTTAGAAGCTAAAAAAAGAGTTGTTCGAAATTCATTGATTGCATTTATTACTAGATAATACATTTTATACATTTTGCTTAAAATATACTTTAAATCGTTTTCTCAAAATCATTCTGATAAAACAACAAAAAAACAAATCATAGGCGATTGACAATTTTCCTTCTGTCTGTAAAAAGAAATTTTCATATCCTTCAGAGAGATGAGAAGAGATTATTGCTAAAAGACTGGATTCTGCAAGACTATTATTTGAATCGGTATTTTTTCAGATGGATAATGACATCCTGAAACCACGTACTGATGGTACTTCAAAAGATCTTCGTTCTTTTTAATCGTTTCTTGCAGTAATGGAAGATAACCATGAAATTTCTTCTCAGTTGTTATAGAATCTTAATATCGAAGAGGTGATTCACAGAGTTTGTTTCGCAGAAAATTATAATCCAGAGAGTGTTCCTTTTTAGAGATTGCACAGGGCCATTTGATTGATATTTAAAATGATCATTGATATTTAAATGATTTATTATCGAAATATTTAATCCAATAACTGTTCTTGTTTAATAATTAAAATGTATGTATTTAATATTTTTAAATATTTGATTTGCCCGACTCTTGGCTCAATGGCAACGTGAGCCGTTGGTGAGCATTAGGGGCACAGGTTCAGTCCGCTGGCGGCTTTGTTGTAGACACTGTTTCAAAAAACGGTGAAACGTGATGTTCAACATCTTGGCTCTTAAGTCAGGCTACTTGGTGGAGTTTTCCGGGTTTTCTTCCATACGATACGAAAATGCGAGGTAGTTCGCCCTAAAAAGTTCTTCCGGAATGCACTGCCCTCCATCTTCAGCTACACGCAGCCCAGTCAAATTTCTACCTACGGGTGCTCTTTCACAACCGAATCTGTCCCTCCTTCCATGAGAACGCATGTGTTCATGGACTTGACTTAGATGTTGCCGTCGACCACGTGGGATAAGAAACAGCAACAAATATTTGATCTGATAGCTTTTCTCCCAAACTATAAGTAACCATTTTAGGACCATTTAGTTAATGTTTAAATCAATAAACATTATTGAAAGATTTGATTTGAAAGCCTTTCTTCCGTACTATGAAGTATATCATGCTTTTATGACAGGAATCAATCATGTACTCTACATATTTGGTACTACATGTTTATTAGAATGCTAACAGCAGTACATAGCACTTCAGTAGTACATAGCCGTCGTATTCGTAGTTTTCCAAGGGATCACCTTCCCAAATACTGACTGCACTCAAAGTTCTTTAAAATTTAGTAATCGAACGATAACTAGTGTTTTTTAACATGGTATGGAAGTTAGCAGAAGAAAAGAAAAAAAGATTTCTATGTTAGGAGAACCTTTTGTAGGAATTTCCAGTAGTATTTTGCACCATGGGGCCTGATGGCTGAGTGGGGCGAGAGTTCTGGCGCTCGGTGCCACATGTTCTGTTTAGAGTCCCGGAGGTGCCATGGATGTTTGTAGTGGTTTGGAATCCACTTTAAAACAGTAGGTCCCGGTCTAGTGTGACTGTGGGGGTAGGGACTGACAACCTTGCCCCATAAAAGGAAACCCTCTCCTGCCTAGAAATCTGCCAGTAGGCAGACAGCCTTGGCCCACCATCGGGCTGTTGCGCCAATGAAGAAGAAGATTTCATTCCATCCATCTTTAAATACTTCTAATTGTAGTAGGTTTGTGCTACGACCAAAGATAGGTAGGTCAACAACCAAAAGCGCAATAATATGCAATTTTTGGCGTTGGAAGATTTTCTGTTATTAAAAGCCCTCGCTTTAGAAACAATTTGTCCTGCGTATTATTTTATCTGTATTCTTAATCATGCTGTTCTACGTTCTTTCTGGCAAGAGTATTGATTAAAATTTTTATCTTTCCGAGTGATGATGTTGCTCGTTTTGTGCATAAAAATTTTACTAGAAAGTTTTATATCGTTTTCGAATTACGAAATATCAATGTTTACCTTCGGAAAGGGTAAAAACATTGTCCTTCGATCTAAAACTTGTTTTACTTGCGACATTGTGAAAGAGGATTAAGGAAAGTGATTTTTGATATTTCGTGATACCTATAAAAAGATGTCGTCAAAAGTTTTATTCCGCGACATTTACATTCATTACATGAGTTCTAATAATTAATTAATATTATTTTTTTTTGTGAAAATTATTGACTGAATTAGAAACAATTTCGAATCAATGTTTTTTGAATAAAATTTATTTGTTAATGAAATCAGAGTATTGTCATGAAGATTAATTTAAATTATTTTGATTAATTAAAAAAATTAATTAATAGATTAAATTGATTAATTATAAATTAATATAATTTAAATAAATACTTAATAAATTAAAAAAATTAATATAATTTAAATAAATAGTTAATAAAGTTAATTAGAAATTAATATAATTTAAATAAATAGTTAATAAAGTTAATTAAAAATTCAATTTAAAAACTAATTAATTAAAATTAATAAAATCAACATAATTAAATTAAATAATTAATAAAGTTAATTTAAAAAATAATTAAATGAAAAAATCGTTAAATTAATTAAAAAATTACCTTGGTTTAGTTTAATTATTATTTATTTTACTGAAATTATGTTAATTTATAATAATAAAGAAGAAAGAAAGATATTTGGCTGAAATGAAGCTATATAACAAAGAAAATTAGCAAATGTACGATAAATTTAGTTATATTTTCTATTTCTAAACATAATAAAGACATTTATTGAATTCTTCATTTAATCTTGTTGTCTCTACAGGTACTTTGTATGGAATTTCGAACACCATTGCTAATATTAACGGAATCACGGGACCCATAATCGTAGGATATTTTTAGAAAGTGGTGTAAGTTCCTTTTTTATTCTAATTATAATATCATTTGTGAAATATTGGTATGAATTATTGAAATGATTACACTGTAATAAAAGCTTTTTAATTGCTATAAAAAATGAAACAGGGCGCCATAATTGAACTGACAAGATTCAAAGCTACGTCTAACGACCATAATGAAATATAATTTGTTAGGGTGATTTATTAAAAACCTTTATCAGGAAAAGTTAGTAAAATTTTCCAAAAAGAAAGGGAAAAAAAATAATAATAATAATTTCCCAAAATTAAAAGCGTTTCCCATGAAAAAATTAGTACCAAAATTCGGCAATAGAGGGCGTAAATAGCAGAAAAATATTTATTATGAAAAATTTATTAAAATTTTCTTTTTAAAAGAAATTAATTTCAAAAATTAAAAATAAAGTTTTCCCAAAAAAAAAATTTAGCGCCAAAATTCAGCAATTGAGGGCGTACATGGCAGAGAAAAATTTATTATGAAAAAATTTAGTAGAATTTCCTCAAAAAAATAAATAAATAACTAAGAATTAATTTCCAAAAAATTAAAAAAACGAAGTTTTCGATAAAAAAAAAAAAAAAAATTAGTACCAAAATTTGGCAATAGATGGCGTAGATAAAAAGAGAAATTGCATGCAACCTGATTGAAACCCGTAATTGCAAAATTATTTGCTATATTGGCACACAGATCACTGAAATTATACTTTAAACGGAAGGAAAAACATTCTGATTATTAATTCTGCTCAACTGCGCATATTAAAATCTATGGATATTATGTTTTGTATTGAAATTATATATATAAAAAATAAATAATAATAAAAAAAACAGCTTTTACTTAAAGCATTTAAAATACATTAGAAAATCTGTTTTCTTTGTGGAAATATTTCAAATTTTATGTCTCTCTTGCTGAGGCGTCAAATTGGACTACTCTATATAAAAAATATTTAAAACGGACTGATATAGTTATTCCTTCTGAAAATTTTACTTTAAGTTACAAAAAGTTTTGCACAGAATGCAGTCTGGTTTAAAACGGCAGTGAGTGCAGTGTTCAAAATACCCAAAGAAAAAAAATTATCATTTCAGTTTTATTGCCATAATTCAATTGATATGCATTACACGGTGACAGCTTTCTGCGGAACCTACCACCCTATGATTTTGTTAAACTGGATTCTCCTCATATTTAAAAAAAAAAAAAAAACAATATGTAGAACGCCAGCCATTAAGAAATTTGCTCTACTTTCTTGCATTTGGGGACGTTTCAGGGTCGAATTCTAGCAGTGGCATGGATGTTGGTTAGTGGTACGTAATCCAACTGAATCCTACTGTAGATCCCAGTCCAATAAGCCTAAAGTGTGCAAAAATGAAAAATATAGCGAAAAACCAAAACCAAACTTATGGATGCGCACAGGGTTTACGACCCCCAGTGATCTTTACCTTTCATTCTTTTGCCTTTCTCTTATCTTTCCTATTCATTGTTGGCCTCATCATTTTTGCAATCATTTGCTACGACTTTTTATCTTTTGAGATTTTACTATCTTTAAGACCAAAGAGAGCTCCATGTCATAAAACTTTGCCTACTTATCTACTATCTCTCAACTTCCCCTGTTCTGTTCATACGAGAGTAACGGATGTTGAATAAACAAAAAATGCTTTTAATTTAAATTTCATCAAACATTCCGACGTCAGACTTCTACAGAATGCTGAAGAACTCCTTTTCAGCCAATAGAAAACCGAATTAGTTCGATAATTTTAGATGCAAATGATGTCGTATTCCGTGTGGGTCCGGGTCAGAATAGCTCCACTGTAGCCCATGCATGTCGTAAAAGGCAACTAAAATGGGTACCCAGTGCCCGGGTATGTAAGCAGATGGGGGTAAAGTCAGACTTCTCCCTTTGTTTTTTGTGCCGCAAGATCAAGAAAAAAAGAAGCTGTATTTTTTTACCCTTTATCATAACTCGACGCTTAACACGGGTTGGCGGACTTGGTCTAGATGTTGCTGCTGTCGACCAAGTGGGATAAGAAACAACACAATGTCATGAGAAAAAAATCAAATTTTTTTTCACCTGACAATTTAATTATCGGTCGGAATCATTCTCCCCAAATTGAAAAATTTTTAGATACAGAAAGCTTTGAATAATAGAGTTTTTAATACCGTATTTTAATCGTCCGTTAGCTTTTTTCTCCTGGCGCGCATGCTCATAGGAAACATTATTAGAGATACGCATGCGCAATTTCCTATGATGTGCAATTTCCTGTGAGCATGCGCGCTAGAGAAAAAGCTAACGGACGATTAAAATACGGTATGCAAAACTCCAACATCAGCATAATTATGACCACCCTGTAACGATAAACTTTTATTTTTAGCTTGTAAATTTGATAATGACAAAAACTGATTACTATTATAAAGAAATGGTTGAAAAAACTGACTAATGTTTTGAGAACATTTGTTCATTAATTTTTAATTTGTTTTTCAGACCACGATTGAAAACTGGAATAGTGTATTTTTTACATCGCATCTGGCGTATATGTTGCTGCTGCCGCAATGTTTTTCAACGTCTTTGCATCGGCCGAAAGACAAAATTGGAGCACGAAAGTGTAAAAGAAATTCCTTCTGTCAATTGAATTAGAAATACTTCTCTCTTAATTGAATGGAATAAGTTTCAGTTGCACGAAATGATGCATTCAGAATGTTAAGTTTGGATTTCGATGTTTTCAAATCTGAACAAACGTATAAAAAAGCAATTAAAAATTCCGTTATTAAATAGATGGCATTTCAATAATTAAACATATGAAGGTTTTTGTCCAAATATTTCTTCAGTATTTTGTAAGGCATGCCTATATGGAGTGGTAGATTTGTAAGTACAGTGATAAGGAACCATGAATTATCTACATCCCATACGACTATTGGAGATAATGTCTTTAACTTATATGGACTTTCGATTAGCCTTGAATTTTAGCCATAATAACTTTCTGAAGGTGACCCCCAATTTAAAAAGAGTTTTTAATAGTTTTTTTATAACTTTTTAAAATACTAATTTATCAGATTAATTGGAAAGTTTTATCCATTTTTTTGATTGAAATAAAACTGGAATATTAACCAAAAAATAATCAATAGAACAAATCATAATCAAATTCATCATCAACCTTTATCAATGACATCTCCCCCATTTTCTTTTCGGTGCAGTTTTTTATAAAATTCATTTTTTTTTTATGAAAAAAAATTTGAAATCCATACATCCTCCATATATTAGTCTCTATATTAAACTCTTTGTTTGGTTATATTAGTCTCTGAATTAAACTCTTTGCAAACTTACTTGAAAATTTCCTAACAGAAGAGTTATAAGTCAGTATCTTAAAGAGACTGGTCAAATTAAATGGATAACACCTCCCCTTCCCCCCAGAAAAAATGAAAATTTTTCAATTTTCCATTTCATGGCAAGAATTATATTTTTCAAATAAATATCTAAATTCTGTGTGGAAGACAAAATTAAATGTTATTTATTAAACAAAGATTGACAAAAACAAACAACTTGAACTGTTAAAAAGATATTTATTAAACAAAGTGAGGAGTTACGTAACTATTCGACCCAAAGCCATTATAACAGGTGATATGAAATAAATTTAACGTTACCCAAAATCAAGGTTTAAGGTTTGAACCCTGCGCTCACATTTTGTTACCGCTCTGTCAAAATAATTTTTTTCTGGAGATTGGAGTTCGACTTTTCTCTTTTATTGAGTTTAAGAGAAGAACTTTCTGACTTACAGACTTATCCCATCATAATTTTCTATTTTAGAATTTTTTATTTGATTACTCTTGTTGGTTTTTGTACCATCATCGCCTAATTTCGAAACCTAACGAGTTTTGTTTGAGACAAAGTTTGTTCCAAGAATAATTTTTATTCCTAACTAAGGAATTAAAATAAAAAAAATATCGAGGAAAAGATTATATTTTTTGATTTTTTAAAAAATAGCATACATAGTAAGCATTTGGAATACATACTTACGGAATAGTATACATACCAAACATTTGGAATACATACCTGATATTTGGAATACATATTTGCGGAATTGTGTATATACCGAACATTTAGAATACATATTTGCGGAATAGTATACATACCAAACATTTGGAATTCATATAATGCGAAATAGTATACATACCAAACATTTGGAATACATATTTGCGGAATAATAAACAAACGAACCATTTGGAATGCATATTTGCGGAATAATAAACATACCAAACATTTGGAATGCATATTTACGGAATAGTATACATACCAAACATTTGGAATTATATATGCGAAATAGTATACATACCAAACATTTGGAATACATATTTGCGGAATAATAAACGTACCAAACATTTGGAATACATACTTCCAAATAGTATACATTCCGAACATTAGAATAGTATACATTCCAAACATTTGAAATACACACTTACGGAATATTATACATATATAAAATTTGTAATACGTACTTATGGTTTGTATATATACGGAATAGTATACATATTAACATTTGCGGAATAGTATACATACTAACATATACGGAATAGTATACTTACTAACTTACGGAATAGTATACATACCAATAGTATACATTCGGAATATTTTAATAACTATAAATAAAAGTCATTGAAAACAAAGTAATTGGTGCATATAAATAATTGGCTGTTTGCATTATTTAGATCCTCTACCTCTGTAAATATAACTTAAAATCACTCTACCTTTTATTCCTTTGGATCTAATGGCTTATTTCAGTTTCTAAACACAGCTATATGTCAACAGATAACTCTTGAAAAATAGCTAATGAAATATAATATTCCATTTGCATGCATTTGAAAAGCATTCATTAGCTAATTGCAAAACAAATATGAATTAATGCTCTGTTGAATTATACTTAAGTTCATCAATTTTAATAAGCTATGATTCAATTACTTGGTTATTTGCTTGAAAAGTAAATTAACCGAATTTAGAATACTAAGTAAATGAATGAAAAGGAACTGAAGTGTAATTAATTTTTAAATTTTAACAAAATAGCAATAAAAAAATGGCAACAGCTCAGGGAAAACTTATTTCTGTTTATGATGGCAATTCACGGTAATTGCTTTCATGTGTCAATTAAATTATAACATTTAAAAGCACTGAAATGCGCCTGAATGTATTTTATGCCTGAATATATTATGAAATATCCATGAAATTAGATGCCTGAATGTATTTAGAAATATCTGAAAATTAATTATTTGAATTATTTGAATTCTTGAATTATTTGAAATATTAATTATTGAATAATGTATTAAAATATATGTTTTTTTTTTATTATTGTTGTAAGTGTAAATAAAACAACATGCTAATACAAAATTTATAAATGTTTTGATAATCTTTTGAATTTTGTACAAAAATTCTTTTCATATTTTCAATGATTTCATTTTTATAAAAAAATTCTTTACGTGATTAAAGTAAATTAATTTCGTTATCTTAAGTCTGTATTTTTAAATTAACTTTTTGGAAATATTGTTGGATTATTAAAGTATTGAAATATTTTTAACTCCCACATTATGCTACAAAAGAATAAACTTGAGAAATATTTATCAAAAATATTAATGCCTTTTAAAATATCACAAATAATATTTTTTATGAATTCTTTTATAAATTTTGACTTTATAGAAAAATGTTTTTCTTCATTTTGTTTAGTTAATAGTATTTTCAAAAAGAAACCATTTATAAGAAAAGTAGGCTTAAAAGTATTTTACGTGGAATAATTTCATAAACAATAAAATAATTTTTTTCGGATTATATTTAATTTTGGCATAAATTATAAGAAATATATCAGCGATGATAAGTGGCTATTTTATTTATAGCACAGTTTCTAAAAAAAAAAAAAAATAAAAAGGCTTCTTTATAAGAAATTAATATGAAGAATTTTAACACTATTCTTGAAGATTAAGATGGAGTTTAAATATTATTGAAAATGAATACATTAGCATTTTAGTTGATTTTTATAATGCTTATTTTTTCAGAGAATCCATTGTTAAAAAGGAAAAATAAAGAAAAATTTGTAACGAGCAACTGAAATAATTTTAATGGCCTTTAAATTAATACTTATATTTTTTTAATTGCAGCAAAGATTTTATTATTTTATGTAGAAAAGCAATATTACAAATAATAATAATTATAATAATAATATTGCAAATGTTTGGCCAAATTGCAAAATAGGGGCCGTTATAGGATTTTAGCGACTTTTTGTGAAGCCAACTGAGCGATAAGTCGTCAAATGTGGTAACCAGGATTTCTTGGACTGTTTGAAATTGTCTTCACCTACAATCGCAGCCCTTTTCTTGGCACACTTTGGCGAAACTAATTTTTGATTCCAAAATCCCAGATGCCCCTATTCTGTGATTTTGCTAATTTTTTTATAAATAACAATTCTTACTTGTAATCGGATTAAATAAGTTTTCATAAACCAATATAGAAAATATTGGTTTATGAAAATATTGGTTTTGGTTTTATTCACTAACCAATCAACCAGTTGTTTTTATGAAAATAAAACCAATTTTATGTGAGTATGACGTTTTTCTTTCTAATCCAATGCGGCTCTTATATTTCCCATTATTAAGTCTTATGAATCCTTTAAAGTTGTTTATCATTTTATCATGAGATTACTCATGGTCACTTCGGTAGGTTATCATCATAACTTAAGATAGTGAAAAAGTTGGAAATACTTTTAAGGATAAATCAATCAAACAATTTCATGGAATCCCCACGAAATTTGCTCTTTTAAAAAAACGTTGGGTTTAGTACTTCATACCAACGGGTATCGAACCTTCATATGACACTCAAACCCTATACCCCTAAAAAGTTCTTCCGAAAGGCAATACATTTCTCTCATGCCCGTTGGTGGTTTGTTCATGGTATACATTAGAGTTCTATCGATTTTCAACAAAAAAATGTGCTATGTTTTTAATTATTATTACTAATATTAATGATATCTTTTTCCTCTTCATTGGCGCAACAGCCCCATGGTGGGCCAAGGCCGCCTGCCTTCTCTGGCAGATTTCGAGACAGGAGACTTTTACGGGATAGGATTGTCAGCCTTACGTCCAACACTCTACAGTCATGTTAGACCGGGACCTACGGTTAAAGGTATTAGTGATATAATACTAATTAATTAATTTAATTAATTAAAAGTAAACCATAATAACCATCCAGATGTCCAGATAGATAGAATTTGAAATTCTTATGTCTACGACGTAGATGGACATAATAAATCTATAGGATGGAAAATCCTTATGTTGAGATCGAATAGGCAGAGAAAAGGATACGAAGACACAGATACCATCTTTGAGATTGTTTGCTATCAAAACGTGCATTCAGCGAAACAACTCTCTTCAGGATACACCCTGGATAACGCTGAATCTTCTACATATCTGCTGTTTCAAAGGCGAATGACCTCCGGGTAAAGTGTGTTCCATTCAAAAACAAACAATAACTCCAATTAATATTAAAAGGAATTAATGAAAATTCAAATCTAGACGATATGGCTGACATGAATATAATTGCCGTTGCGTAAAATAAATTTCAAAAACTGTTCAATAACGGTAGAAACACAAAACCCTTTGCAGAGACGACCGTGGCGGTTTGATCGATAACTTGGATTACTTACTTGGAAAGAAAGTGCGCTGTCATTTCTTGTGAAATATTATCCGTCTGTTTCGGGAAGGTCTATTGAAACATGAATCTTTCAAAAAAGAAATCTTTATCGCTCGTTCAAGGTTTTCTTCTAAAAGATATGTGAGCTACTGATAATTATTCTTTATAATTATTAGGAGATGATATTGAATTAAAATATAAATAGTTGTTTTATTTTTACTTTGTGTCCGACTCGTGGCTCAATGGCAACGTGCCCTGTTGGTGAGAATTAGGAGTGAGGGTTCAATCCGATGGCGGCTTTGTTGTAGACACTGTTTTAAAAAATAACGAGAAGAATCGATGGCGTTTGTGAATTTCAGCCTCCTTGCCTGGTGAGTCGGACAACCTGGTGGTATTTTTCCGTGTTTTCTCCCGTACGATACGCATATGCTGGTAGTTCCTTCAACAAGTCCTCCCGGAAGGTACTGTCCTCCTACAGCGATTCGGAGTCAAGTCAGACTTCTACCTACGGGTGCTGTATCACAACAGAAGCTGCTCCTCTACTCACCTTCCAAGAGTAGACTACTCATGAGGTGTGGATGCAGGATACTGAGGATGTCACAACAACAATTTTTATTTTGTTGCATTACAATTGAGAATTTTAATGAGTAAATAAATGAAGGCAAAATCGAAATAAATCAACGCAAAAGAAAAAAAGAAACCTATAATTCAGTAAAGTTCCATACATACGAATCATATTTACTTGAATTTGTTTCTTATGATTAAGTGATATACTTTGTTTTATATAATTTGTTTATTAGCAAGAAGTTGTACTTAATAAGGAAGGCAGTAATTAAAATGTTAAATTCGAATTCGAAGCATTCCAATCTGAGGTCACCATTCGAAAGGCATATTTGTAGCAGATTCAACATTAGTCACGGTGCACCTAAACAAGTTTGTTACATGGCATTCCAAATAAAACACAGCAAGTATGAATAACATCCAGAGAAGACATCTGGGAATTTGTATCCTTTTTCTGTACATAGAGCTACTTAAAGACCTACAGATTCATCGTGTCATTGCCCTCATATACATACTTTCAGATTTTCTTATTGGTAACTAATAATTCTGAAACCCAAAGATCTATCGACAAGCTCGTTCCGAACAAATCAATTACGATATATTATGATTTATCTATAATCGATTATTTTTAATCGTAATCGTTTTCTTAATCGCACTTTCACGATTGTTTAGTGACCATATAAAATCGCTTTTGAATGTGGATCTTTTTGATTGTATTGAAACGATGAATAAACATGATACTAACGTAAGAGGGAGAAACGAATAGTGGAGTTATGAAAATATTGAAAAAGATAGATTTAAAAGATACATTTGACATTATAACTCCAGTCAAATATTCTTATGAACAGATTCAAATATGGCTTCTTTATCAACATTCCTAAAGAAGGGATCAAATATGTTTTTTTTATGAATTATTGTATCTTTTTTTTTGTGTGCTTAAAAGTGTTTTTTTAACTCATATTATAAAATGTGAATAAATCAAACAACGCATTTTCACATTGATTGCAATTAACAGAAAAAAATTAATGAATAATATATTAAAGTAAATTTGGCAAATAGTGTTAAAATTTATTATTTAAAAATATAATTTGATTTTTTTTTTTTGTACACATTAATGAATTCAAAATCGTATTTAATAGAAAAAATAATTAAAAAATACACACTGAATCTCTTTTTTCTTCTTGGAAACAAAGCGTTAACAAAACACCATAAAATACATAAAAAAAAAAAAGCTCCAAAGAATCTGAACTACTAGTATAATAAAAGGTCTCGTCGTAAATTTAAAAAAAACCTGTTAAATAATGTATCTGTAGTAAAACAAGTAATAAAATAAATTGTAATAGTAAGTAAAAATAAGTGTAATAGTAAAAATAAATTGTAAACAGTAAAGATAAATTTATACTGAAGTAAAAATAAAGTAAAAAATAGTAAGTGAAATTCGTTGTAAAAATAAAGTTATTGTAGTAAAAACAAATTTATACGCTACACATTCACATTTTCTGTTTTTCATGATATCTGAATTACAGTCAGTTTTTATTTTATTTTTAAACTTAACAATAAATTTGAATTAAACAAGTAAATTTTTTTCGTTTTGTTAAAAATAGTTATATTTTTATTTATTTGTTTATTTACTTTTTTTACATAAATGGGTACATTTTCTAATTAATGAGTACAAATAAAAAGCCTGCAATAACAAACTCTAAAAATAAAAAATAATCGGAAATAAAAGACAATAAAAACGAATATTTTATTAATACCTTTAAAAGCTTGACAATTCAATACAATTTTAATTAAAGATTACAATGATTGATTTGGTGTTACAAATTTATAATTCAATACAAATTATAGTTTTCGAGCTCAAACCATTTTTTTTACTCATCAAGTCCTTATTGAAGTATAAAATAAATAATTTCATTCAAAATCAGTACATAATTGTTGTTTTCAAAGGCTGATCTCAGATCTTTCCCGGTAATGTAGCGAATTCAACACTATCAAGGATCTGCTACAAAATAATCGCATTTGACGTTAGTTTCCTTAATGTCAAAGAAAAGATTCTTCAACCTACAAATTTAACCTAAATTTATCTGTTAAATTTACACTACTTTATAATTTATCCCCGCCATAGACAACTAAGTTTTTACATCGCTTTTCTAGTTTCGAACCTAGCTCCTTCAACTCGGAGGCTGAACGAGTTGTCCATCAAGAGATTCTGGCAAGATAATAAAGATAATATGATTTCAAAAATTATCTTTATTATTTTTTACGTATCCTGTCATTATTTGTTTATAATAAAAAAGAATAAAATCTGTTTAAAATTAAATAATGGTATATTACTAGGAATTAAAAAAATATCCCTATTTATCCTTAAAATAAACAGCATTTAGGTTCATTTATTTAAACTAAACTTAACTTAATATGAACAAAATCTGAGAATGATAACTCCCTAAACTCAAAGGATCAAGGAAATATATATTTCTAGGAAATGTTTTTAAAAATATCCCTATTTATCCTTAAAATAAACAGCATTTGGGCTTATTTATTTTAACTAACCAAACTTAATATCGATAAACCTCAGAATGATATCATCACTGACCGATCAATAATCCTCGTTTCGACTCATATCCTCCAACTCCAGCACCAATCTCTGTCTCCAATTGGTACAGAAAACGAAATGATTGGCTCCCTAATAAGCAATCAAGAGATATCATCATCTGCCATAACATACACAGAAAACCAATCAGGTCTCTCTCTCTGTCTCTCCCTAAACACAACTCAGAAATATCTCAATCTTTACCTTTCTTTTTTTTTATTTTCTTTTTTTGGCGACGGATCGATGGACATCTTAGCAACTCCAGCACTTCTTAAAAGATCTGCAGGCATAAATTCAATCCTTTTCTTTCTTTCTTTCTTTCTTTCTTTCTTTCTTTTTTTTTCTTTATTTTTTTTCTCTTTTTTTTAAAACTTCCTCAAAATTTTTAAAGGCGCCATTATTCTGCTGAAGCACTTCTGTGAAAGTGGCCATTGGCGATAGGATTTGGCAGCCAAACAGAGAGCCAGGAAAAAAAAAAAAAGACGGTTATGTGAAATTAGGTAATAAAAGAAACCAAGTGCTTCTTCTAATCGGAATAGGATTTAAAGACGGAGAGAACCTCCTTGGAAAAGCTTAGCGCAAGATCTGAAAATTTGATTAAATCTTTGAAAAGAGGGTATGTGCTTAAGTTAATGGATTCAGAAGCAATATCCGTCGCTGGTTGGTAGTGGAGTGGTGGATAATAAAGTGTAATATTATTGCAAATTAAGTTCTTCCGAGGGAAATGTTTGGCGTTTAGTGATAACGTAAAATAATCTCGGTTTTTTTTCTTTCTTATTAAATTTGCCCAAGTGTTTGTCTAACCCTACAGTTAACCGTTTATGATCTTTAATGAAATATTTAAATTAAATTAATGTTCCATTAGATAGTAGAATATTAAGTAAGGGCATTAGATTTATAAAATTCGACCCAGTTGGTCATGTGGGCAGTTAGGTGCATGAAAGCTGATGTTTATGGGTATCCGTTGCAGTTCCTTATTTTCGAATGGAGGAAACACGGCAATTATGGCAACTGGAAGTGTGTTGCATCTATAGTCAGATTGCCTGGGTGGAGTTTACTTGGTATTCTGCTCTACGTATTCGTTGCAGTCCTCATTTCGAATGGAGGAAACTCGATGGCGGGGCAACTGACCAAAGTTTCATCAATAGTCAGGTTGCTTGCAGTTTTACTGACATTCTGCTCTACGTATTCTTTGAATATTTTTGGAGGAAACTCGATGACTGTAGTTATAGAATATTTGTTATTCAGTATAGCACATATCTTCTAGAAAAGGAAAAAATAAATATATTGGATATTAATTACAACATTCTGTACAGTTTTATAATAATCAGAATGTGGGATGAATCATCTCGATGGATACTGAATTGGGAGAGACAGATTCGAAAATCAACAAGCGAAATCGACAAACTTTTAGTTTCCATCAGAAATAGGCAAAATATATCCGTAAGCTGGAAAGTCCTTTTCTTGAAAGAGGTGTAAGTGATATATAATAAATGCCAGTCTTGGAGGAATTCGCTTATAATTATGATAGCAAAATGTAGGGGTGCCCACCTAGTCGCCCAATGTTCCCCACGCTAAGGTTAAAATCTGTTAGAGGTATCTTGACAGTTGCTGTTTTCAAAAAGAGTTTTTTGGTTTTCTCCCATGCAACACGCAAATTCAGGAAACCACATCTGAAAGTCTTTCAAGAAGACATCTTCTTAATTCCTTTTGGATTGTTGTTCGTGGCAGGCATAAGTGAAAAAAGAGGTACGTCAGTGTTCTAAAACATGTAGGCCTTTAGTGGTTATCCCTTGGTAAAATTGAATTGCTATTTTTAAATATTCACCTGTTAAATTAGGCTAGGTTTGCATTGCTTTTATAGAAATAAAATACTTAAAAATAAAATCCCATATTTTTAAATATTTCAATAGATATTATGCACGAATTATGTAATATATATTAATAAAAAAATATAGTAATAATAATATAATGTTGCTTTCTAATGCAGCTGGTAAACATTTAACAGCTTGGTCTTGATTTGCCTGAATAAGGCAAGCGCTGCAAAGACGTTACTCAATTTGCATTATCCAGGAGGCGCGTATAACTTGAAGATAAGCCACGGACGCGGAGTAACAATGCCCCCGCAACGCTCTACGATCTTATTAGGATCGGGACCTACGGTTTAAAGTGGTTCGAACCACTACAAACATCCATGGCACCGCCGGTCCGAACCCGGAAACCTGTGGTACCGAGCGCCAGGTGCTAGCCACTCGGCCATTCAGGCCATAATAACATAATGTAATATAATAATCTAATACAGAAAACATGAATTATTTAATGTTTATTTACTGAATAGTGAAGCCCTTTTAAATAATAACAATTTTTATCGGGAAAATATTTTTTAACTATGTAACCATGCTTCTTCCTACGTACTGGCAGGAGCGCCCCCTCCACTTGAGGCATTCAGGACAAATGGTCAGTTGGCCTACATACTCTCACCCGAAGAGGAAGTGCATTTCGCGCACCTTGTGCGTATCCGAGTTTCGGGTTTCCGGCCTTAGAAGTGGAGTCCTTCCACGAATCTATAATTATATGTCTTTAAATGTGTTAAATTTTGTATGTCTCTAATTGTATATGTGTGGTATTTGTGTATGTGTCAATAAAGTTGTGAATTCTCAAACCTGTGCCTCAAGAATCTCAACCGAATCACACTCAGTTACTATCTGGTTGCCCCACCTGCACACTACAACTGTAGATAAACTTAATAAAAAACAGAGTTTAAATTAGTGTTTTTAGAAACTTAAATAAAAGAAGAAAAAGAAATGATTTAAATATAAGTTTAAATTAATGGTTAGAATTTATTTTTCAGTTTGTACGTAAGGTTTCAAACATTTATTTTAAAATATGAAACTAAACATATCGCTTTTCAAACAAACTGCAGCGCCTCAAAAGAAAATAAAAATTGAACTTCATTTTCCTTTTACATTTAAAAAACGAATATTGTTTAAAAATTAATATTCTAGTATTATTTTTAAAAACATTTCAAAATCTAATTACGATTTTAAAGATAAAATAATTGTATATATGATCGTTGAAATATTTCAATTCTTCACAATTTCAACCATGGACTACTAAAGGCAAATAATAAACGAAATAGCATTTATGCAGATAAAATGTGGTTCTGAATTTGAAAATAATTTCGAATTTATGTAAATCCCTGGAATATTTAAGATGATAAATTTAAATCACGTAGTAGAATGATATAAATCAAGATGATGACTTTCCTTGAGATGATAAATTTATCTAATCAAACACAGAAGCAATTTCCTCTTATGACTTTAAACAGTAATTTGAAAATCTTCCGAACAGGAACAATGTTTATTTATGCAGATTAAATGAGCTCAAGACTTTTAATGTGTTTTGACCGCATTTGATTAAATTTCTTGAAGAATGTTATTGGAAAATATAATGGCCCTGGTACATTAAATATTGCATCTTAACTGTCAGAATCTTTCCCCATTGTATTATCATCAATTATCAATTTATAAAATTAATTCTTCCAATATTTGATGAATGTTATTAATTTATTTGCAATATATTTGCCTGTTTTATAGTTTTAATGATTATTTATTTAATTAAAAAAATTTAATTATAATGTCTACTACGTAATCTCTAATTTTGACACATCATATTTTACTACTACTTTTATAACATTATTGAATAATTATAGACTATTCTTCTATTCAGAAACTCTTGAATAGACATATTCCTTTAGACAAACTGGATCGGATTGTAGCATTCAGGTAATAATAACTAATAAGCTTGCTGGGCTTAAATATTCACCTCCACTTGGTGGCATATCACTATTTATGTAGATTAAATGAATTATATATATTAAATGAATGATAGTCATTAATTTGGAAAAATAGAGAACTTCCTGGGGATAGTGACACTCATTTATCATCAGATTGTCTGATTGTAGTTTCACAATGGGAATACAATATCACAATTAGTCCGATACTTATTTGCTGGCTGTAAGTAGCGGACAGAAGGGCTCAGGTACGATTCTACTAGTGGCGTTCGTTGCAGTTATTCTTTTCAGAAATGAGCAATAATAAATTTGAACTGTTTTTCGTAAAAGCAAATCTATTGTCGTAAATCTTGAATCACGTTTACGACCTGACTCGAGGCCCAGTGGCAACGGGACAAGTTAGCGTGCATCAGGATTGGGGTTCGAATCATCTGACGGCATCATTATTCCGAGAGATAGACAGATCGAAAGGCTGTTTTCAGAAACTAGAAGACTCGACGGCGATTGTGACAATGTGTATAGTAATGCTACTTGGTGGAAGTTTTCAGGGTTTTCTCCAATTCGACATGCAAATGCGGGGCAGTTACCCTTGAAAATTCTTCCGTGATGTGATGTTCAATATCTTGCCTCATTACTCGGACTACCCGGTGGGAATTTTCCGGGTTTTCTTTATAATATATGCAAATGCAGGGCAGTTCCCCTAAAAGTCTTGTTGGAATGCACTGCGCTCATTCTCTGCGTCACGAAGCCAAGCCACACTTTTCTACCTACGGATGCTTCGTCACAGCAGAAGTTGCCCCCGCCTCCCTCCTTCCATAGGACTACACGTGTCCTTGGACTTTGTCTAGATGTTGCTGTCTACCGTGTAATAAGAAAAAAAGTAGCATAATATCACTTTTTTTTTTTTTGAGATTTAATTAGTATAATTTATTTCCCTTATATTATTTTTTGTTAGTAAATAGTTAAGTTGTATTAATATATTTAATACACATAGAAGATAGTCTAGCATTTATTTATTATTAAATATTCAATACGTGATGAAGCATTTCCTCTTTCCTAGAGCTCAGTACCACAGGGAGAGATTCGTTAGGAATTTTTTAATATCACAACAACACGCATTTCTATTTTACTGAAGGCGGGTAGAGTACAAAGCGATGCAGTGACTGCAATATTCAGGTTAATAGAGATGTATATTTACATAAATATTCAATATATGCATGACCCTTTTCATAATTGGCCAGACTGACCCGTTGAATAGAGGGTTGCATTCACCAACTAACGTTCGAAACATTGTACACATATTCGAATCGAAAACTTTTGCGACTATGTAGGGAATGGGCGTGATAAATAAATTCGTTGGAAAGACTTTCTATTGGGTTCTATAAAGAGAGAAAAGAGATAATCAACTTGTTATATACCCGTTTCTTTGGAGTGATCGTTCTAAACGACGGGTGTTGAATATCAGGTTGACTTTCTTCTCACTTTTTAGAACTCAATAGAATGTTTGCTATGCAATAATCACATTTTGAAACGACATTACCCAGAAACAGATATCTAACATGTTGTAAAGCGAAAAATAAATTTTTGAAATATTGGTAGAAATGTGAAAGACAAAAATTCGGGTGCCAGAAGTTTTGGGTTTACTACTGTGTCCAAAAAGTAAGACAAATTTTCAAATTTAAAATTCCCGGGACCTATGGAATTTAATTGTTTTTCCTTTTTAGGTTGCTGGCACTGTCCTTGACGTCTGTGTGAAATTTGGTGTCAAAATATTCATTAGTGTTTGAGTTACGCTCGGTTTTGTGAGACACTAACACTGATTCTGGCGATTTTTGAAATGCCTGAATTCATTGAGCAAGGAACTTGCATTCAATTTTCTTTGCGGAAACGTATAGAGTGTTGCGTATAGAAGGCATTCGGTGAGCATTCCTATATCGGAAAGAAATGGTACAAACAGTTCAAAGAAGACAGAGAACGCATTGAAGATGAAGAGTCTCTGGTCGACCATCCACCTCAACCGACGAAGTTCACGTCCAAAAATTAAAGATTTGGTGCTTGCAAACCGTCGATTTACAATTAGAGACCTTGCTGATGAGGTTGGAATTTCAAAAGGATCGGTTAGTTCTATTTGAGCCTCAAACGAGTCAAATCTCGATTGGTACCGAAAACACTGAATGCGCCAGCTCTCACTGCATTGATTCTTCATGACTCTTTCGCCAAAAATGAAATCCATATCGTTTTACAATCACCCGTATTCACACGCGTGACTTCTGGTCATTCTCAAACTTGAGTTTAGGGAATAGCCAGAAGACCACTCCGGGGACACCGTTTGAATCGATTAAAGAGATTCAACGTGAATCGCCGGGTGATTTGAAGGCCATCCCTGCCGACGACTTTAGCATGCATTGAGGATTGAAAAAGTTGGCACAAGTGCATTGTGTCCGGAGGGGATTGCTTTGAAGGCGATGAAATAAATTTGGAACAATAAATAAAGAGTATTTGAAAAAAAAAAAAAAAATTGGGCTTCCTTTTGAGTACAGTATAGTTTATGTGTTAGTAGTATGTGTTTATTACTGTCTTTTATTTATATGTAATAAAAATGTATGTTTCAGAATAATAGTTTAGATTGCAAAATAAAATTTTACGCCAAAATTAAAATACAACTTGACATCTGAAAAATAACTTCTATAACATTAATTTATTATACATTATCTTAATAGTAAGATGCATTATCAATAATATATTTTTTTATCACTTAACTTAAAATAATCTTTTTTAAGTCATAATCATTTTGCGAACAAAATATTTTTCTTATATAACACATTTATAAAGGACATAGGTAAAACATGTATGCATTCCTTTCACAGAATAGTGTGTCTAAAACATTTTTAATGCCCTAAGGAAGTTATTTTTAAAAAATTCATTATTGTTTGTTGTGATTATAGTGTTTAATTTTCATTTACTTAAAAAAGATCATAATCTAATAATCTGTTTAAACTGTTTAACATAATCTAATCATAATCTGTTAATCAATAATAATCTGTTTCTATAAATAATTTTGGTAACATTTTTAAAGCAAATAATTTTTTCTATGTATTACAAAATGAATATATCTTATTTCTTATTACTAAATATTTGTTTAAAAGGCTTTGTCGTTAATTTTTTTTTTTTTGTGTTTAAAAAAAACGCAATAATCATTGTAGTTTTTTTTTTTTCTATGATTAATAAAAAATTAATAATCAAGAAAAAAAAATTTCCCGCCTTTTCATTTCTTTGAATAAAATAAAAACAGAACTTCTTAAAATGTAAATGCATTAACAGAAAAGTAAAAAATATAATTTAAAAGGAAATAATACACATAGGTTTTCGGAAATTAAGAAAATATGTGGATTTTTTTTCAAAGTTATTTTTATTTCAATTCTACTCATAAAGGAATTAGTAAGTGAATGAGATTTAATAAGGCGAATTTTTTTATTTGAAGGGATAAGTTTATAATTAAAGAAATTATGTAAAGCAGAAAAAAAGAGAAAAAGAGCGAAAAAAAGAATAAAAGAGACACTTTAAGCTTATAATTTCTTTAATTATAAGCTTAAATGGACTCTCTTAAAAATGGCTCTGTTTTATACATATCGATTGTGTCATCTCTCATTTATGTATCTCACGAACAACTCTTCTTTGGACAATGAGGGACATATGAGTTGTCGTATGAGAGAAACCCTAAAAATTCCTTCCAGATAGCCAAGACTGTCTAAGTGAAAAGTTTCAGAGATGCTGTAACAATCACCATCAAGTCTACTTTTTTTTTTCTAAAACTTTTTTTTTTTGTTCTAATGCAGCTGGCAAATACTTAGACAGCTTGGTCTTGATGCCCTTAAGTCAAGCGCTGCACAGACGTTACTCACCTTGCATTACCCAGGGGGCGCGTGTAACTTGAAGATAAGCTACGGACGCGGAGTAAAATTCCCCCGCAACGCTTTACGATCATATTAGACCAGGACCTACGTTTTAAAGTGGACTACGAACCACTACAACACGTCCATGGCACCGCTCGAACCCGAAACCTGGGGTACCGAGCGCCAGAGCGCTAGCCACTCGGTCATTCAGGCCCTGTTTCTAAAACTAGTGATCTTAAAAATTCTCACACGTGATTTCAAACTCCTTCTAAGTCCTCCTTTCTTCCCTAGACCATAAATTGAGCAAATGATGTTTTTAATTCAGTTTATATTTTTCTATGTTTTTGAAATGCCTGTCTTTAAACCTAAGCATATTAAAAGACAATTTAAGAAAAATAAAATAGTAAAAGACGGAAGGACACGGAACAGCCTACAGTAGACCCCGAGTAGCCTGGAGAGGATGAAAATTGCTTTCCGGGAGGAATTTTTAAGGGTAACTGTCTCGCATTTGCTTCGAATGGAAGAAATCCCAGAATAACTCTCATCAGACAGCCTGATTGTTCCTCTTACGTATGCCTCCCAAAGACAATGATGGAAGAACACTGAAGGATAATGTTATGTAACAAATTGCCTACCGGCGGAGAAGATGGACATTACTTACTGGGAGGATTTTAAAGGTAGTTGTCTCGCATTTGAAAGTCGTGGGAGAAAATTCGGAAAACCACTCCCAAGACAACTTGACTGTTCCTCTTTCCGGGATGTATGGCACGGAATGTACAATGATGAAAGGACATCGGAAAGGGAACGGAAGGATACCGAATAACCGATCGATGTCGGATAAGATGATGTACTTTCCTGGAGGATTTTTAAGGGTAGCTGCCTCGCACTTGCATGGCGTAGGGGAGAAAATCCGAAAACTCCCAGTAATCATGACTATTCCACTTACGTATGCCATCGAATGTTAATGATGGAAGGACGCTGAAAGACAATGGGAGGAAACGAATGAGCCCACCGATTGGGGAATATGGACATTATTTTTCAGCAGGATTTTTAAAGATAGCTGTCTCGTATCTGCTTCTCGTAAGGAAGTAAACCATAAATAACTCTCTGACCAGGTGAGAATCGTTTTATACACATTGTCATAATAGCATGCATTTTAATTTCATGTATTTAAACACTTAAAATACATGTAACATGTATTTATTAATTTTAATGCTGAGGGGAACATGTATGGGAGTTTAATAGGAGTTTTAACATGTATTTTATTATATTTGAAATGGTAGAAAACCAGGAATAATTCCCTCATCAAAAATAATATTATC
The DNA here is from genome assembly GCA_021605095.1 of Caerostris extrusa. Lineage (NCBI taxonomy): Eukaryota > Metazoa > Arthropoda > Arachnida > Araneae > Araneidae > Caerostris > Caerostris extrusa. The sequence goes on along the minus strand of BPLR01000047.1, from coordinate 19,749 downwards.
AAATTGTAGAGAAGGCTGTTATCATGATATATAACTATTTTTATATTGATGTCATGATATTAAACTTTCTCTACACTTTTTTAACTTAGATTTGATTTATTTATTTTTAGTCGGAGAATTTTATATTTCATTTCACCATCTGGAATTATTTGTACTTTTATCGAATTCATTAAAATACTGAATGGCGCTGATGGGCCAATGCAGAGAGCCCTTGTGTCAAGTGCAAACAAATTGTCATTTAAAAGGCAGCCTAATGCATTTAAAATCGCCGGAGTGCGGGCGTCGGATTCGCGCCCTCCCGTGTCCAATTACACGGGCAGGCATGAAACCAATCTCCGACAGGAATGGAACTCATTATTCACCGGCCGCCCTGAAACTGCGAGGCCGCGGGTATTGGCACGCATTCACGTCGCGACAAGAGAGATTTATGATGCGCTCCCCCCCCCTCAACTATTCCAGACGTAACGCTGACCACTGGGATGGCATCGCATTCCTTGACCATCCCTGCGGAAGAAATACTTTTTTTTCCCTCAACTCGACATTCTGCTTCAAATTCATTTCAGACTCTGGATACATGCTGGATTTGTACATAGCAATGTTATTTTTCGTAAATTTAATTAATGCGTTAATAAGTTTGTAATAAACTTAATTTACTTCGTTAATAAGCTAGTTAAAAAGTTTATTAAAAAAGCTAATAAGTTGGTTACAAATTATAAGAGATCATCCCTTGACCCTTGCTGCCGAAGAAATACTTTTCCCTTAAACTTACTATACTGCTTCGAATTCATTTCAGTAAGCGGATACATGCTTGGTCTGTACATAACAATGTTATTTTTTCCATGAGTTTAATTTATACGTTAATAAGCTTTAATAAAGCGTAATTACATGCTTGGTCTGTACATAACAATGTTATTTTTCCATGAGTTTAATTTATAGTTAATAAGCTTTTAATACGTTAATACGCGTAAGCGGATACATGCTTGGTCTGTACATGTTATTTTTCCATGAGTTTAATTTATACATAAGCTTTAATACGTTAATACGCGTAAGCGGATACATGCTTTCTGTACATAACAATGTTATTTTTCCATAAGTTTAATTTATACGTTAATAAGCTTTAATACGTTAATACGCGTAAGCGGATACATGCTTGGTCTGTACATAACAATGTTATTTTTCCATAAGTTTAATTTATACGTTAATAAATTTGTAATAAAGTTAACCATTTAGTTAACAGGCAAGTTAAAAGTTTATTAAAAAGTTAACAAATTGGTTACAAAGTATGAGAGAAAAGGCAACTAACTTTCATTTCAGTGTCTGGATAAATGGTCCATCTGTACATAACAATGTTATTTTTTCATGAGTTTGATTAATATGTTAATATATTTGTTATAGAGTTAAACATTTCGTTATGAAGCTTGTTAAAAAGCTAATAAATTGGTTGCTATTTATGACACTGACCATTGTGATAGCATTGCATTCCTTAACCATCGCTTCAGAAGAAATGCTTTTTACCCTCAGCTCGCTATTCTGCTTCGAATTCATTTCAGTGTCTGGGTACATGCTGTATTTGTATATAACAATGTTGTTTTTTTAAGTTAATTAATACGTTAATAAATTTGTTATAAAGTTAACGAGTTTGTTAACAGGTTAGTTAAAATGTTTGTTAAAAAGCTAAAAAATTGGTTAAAAGTTATAAGAGAACATTTCTTGACCATCACTGTGGAAGAAATGCTTTTTCCTCGACTCTGTATTTTGTTTTAAATACATTTCAGGTCTGGATACATACGCTATCTGTACATAGCAATATTATTTTTTAATGAGTTTAATTAATACGTTAATAAATATGATATAAAGTTAGCGAATTTGTTAACAAGTTAGTTAAAAAGTGTATTAAAAAGTTAACAAATTAGTTACAAAGTATGAGAGAAAAGGCAGCTAACTTTCATTTCAGTGTCTGGATAAATGCCCCATCTATACATAATAACGTTATTTTTTAAGTTTAATTAATATGTTAGTATATTTGTTCTAAAGTTAACCATTTCGTTATCAAGTTTGTTAAAAGGTTTTTAAAAAAGCTAATAAATTGGTTACAAATTATGAGACTGATCACTGGAATGGCATCGCATTCCTTGACCATGGCTGCGGAAGAAATGCTTTTTCCTCAGTTTGCTATTCTGCTTCGAATTCATTTCAGTGCCTGGATACATGTTCGGTCTATCCATAACAATGTTATTCAATTCCTTTTATTAGCTCACACTCTACCCATATATATCTTGTTCAAATTTTCAATCGTTCATAAAATACTTTTTTATTCATCCACTCAAGTTCAAATGCATTTTTTAACTTGTAGTGGACGACACTGGATGGAAATACAGTTTTTTCAAATATTAATTCATTAGTTAAATTTAATTAATTAATTTTTTTTTTTTAAATTTAAATTGCATATATCTACCAATAGATGGCGCCAGATAAACTTAAAAAAATGAATGAAAATTATTTATAAAGGACTTTCTGCAATATAGAGAAAAAAAGTAGGAATTGACTTAAATTTTTTTATATTACTTGTTTTTCCATGAGTTTAATTAATACGTTAATAAATTTGTTCTAAAGTTAGCGAGTTTGTTAACAGGTTAGTTAAAAAGTTTATTTAAAAAATCTAATAAATTGGTTACAAATTATAAGAGGAACATTCCTTGACCATTGCTGCGGAAGAAATACTTTGCCTCAGCTCCGTATTCTGCTTCGAACTCATTTTAGTGCCTGGATACATGGTTGGTCTATACATAGCAATATCAATTTTTTTTTCATGAGTTTAATTAATACAATTAATTTAATTAATACGTAAACAAATTTGTTATAAAGTTAACGAGTCCTTTAATAAGCTAGTTAAAAAGTTTATTAAAAAGTTCACAAATCGGTTACAAATTATAATAGAAAAGGCGAATGACATACTGATTAAAATCTGTAAAGATTACAATTTTGTTGTTGTTGTCTGTGGGCTTCGTATTCCACTTATTCACTTATTACTTATTTACGTCCTTACGGGAAGACTTTAAGGATAGCTGCCCCACATTTGCTTGTAGGGTGAGAAAAAATCCGGAAGATTCCTCTGATTATTGATGCAAGATGCTTAGCACACATTGTCAAAATCGCCATCGAGTCACCTTGTTTCTTATCAGACTTGATAGACAAACATCTAGACCAATTCCAAGAAAGGGGGAGGGAGATTCTGTTGTGAGAGGGCCCTTAGTTAGAAGGCTCCGTGACTCTGAAGAAGGAGGGCACTCCCCTTCCGGTAGAACGTTTAGGGGGAACTACCCCCTCCTTTGTGTATCGTATAATAAGCAGCTAATTCTGATTACCTGGAAAAATAATAGGCTAGGAGGGATTGGTTTGTCATTCTACGGTCATTTTGTGCTCACTTTAGGATAATTTGACCATGACCGTGACAGTTTAATGTGGATTTCGAACCACTAACCAATACCCATGCCACCCCCAGGACTTGAACCTGAAGCCTGTGGTGCCAACCAATAGGCTACCAGGCCGCTAAAGCCTGGGATATAGATTATTATTAGATATGATTCGGCATTACCAATTGCAGAAAGAATAATTTTTAATATTGGCAAATTTTAATAGAAAAATAATTATCAGGGAGAAGGAATATAAAGAGAAAATTTTCAGTGAAAATGATCAATATAACAACATCACAACAAACAACATTTAGTTAAAAGAATTTAAAAATTTTTTTTAAATAATTTTAAATTAAAAATTATTAGTTTAATTATAAAAAATCAATACAGAATGTAATATTCTTAATTAATCGAAACTTTTATTTGTTCACATTTTATAATAATTAATGAACGATAAACACCAAATTAAAAAAATAAAAATATATAATTAAAAGCAAGGAATTAAAAGAAAGCAAATATATAATTGGTTAAAATCTGGATTTTTTTTTTGTAAAAGCGTCAAAATATTAATTTTTTTTTGTGTCTGCACTAGAAATAGTATCCGTAAGAAACTTAAAATCGACCCAGTTCATTTTCCATGTCTTAACATCGACTCATTGACTTAAAAATCAGAAAGTTAAAATCGACATTTCTAAAAAAGATTTCTTAAAGACCTACTATTTATACGAATTATTAGATAAATTAAATTCTAAAACTTCAACAACAAATAAGAAAGTGCTTTTAATTTTTTTAAAGTTTTATTTAATTAATTTTGAATACATTTGTTTTAAAAGCAATAATACACCATAAACAAATAAAAATTACTCACAAAAAGTTTTGCAGAAGAACAATTAAACTCATTAAATATTTTGAATTTCAAATTAGCAATTGTTGGTTCGATATCCCACTTGACAAAGGAGGATACCCAAATTAACTATTAGGTTCGATATCCAATTTGTTGGAAGTGTACATCTAATTTATCCGTGAAATTGGATATCTAACCAATAAAGTTGGTTGTAATTCTAGGAGCTTTGAAAATACTTAAATTTAAATTTTGAAAACACTTACATTTAAAAAAAAAAAAGGAATTTGGAACCCTTTTGTTCCATTTTTCTGCACTAAAAATTATAATATTTATTCTTATTTTTACAATAAATTTCAAAGAGAAATAAAAGAAATATAATGCTCAAAAGCTGTCTAAAAAATTCGAAGAAGGTATAGAAAACAGAAAAGTGGACTCACAGCTATTACCTCAAAAAATCCTCACGGTTTATGGCCTTTAAAATGTTTTACGTTTATATATATGTATCCATACAATCATGCCTACACACACATATACACTCAAGAGCCAAAACATTATGACCACCCCTAAATTTTGCAATGAACTCGCCAGGATGACGTGGAAGGCACGTGATCAGGTGGAAGTGGTATTTAACTGCAGCTGGAGAGTCTGAAGAATCATTCTTTCACTTACTTCTGTGTGTGATGGGAAAGGCTGCGGATCTAAGCGACTTTGATAAAGGGCAGATTGTAATGGCTCGAAGGCTCGGAACAAGTATTTCGAAACTGCACGACTCGTGGGTTGTTCGCGATCTACAGTTGTTAGTACTTATGTAAAGTGGATGAATGACGGTGAAACCAGCAATAGACGACATGGTGTTGGACGTCCACACGCTATCAAAGAATCATCGGAGACATTCTCGCATGGTGAAGCACAACCGGAGCCAGACAGTGGCTCAGCTGACAGCCCAATACAATGCAGGGCCAAGTAGAATAGTATTGGAGCACACTGTTCAGCGGACACTTTTGGATATGGGGCTACGCAGCAAACGTTCCACTCGAGTGCCTTTGCTGACAAAGCGTCATCACCAACTGCGCCTGCGCTGGAGCCCGGGAGCATCGTGACTGGCCCATGGATCAGTGGGAGAGAGTTGCCTGGTCAGATGAATCACGGTTTGTCATTCATCACACCGATGGCCGTGTCAGGATACGCCGTCTTCCAGGCGAACAGTTGCTCCCTCAATGCACAGTAGGTCATACACAGGTCGGTGGTGGAGGTATTATGCTTTGGGGGACGTTCTCTTGGGCGTCTCTGGGACCCGTGGTTGTGGTAAGAGCAGACCATGAATGCTACAGGGTAAACATCTGGTACAATCTGTCTCCGGCCATCTACCAAGGACTTGTGGCATCCATGCCAAGGGCGGGTTGAAGCTGTGTTGCAAGTGGGCCAACTCGTTATTGACAGGTGGTCATAATGTTTTGGCTCTTGAGTGCATATCTATATCTATCCATTCATCTATCTCTCTATATCTATCCCATAGATATATAAACATTCAGGGCATCGCCGGAACTCAAACACTCGAAGCTTGTGGCACAGAGCGTGAGTCACTCAGCCATCATCAGACCCCCATATATATATATATTATATATGAGGTCTGATGGCTGAGTGAGTTCAAGTGTTTGAGTCCTGACGATGCCCTGGATGCTTTATAGTGTTTCAGAATCCACTTTAAACCATAGGTTCCAGTCTAATACGACTACGGATTTTATATGGCTTTGACCGTAGGGTTGACAAACCCTACCCCGTAAAAAGAAAAACATCTCATATTCCGCAATCTGCCAGCAGACAGATAGCCTTGGCTGTTGACCCATTGAAGAATAATATTGGATTTGAATATATATTTTTCGATTGATGTTTCTCTCCTTACCATAAGACATGTTTTCTGCCCATAAGAATCTTGATTTACTACATATTCTACAACGCCTTTAAAATGTTAAAGAGAAAAACAATAGAAAAATCACGTGAACTAATTACTTAATGAATATTTTTAATAGTATAGTATTTTAAGTTAAAAAATAATTTCTAAATTTCTAACGAAGTATATTCAAAACCGTGATATTTAGTCTTGGATGTGTTCTAATTATATAAATAATATTAGATAAAATCATTTGGATATTCTAAGCAAACTATTTGATTCGCGTCGAAAATTATGTAGAAATTAGTATAAAAATTAGTCAGAAAACTTCATACCTAAATCGTATCTGAGAAGTTTTGAATGTTTTATTTGGGCTTAAAATATATTTCTTATAATAATTTTTTCAAAATGTGAACATTAAAGCTAAAAACCCATTCTGTATAATTTACAATAATTTAAATTTTTTGATTTTTTTTCACATTTCTTGAAACTGTAATAAGAATTACAAAATGTGAAACAAAACCTTTTGTAAGACTTTTGTTCTTTGCATTAATGAATGACATAAAAATTATTGTTAATTTCTAAATGTTTAATCATTGAGTAAATCTTTTTTTTAAATAAATATTCAAATAAAATTTTACTACAATTTACAATTTAAAAATATATAAATCCTCAAAATCCCCATCATCATATTTTAGTTATTATCGCAAATATTTATTTTTAATAGATTATTTGTATTTATTTTATAAACACTCCTGAAATTCTTAAATTAATATTTTAATAGTTTAATTTCATCTAAAGAAATAAACCTTTTGCTTGATTAAAAATAATCGAAATAATTTTTTTTTGTGATTTTTGGATGGCATCAAATGAAAAAAATAATAAATTTAAAAATATTTTCTATGATACTTTAAGCAACCTTAAGAAAACTTATCATTTTGCATTGCCAAATATCTCGCCAATCCGTTCATCAAGATCGCCAAGTTGACTATATTTTCAGTTCCTACTATTAGCTCACACTCTCCCTATATATATCTTGTTCAAATTTTCAATCGTTAATAAAATACTTTTTATACATCCATTCAAGTTCAAATAATTTTTTGAAACTTGTAGTGAATGGCACTTGATGTTAATGCAGTTTTTCTTCAAATATTAATTCATTAATTAAATTTAATTAATTTATTTTTGTGTTTTTAGATTTAAGTTGTATGTATCTACCAATAGATGGCGCCAGATTTAAGATGAAAATTTCAACTTTATTTATAAAGGGCTTTCTGCAATATAGTGAAAAAAAAAGAAATTCGATAAATAGAACTATTTAAAAAGACACATTAGTATAAAAATAAATAATACTATAAATGCACAATTATTTACAAAACAGGGTCATAAAAATATTAAAAATTTGATATTAATTTTTTAAGAAAAAAATCTTTTTTAAATAAACCTTTTACCTATTTTGTGAATAATAATACAGATGAATTATTATTTCAAATTCTCCATTAGATAATATATATATAACTTGCTATTTCTTTACAAAATACATTTAGGATTGGTTTAATAAAAATGGTTTGGTTTATTTTCAGATCAAAATTTACAAATTGAAGGAAAAAGCGTTTTCTCTCAAGGTTTTTAAACTTTTTTATTAAAAAAAATCATTTGAATAAAATATTTTTTGATAAAGTTTTGTGTAGAAATGAAATGACTGTTGAAAATGAAAAATATTTGAAGATATCTGTTATATTTAATTTTTATCCTTTTATAAAAATAAGCAGAAAATAGTTATAGTCCAACGCATTTGAATTATGTAGCAAACAAGAAATGTATCCATATTTTATGTTTTTTAATTAAATGTATTGCTGTAATAAAAATAGCTTCAAAATGTTGTCCAAAATATCAGTTAATATCAGGGTGGAGTCAATTTCTAAACTAGGACAGAAAATAATGCATGTTATTTTTCCTGTTATTTTTTCCATCAGATATTCGTACTTGTTTTCTGATTGATTAAATGGCATGATACATTACCATTATGAGCATGACTCATGAATGAATCAGCAATATGGGTCGGAAAAAGCATATAGTAATATTATATGTCTGCATTCGACTCATAATAACTGTAATAGAGAAAAAATAATAAAAGTAATCAGAAAATATGTTACCCTAATAGTAACATTTTAATCTCTATAAGCATAATAAGCAAAATGTAATCTTATGATTACTTATTTCTTTATAAGCTGATTTTTTTAAATTATTATTCGTAATAATCAATTTTACATGCGTCTAAATAAAAATTAATCCTATATAGTAATACATAAATAATTTCTAAAAATTACAAATTTAATTTAAAAAAATTATCTTTTTATAAAGAAAATGTAGCATTTATTGTTTACTAATAATGGAAAAGTCTTAATTTGTTACAAAATTATTATTTTTCTACGGATTGTTTTTGTAATGTTTTTCAAATTGTGTATGAAATAAATATATTTTTGAAAAATTATTTATACCAAAAACACTGAATTATTTATATGACTATCATAAAAAACTAATAAATTGTCTTATAACAAATATATCAAATGCAATGAATTATTTTTATCACTAGCTTATCTACTTTTCTATGCATACTTAATACAGTAAAATAACATTATTATCTACAAAACTAACATAAAATAATAATTACGACGAAATTTATCTGATTTGAAATAATTTTGTTAAAAAAATCGAAGTATAGAAATAATGATAGATTTACAACAAAATAAAGCCAACACCTTTCGAAGTATAAATAAATGAATATACAAAAAAAAATTGTAGTATTGTGAATTGAGCAACTTGATTGTAACTAGGAGTAGTTAGGTGAGACTTGAGACAGTGAAGTTCCAGAATTCGAAGTTTTATTGATACATGCACAAACATCACTCCCATACAATTAGAGACATATACTATTTAACACATTTAAAGACAGACAATTATAGATTCGTGGAAGGACTCCACTTCCAAGCCGAATACCCGATACTCAGGTTTGTGGTGGAGAAGCGCAGTATACTACCTGTCTGGGTGAGAGTCTGCGTTGAATATATTTCCTCTCGAAGAGACTACAAACTAAACGTTTCTCAGCAGAAGAGAGTGGTAGTGCTGTACTTCCTCGTGTGAAAGTCTCGAGGCCAACTGACCATTTCTCCTGAACAAGGAACGTTCTTGCCAGTGTATAAGAGGAAGTACGATTACAATATTTTACATTATACACTCAAGAGCCGAAACATTATGACCAACCCTACATTTTGCAATGAACTCGCCTGGATGACGTGGAACGTGATCAGGTGGAAGTGGTATTTAACTGGTATTAAGTGGTGGTATTAATCCATGCCAAGGCGGGTTGAAGCTGTGTTGGGGGGGCCCAACCTTATTGACAGGTGGTCATAATGTTTTTGGCTCTAGAGTGTATGTTCAATGAATTTTACGCATTTATATTGTAATGAAAATTTATAACTTTATGAACAAAAAAGCTCACAAATTTAAAAATATGATAAAAAAAAAGTTTAATTAATAGCTTATATGGGAGGAAGCACGGCTTACAAAAAAAAAAAAAAAAAAAAAAAAAAGAAAAAAGAAAGGATCGAGTTTGAAGTAATTTTTGTAACAAAAAAGAATTTGAAGTATAAAAATAGACTGTTTTGCAGCGAAATAGTGTCATTGCCAATTTTAGTAAAAATTAATAACGAGATCAATTTTGTAATAAATGATTTACAAAAAAAAAAAAAAAAAAAATATTAAAAATTAAAAGCGACCAATATCTCAAAAGAAAACTTTCAATTTTTTCTGATTACATAAAGTCATCAAATATGAAATTAAATTGTAACGAACACATTTCCACATTAGGTAATTATTAATAGAAACCTATTTCTGCATTTCGTTTGAAAAAAAAAAAAAGCAAGTACAAGCGTTTAATGTCCTAGATTATGTCAGAATTTTATCACTTCGATCAGTACAGACTTCAATCCGTAAATAAAGTGGAATTATGGAATGGAATTAACTATGGAATTAGCTATTAGGGTATCCATAGCATGAGATGTTAAAACAAAATTCTTTCCAGTAAAGCACCGTCTAACTTGAAAACAAATCAACGAATCATTTCTCGATCGCAGAAATTTGGCGTCAAAACATCAGGACAAATATTTCACATCGTAAGCAAGCAATCGGCCGTGATTAGATAGATTAAAAATACTTTCAATCTGAATATTAAACCGATACTAAGAAGAACGATTTTTCACCTACCCCGATTCATGGAAAGCAAAGGCACACGCGTTGCAAGTTTTGTCCAGATCTTAAGCCATGTCCAAACCAGAGCGAGAATGTTTTGAGCTCGTACATCAAACCAGTAATAATTTGGATAAAAATCGATGCGATTTCGTTTGTCAGCTTTAACTGCCTCTCTGTTGTGCTGGCTTTTGGTCATTCTTCAAAGGATTTACGACCTCCGAAAGATTACAAGGAGATCTCTCTTAAAGAGGCTTGTTTATCAAGCTTAAACTGCATTGCCGGGGTTAGAATGAACATTTAACCAAATGTTTCAAATCTGGACGTGTATTTATGAGAACTGGTTTATACGAGATTCCATACGTCACTTGACACATCTATCATGATTGGACGAAGCGTCAGTAATTGGTGCCGAAATGCATGGCATAATTCAGTTTCGCGCTTGGCAATTGCACGTGTTTAAAAGTAAAGCTTTAAAATTTTTCTTTTTATTTTTAAGCTATTGTTGACTTTATATTTGTAAGAGTTTTTGAAAAATAATCCTGTTATTCTTTTGTAATTATCTAATATAAAAATAAGAATATTTGCCCTCAAAAATATATTACACAGATACAAGAATGGGTGATCACAGAGAAAAACAATGTTTGGTAACTTTTGGTTTTGTAATTATCTTATATAAAAATAAGAATATTTGCCCTCAAAAATATATTACACAGATACAACACAGAGAAAAACAATGTTTTGGTGATCACAGAGAAAAACAATGTTTGGTGATCACAGAGAAAAACAATGTTTGGTGATCACAGAGAAAAACAATGTTTGGTAACTTTTGGTTTGGTAATTATCTTATATTATATAAAAGTAAGAATAATTGCCATCAAAATAATTACACAGATACAAGAATGGTTGATCACAGAGAAAAACAATGTTTGGTAACTTTTGGTTTGGTAATTATCTTATATTATATAAAAGTAAGAATAATTGCCATCAAAATATATTACACAGATACAAGAATGGTTGATCACAGAGAAAAACAATGTTTGGTAACTTTTGGTTTTGTAATTATCTAATACAAAAATAAGAATATTTGCTCTCAAAAATATATTACACAGATACAAGAATGGGTGATCACAGAGAAAAACAATGTTTGGTAACTTTTGGTTTTGTAATTATTTAATATAAAAATAAGAATATTTGCCCTCAAAAATATATTACACAGATACAAGAATGGGTGATCACAGAGAAAAACAATGTTTGGTAACTTTTGGTTTTGTAATTATCTGATATAAAAATAAGAATATTTGCCGTCAAAAACATATTACACAGATACAACACAGAGAAAAACAATGTTTGGTGATCACAGAGAAAAACAATGTTTGGTAACTTTTGGTTTGGTAATTATCTTATATATATAAAAGTAAGAATAATTGCCATCAAAATATATTACACAGATACAAGAATGGTGGATTACAGAGAAAAACAATGTTTGGTAACTTTTGATTTTGTAGTTATCTTACATAAAAGTAACAATAATTGCCCTCAAAAATATATTACACAGATACAAGAATGGTTGATCACAGAGAAAAACAATATTTGGTAACTTTTGGTTTGGTAATTATCTTATATTATATAAAAAAGTAAGAATAATTGCCATCAAAATATATTACACAGATACAACACAGAGAAAAATAATGTTTGGTAACTTTTGGTTTGGTAATTATCTTATATTATATAAAAGTAAGAATAATTGCCATCAAAATATATTACACAGATAAAAGAATGGTGGATTACAGAGAAAAACAATGTTTGGTAACTTTTGATTTTGTAGTTATCTTATATAAAAGTAACAATAATTGCCCTCAAAAATATATTACACAGATACAAGAATGGTTGATCACAGAGAAAAACAATATTTGGTAACTTTTTGGTTTTGTAATTATCTTACATAAAAGTAAGAATAATTGTCACCAAAAATATATGACAGATACAAGAATGGGTGATCACAGAGAAAAACAATGTTTGGTAACTTTTGGTTTTGTAATTATCTAATATAAAAATAAGAATATTTGCCCTCAAAAATATATTACACAGATACAAGAATGGGTGATCACAGAGAAAACAATGTTTGATAACTTTTGGTTTTGTAATTATCTTATATAAAAAATAAGAATATTTGCCCTCAAAAATATATTACACAGATACAAGAATGGGTGATCACAGAGAAAAACAATGTTTGGTAACTTTTGGTTTTGTAATTATCTGATATAAAAATAAGAATATTTGCCCTCAAAAATATATTACACAGATACAACACATGAGGAAAACAATGTTTGATCACAGAGAAAAACAATGTTTGGTAACTTTTGGTTTGGTAATTATCTTATATTATATAAAAGTAAGAATAATTGCCATCAAAATATATTACACAGATAAAAGAATGGTTGATTACAGAGAAAAACCATGTTTGGTAACTTTTGGTTTTGTAGTTATCTTATATAAAAGTAACAATAATTGCCCTCAAAAATATATTACACAGATACAAGAATGGTTGATCACAGAAAAACAATGTTTGGTAACTTTTGGTTTTATAATTATCTTATATTATATAAAAGTAAGAATAATTGCCATCAAAAATATATTACACAGATACAAGAATGGGGGATCACAGAGAAAAACAATGTTTGGTAACTTTTGGTTTTGTAATTATCTTATATTATTTAAAAGTAAGAATAATTGCCCTCAAAAATATATTACACAGATACAAGAATGGTTGATCACAGAAAAAAACAATATTTGGTAACTTTGGTTTGGTAATTATCTTATATTATATAAAAAAGTAAGAATAATTGCCATCAAAATATATTACACAGATACAAGAATGGTTGATCACAGAGAAAAACAATGTTTGGCTACTTTTGATTTGGTAATTATCTTATATTATATAAAAGTAAGAATAATTGCCATCAAAATATATTACACAAATACAAGAATGGTTGATCACAGAGAAAAACAATGTTTGGTAACTTTTGGTTTTGTAATTATCTTATATTATATAAAAGTAAGAATAATTGCCATCAAAATATATTACACAGATACAAGAATGGTTGATCACAGAGAAAAACAATGTTTGGCTACTTTTGGTTTGGTAATTATCTTATATTATATAAAAGTAAGAATAATTGCCATCAAAATATATTACACAGATACAAGAATGGTTGATCACAGAGAAAAACAATGTTTGGATACTTTTGATTTGGTAATTATCTTATATTATATAAAAATGTAAGAATAATTGCCATCAAAAATATATTACACAAATACAAGAATGGTTGATCACAGAGAAAAACAATGTTTGGTAACTTTTGGTTTTTGTAATTATCTTATATTATATAAAAGTAAGAATAATTGCCCTCAAAAATATATTACACAGATACAAGAATGGTTGATCACAGAGAAAAACAATGTTTGGCTACTTTTGGTTTGGTATTTTTATATTATATAAAAGTAAGAATAATTGCCCTAAAAAAATATATTACACAGATACAAGAATGGTTGATCACAGAGAAAAACAATATTTGATTACTTTTGGTTTTATAATTATCTTACATAAAAGTAAGAATAATTGTCACCAAAAATATATTACACAGATACAAGAATGGTTGAGCTCCAGAAAAACCAATGTTTGGTAACTTAATTAACCATTGCCTCAAGGATTGCTGTTAGCCCTTAATCAAATTATTGACAATGGGTGATTCTTTTGCTTCGATAGATTTTTTCGGCTGAACCCAAATATTTAATAGATGTCCGGTTACGACTATTCTAGGCAGTTTCATTACATTAGCATCCGATTGGATGGGTGGCTGTGATGGTCTTGATGCATAAAGAATCGCGGAAGTTCTCGAATAAGATCTAGGAGATACAATTTGTCTTATGGTGAAATAATCTTGAGAAAAATGCCAATATAAAAATGCTATTGAAAAATGAATAACTTGCATTTAAAGGTTTTTTCTATAATGATAAAAATTAAGTGAGAAATGTCAAGATAATATTACAGTAAAATGATAAAGTGATTTCACGACAATTTAATTTTATTGTAAAAATAAATAGCTTAACATGATTGATTCTGTTACAATATACAGTATAAATAATTCCCCTTGTTTATTTTAATGTAATAGTTTTAAATGTAACTATTTTAGTAAAAATTTGCAATTTTTTGATAAGTTTAGAGATAAAAAATTCTTTTGTAGTAGGATTTTTATGTCTTCCAGCTATTGGAGTACGTCATTTTACCTTTAATCTGTTCTAGCATTAAGAACTGGTACATTTTCGATTAAAATCTAGATTTTTATTTTAACATCCCGGAAATTCTTGATGAAAAAGTTAATTATATTAAATTTTACCATTTTCTATTTATCGACTTCTTGCCTTTAAGGATTTTTAACAATGTTTTTTATTTACTTTTACTAAAGAGATGTCTTTTAGCTATCTGTAATTGTGTGTATATATATATATATATAGATAGATAGATATATTTTATTTCCAATGGTAAGGCAATATAAAAAAGGTGGAAAATACAGAAAATGTACACAAAATGAGTTCAGCAAAGTGACAGAAGTCATCGCCTTAAGAGTTCTCTAGCCTGCCGATATCTCGCCATATGAGATTCGCCATGAAGTGCCAGCAACGAATAGAAATGAGCTCTGTTCATTAGTTCTGCCAAATCACAAACAGGGCGGTTTAGGTTGTTGAAAATCCCAATGCGATGTAGATGTTCATTATCAGTTCTTTTTTATTGAGACAAGCCACCAGCAATCCATTACACGCAGGCCAACCCTGACGATCTTGCATCATCAGCCCCTTTGTCATCATCAATTGTAGACCACTTAGCCATATATATCGTTGCCTAGGGTGCCCCACTACACCACCATATATATATAAATTACATAGGGAAGAGGAATAATGCCACTGTTATGTATGAGATAACAGTGTAATAAAGTTCCTACGCCCTATTTGAAGCAAAAATTCATTCAGTAGCAGCAGGGTTACTAGTAGAAAAAAAAAAAAAATTCTCAAAATAATCATTGAAAATAAATCTAAAGTCCAAAAAAAAAGCAAAATTTAAATTAAAAATTTACAATAAGTAAAACACAGAACGTGATTCACTCACTTTAGAGAACAAGTAGCATTTTAATTGTGACATTTATCAACAGAATCTAAAATACTGTCTTTAAAACAACAAAAAATTTTTATTTTCCAAATGCATGATTTCTCATACAAAAAAACTACACCACTAAAATCACAATCGTAAAAATGATGTATTGCTGGCGTCTCACAGTCTTAGAAGTACCACACCAAGAATAGCTATGTCAAATAAAGGAACATGTGCAGAGAATTAAAAGTAGGACATAGAAAACAATTCTCTGGACGCACAATGCTTCTCCCCTTCGCTCTAATTAATAGTCATGTCAAACAAGAAACGGGCAATACTTTCGTCTACGTCTAGCAAGAGGGGGAACGGGGGAATGTTTAGCCATGGGTTTCTTGGTCTCCCTTCATAAATAACACTTCATGTCTTCTGTCTCTGTTTATTGTTGGACTCGATTAGAAGGAATATATCCGAATAAAGAAACCTCGCCTGTCGAACGCATTAAAATAAGAACAAGTCTTTGGCAGAGAAAGTCGAACGTCAATCCCCATGATGTTTTTAAGTACCAATGAATTTTATTAAGTTTGTGTTAATCATTATTTCTAATGTTTAGACTGCCTTAAATGGGGATTCCATTGTTTTGGTAAATGAGTGTAATATTTAACGAATATTTATTTGATTTTCAATTGTAAGACGGGACGAGAATGTTAACAAATGTTTTATAAAAATAATTACGTATGGATATGGATATATAACTTGTATATGTATTTAGAGAAAATGTAATAAGGAATATTATTTTTAAGTTATTTAAAGATTTATCAAAAGGCATTAGGGCTGAGGTCAATTCGCTGGCGGGTTTGTCGTAGACATTGTTACAAAAACGAGAAGTCTCGATGACATTTGTGATGTTCAGCCTCTTGCCCCGATGGCTAGTGGTCTACGGGAAAAATTGATGGTTGTTTTGCGGGTTTTCTCCCTTACGACAAGCAAATGCGTGGTAAATCCCCTAAAAGTCCTTCCGAAAGGCACTGATTTCCTTCTTCAGAGTCACGGAACCAAATCTGGCTTCTACCTAAGGGTTCTCCATCACAATAGAAACTGTTCCCTCCCTTGCATGAGACCACACAGGGTTCTTGGACTTGGTCTAGATGTAGATCGGGGCCTACAGTTTAATGTGGATTCCGAACCCTCACAAACATCCATGCAACCACCAGAATTTGAACCTGAAGCCTGTGGTATCAAAGTTCAGATCTTATGCTAATTGATCATCAGATCTCAAACAATAATGGAAATGAGCTGGGTTCATTAATCCTGCCAAATCACAAAGTGGGGAATCTCAATGCGATATAGATGTATGTTGTTCTTTTTTATTGAGATCTACCATCAGCATTCCATTGCAATACACACAGGCCAACCAGACAATCATGTGGAAAACTGTAGACATAGAACATTGCCCTTGATGCACCACTAGGGTAGGTCTGCATTGCACTCCTAGTATGTATATAAAAATTATTTACATGAAGAGGTAGAATAAAACCATAGTTACGCATATAACAGTATAACAAAGTTCCTACTTCCCATCTAAATCAAAAATGCAATCAGTTGTAGGCAGTATTCCTAATAGAAAAAAATGCTCAAGATAATCATTGAAAATAAATCAAGAATAAAAAAGCGAGCAACATATAAATTAAAAATTTACAATAAGTAAAGCACAGAAAGTGATTCAATAAATCTAGCGAACAAATAGCGTTTTAATTATGTCATTTATCAACATAATCCGAAATGTTGCCTTTAAACGACAGTACATTTTTATTTTCTAAATACATGACTTCTCATACAAAAAAATTACTCCACTAAAATTACAATCTCAAAAAGTGATGTATTGCCAGTGTCTCACACTCTTAGAAGTACCACACCAAGAATGGCTACGTCAAATAAAGGAAGACGCGCAAAGAATTAAAAATAGGACGCGGAAAACAATTCTCTGGACGCACAATGCTTCTCCCCCTTCCCTCTCTAATTAGTCGTGTCAAACGAGAAACGGGCAATACTTTCGTCTACGTCTAGGAAGAGGGAAACAGAGACGGGTTTCTTTGGTCTCCTTCATAAATAACACTTCATGTCTTCTGTCTCTCTGTTTATTGTTGAACTCGATTAGAAGGAATATATCCGAATAAGGGAAACCTCGTCTGCCGAACGCATAAGAAATAAGAACAATTCTTTGGCAGAGAAAGTTGAACGTCAATCCCCCATCGTGTTTTTGTACCAACTCGTTTTATTAAGCTCGTGTTAATCATTATTTCAAATATTTAGACTGCTGAAATGGGGATTTCATTGTTTTGGTAAATTACTGTAATATTTAACGAAAACTTATTTGCTTTTAAACAGTGGAGTTAACGAGAACGTTAACAAATAGTGTATAAAATAATTGCATATGTATATGGATATATCATTTGTATATGTATTGTTCAGAAAAATTTAATAAGAAATGTTGTTTAAAGTTAATAAAAGACTTACCTAGTTGTAAAACCTATGTTTTTTTTGCTTTTTGGGTTTTTTTTTAATGACTACTGTATAGGAAACTGACTGTTGTATAGGAAAACCGGTGGTGCCATGGCTGTTTGTAGTGGTTCAGGTGTCCACTTCAAACTGTAGGTCCCAGGCCAATATGATTGCAGAGTGTTGGGGTATTAGGCTAACAACTCTACCTCACAAAAAATCTAAACACCCTGTATGTTTGTTAGTGGTTCCGGAGTCCACTTTCAACAGTATTATATTCCTGTCTAATTAGCCCAAAGTGTGCGAAAAATGACCTTAGAGTGACAAACCAAACCTTGAGGAATTGCCATAGCCTAATATGCTTCTCGCTTGACAGTTGCAAGTGGGTGAAAAGTAAAACTTTAAAATTTTTACTTTTTCTTCTAAGCTATTGTTGATTTTTATATTTGTAATAGTTCTTGTAAAACAATCCTGTCATTTCTTTTGCAATTATCTTGTATAAAAATAAGAATAATTGCCTTCAAAAAATATATTCCACAGATACAAGAACGGTTGAGCACAGAGAAATCCAACGTTTGGTAAATTGGCTAATGAGCCATTATCTCAAGGATTGCTGTTACCTCAATCAAATTATTGACAATGGGCGATTCTTTTGCTTCGATAGATTTTTCAGCTGTGCCCAAGTCTTTAATAGATGTCCGGTTACGACCTTCTGAGGCGGTTTCATTACATTAGTATCCGATTGGATTGGGGGCTGTAATGGTCTTGATGCATGAAAAAAAAATCGCGGAAGTTCTCGAATAAGATCTATAGGATACAATGTGTCTGACCAATCTTGACTTATAATCTCAGAAAAATTCCAGTATAAAAATGTTTATTGTAAAAATGAGTGATATGTATTTTTAATGGTACAAATTCAATGAGAATGTTAAGATAATATTATAGTAAAATGATATCATGATAAATTAATGTTATTGTAAAAATAAATGCTGATTGGAACGCGATTTATACTGTTACAATGCAGTATAAATAATTTCACTTGTTTATTATAATGTAATGGTTTTAAATGCAATTATTTGAGCAAAACTTTGCTATTTTCAGATAAGTTTAGAGATAAAAATGCAACATGATTTTTATCTCTTATAGTTATTAGTGTCTGATTATTTTTGCCTTTACTCTTTTCAAGCAATAAGAACTGACATTTTCGAATTGAAATCCAGATTTTTATTCCAATATCCGGAAATTCGTGATGAAACAATTGATATTAAATTTCTACGTTTTTCTATTTATGGATTTCTTGCCTTGCATTTAAACAGGTTTTTTTATTTGCTTTTAAAGAAATATTTTTGCGAACTGTAATTGTATGTTTTTTTTTTATTTCCAAATGCTAGGCAATACAAAAAGGGGGAAAATACAGAATAAAAAAAAGGAACAAGAAATGTACACAAAAAGTTAAACCATATTGACCAAAGTCATTGCCTTAAGAGTTTCCAGCTAGTGTATAGCATCTCGGATTCTCCATGAAGTGCCAAGCACCATGGAGATGAGCTGAGTTTTATTAGGGTCTGCCGAATCACAAAAAGGCAGTTTGGGTCGTCGAAAATCCCAATGAAATGTAGAGGTTCATTAGATCAGTTCTTTTTTATTGAGAAAAGACCAAATTCGTTGCAATACACGCAGGCCAACTGGACAATCATGTCAAAAATTG